>VZTJ01005684.1:94741-122832 GCA_013397795.1 Orthonyx spaldingii | reverse complement strand
CCACCGGGAGCTGATAAAAGGCACCGCGGCCGCCGCTCCGCGTTGTGTCCGCGCCCGCGCCGGCTCCGCCCGCCCGCCCCGCTCGCCCCGCGCCGCCGCCCATGGTGCTGCCCGGCCCGGCCGGCATGGCCCGCTCCGAGGAGGTGCACCGCCTCACCGAGAATGTCTACAAGGTGGGTCCGCAACAGGTGCCCCGCGCCGCGTCTCGGCGTTTCCCGGTTATTTCAGTGATTTTAACGATTGGATTTCCCCGTCCCTCTCTCCCCTCCCCGGGACGCGCGGGGGCAGCGCGGGCGGAGGCGCCGTCGGGGCCGCCTCTGGGATGTGCCCGGAGCCGGCCGGGGCAGCAGCGGCTGCCGGGGCCCCGCCGGCCCGGGGCACGGGGTGAGGGGCACCCCCGAGCCTTGCCCGGGCACCCCCGGCCTTCCCGGGGGGACCCGCGTGCACCGGGAGCCGCGTGGGGATGTCCGGTCCCGGGGAGGGCAGCGCTGTCCCCGCATCACCCCGGAGAGGGGCAGCCCCGCGCCGCCCGCACTCGCTGCTCTGCCACGAGCCAGAGCCATCAGAGCCTTCCCCAGCTCTTGGAGTTCGGGAATCTCTCCGTTTTTCCTTTCTGCTCTGCTCCCGGTGTCCTGAGAAAATACAATAATTTATGTGGTTTAATTTCCCCCCGAAGGAAGCGGTTTCTGCTCTGCTGGGTCTTGAGACCAAGACTAATAAAACTGCTGTAGCCTAACGTGTAACGCAGGATGTCGTTTGTTAAACTGGGAAGCTTGCACGGTTTCCTGTGATTTAAGGCCTTGGATTGAGTTACCTGGGAGCACAGAGCAGGGAAAAAAAAAAAAAAAAAGATAGAGGAATGTAGTACAAAAAGTACCGAGGCAGTGAAGTTCTGAAGTGTTGGTTTTGGAGATTCTGGGGTGTAACAGCTGTTCAGGCAGAGCTGTGGCACCCAAAAGCTTGGCTGCTCTGCATCTTGGTGATACTTGGCTGGGGTCTCTGGGGCTCCCTCCCACCCTCCCAGGCAGCTCCTGTACCCGGACTTGCGACCGTGCAGGCTGTCCTTGGTTTGGGGCAGAGCTGGCACCGAGGGTGTTCCTGTGTTTGTGCATCGGCACCGCCGGCCCGGAGCCGCCTGGGCAAACAGGGCGAGAGGGGCTGGGGCCAGGGGCTGGGAACAGCCTCGGCGGTGACTCAGTTGTTGTTTGAGGCGTGTTGTCCTCGAAGCACGGGGCTAATGACAGGTTTGGGGACAGGTCACCGGCTCCGGGCACGGCCCTTCAGGAGCGTGCGGGGCAGTTTGTGCCGTCCCAACAGCTGCGCTTGAGTGGAGCCCAGCCCCAAGAAACGAGGGGTGAAAGGCGAGCCTGGCCCGGCTCTTCCCCTGCTGGAGCCGTGGGTCGGAGCCAGCGCGGAGCCCTCGGGCCGGAGCGGGCGGCAGCGCCGGCTCCAGCGGTGCCCGGCTGAGCCGAGGGCGGAGGGTGCACGGCGTGCCGTGGCCCCAACAGCCAGAGATGTGTTTGGGAGGAGCCCACGGGTCCCCATCAGTCGGTGAACACTTCAGTTTGTTGGGATGTCAGTGGGAGCAGCCAGATGCAGGGAATGAGAAGATGGAACTGGTGAAGATCTCATGGGTTCACCCAAAATCGGTGTCTTGGTGCTGGGAGCTGGGGAAGGATGGTCCTGACTCCGTTTGTGTTCCCTGTGGTGAGCAGAGTCTGCTCTGAAGCCAACAACGCTTTCCTTGGCCTCTGGAGATGTGTGACACGTGGTGCGGGCGAGAACCTGGCCTGTCCCTGTTCCATTGAGGACTTCAGCCACCCTTGAGCCCAGCGTGGCGGTCGGGGGCTCAGGAACTGGGGTCGTCTGGATTTCCTTAAGCTTTGGAGTCTCTGACTCCAAAACCAGTCCCAGTGCTTCAATCCCCATCACCCGGGCATTTTTTTGCCCCGTGCTTTCCTGGCCTGTGCAGGACCCTGAACACTGCTGGGGCAGGAGGAGACAACCCCCGGGAGGGGGACGATGCCACTGAGCCCCCGCCCGTGGGGGCCCGGGGTGGGTGACCGACCCTCGCTCTGCCTTCTCCCGTGGCCGCCGTCCCAGCGGGGTTTGGCAGCGGCGGCAGCGGGGTCTGGGGCAGGAGCAGCAGCTCCCCATGCCAGGCACCGCTCCCGCGCAGGCTTTCCCGAGGCGTTCTGCTCGGGAAGCCCATTGTCATCGTTTTCCAGAAGCAGCGCTCACCCTCGGAGTGACTGTGCTAATGAGCTGGTGGAGGAGCTGTCAGCCGCCCCCGAGCCGATGCTGCCACTACAGGCAGCTGCCTACACACGGGGAGTAATTACAGAGGGAGACGGAGGCTGCTGGCACCTTCCGCCAACGTAATCCCACCTTCCCTGGTGCTGATTCACTCCCAGGACCCCGGCGTAGCGGCACAGCTGCCGGGCTGGCTCTGCTGCGAGCCCCGGGGCCGCCGGCGTGGCTGAGAGCACGGGCAGCTCCCTCTGCTCCTTCCCGTTCCCTGCTTCATCCCCTGCTCCGGATTGTCTCTTTGCAGAAAGCAGGGACTGGCAATTCTTCCTTCCCCCGAAGAGAGATCTGTCTCCTCCTGCCAGATGAGATTATTGCCGTTTACAGCCCAACCTCCATTTCATTTTAAAGCCATTTTTTCATGCGGAAGATGGGTTTGCAGTGGTGTGTGAGTAGCTCCGCGTTTGAAGAGGTGTTTGCCTAACAACACCCCGAACTCGGAGCTGAATTGTGGTGCAGGAACGTGGACAGAATTCCTCACGGTCCTTTGCTCCCCATCAGCTGTAATCGATGTTGTTGTGGTATCACAGCCTCTGGCTCCTTATCTCCAGGTCCAGAGGGATGGGAGCGATTCTTCCTCAAGTGGTTCAGGAGGGAAATTATGGCTGGTTGGGTGTGTTTGGCAGGGGAGGGATGATGTGTGTGGCAGAGGAGGAAGGAACCAGACTGTGCCACCCCAAACTCCATGCCCTGTGCTCCCTGGTGCCTCTGCTCCCTGCCTCAAGGCTTCCTGTAGCCCAAATGTGGGAAATCTGTCGGCTGCATCCCGGGGGCTCTGAGCATCCCAGGGATCGATGGCACCGCTCTTATCCATGGTACCAAGCTCCGTGGTGGGCTCGGCTCTGGCACTGCTGGTGGCTCTGAGGTGGGAATGCTGCTCAATCCCCTTTGCCTGCGGACTGGGAGATCACTCCTGGCCTCCCTGGGGATGGGACACCTGCGGACACGTGGATTACGAGGTGTCAGAAAGCAGCAGCTCCTGTCTTGCCGGAGGTGTCCCGGATCGCTCCCGTGCTGCTGCAGCTCCTGCTGGGGCTGGGTGCTGCTCCCTGGGGTGCCTTCAGTGCTTTGTTGTGCTGAGCCTGCTCGTGGTTAAGGTTTCAGTGGTGCTGCTCGTGTTGCAGGGCGGGCACAGGGCAAGCAGCTCCTGCTCCCAGCTCCTCCAGCCGCAGCCTGGGGCCGAGCCGAGCCCCTCGGTGCCACATCTGTGGGGAGGGGACTGGGGGACCCTTCTGGCTCCTCAGTGGAGATCCCAACCCCGAGGACTTGAGAATGGCCCTGCCTTGCAGGGGTGACCACTGGTGGGTTCTGACAGGTGTTCCCAGAGTGCTGGGGTGCTCTGTGCCCCGTGTGCATCCTCTTCCCTGTTCCCTTCAAACCCAGACCCCGATACAAAGATGTTCTGAGCTCTTGCCCTGAAACCTGGGTCCCCTCATCCTCTCGCATGGCAGCCAGGAGAAACTAAATGCCTTTAGATGGGGGCTGTTTCTTTCCCTGCTTTTGCCTGTCCAGCTGGGCTCCTTCTTGACAGAAACTTGGCTCTTGAAACCCCCAGGGCTGCTCCTGATGGCGCCGGGCAGGACAAGCTGTGATGGAGGAGGCAGCACTGGGCTTTGCTGGGCATTAAATATTGATACTGAAATGATGAAGGTACTCCTGGAGCAGGGCTGACCCATTTAGACACAAAACTTCATTAGGGCTGAGCTGCTCCTGCAGTGGAGAGCCCCTGGTGCTGCCCCTCCAGCTGTGGGTGCCAGGCTGGGCCCAGGGCCCTGTGCAGTGTCAGTCCTGCAGGGAGCCATGAAATCCTTAAGGAGGCTGGAAGAGCCCTCTGAGACCATCCAACCACTCCCTCAGCACTGCCAAGGCCGCCACCAAGCCACATCCCCAAGTGCCACATCCACGTAGGCTTTGAGCAGTTCCAGGGATGTGTTCAGAACGTCGCCCTTCAGGCATCGTGCAGGACTTTGCTGTGCAGGGGAAGCCTGAGCCACCTCCATTTCCAGCTTGAGTAGGACTTAAATTTAGGATTTAGGAGCTGGACTTCCGTGATCCTTGTGCGCTCCTTCCAGCTCAGGATATTTTATTCTTTTCCATGATTCTAAACTTTTCCTTGCGGGCTAACTTATGGGATTGGAGCACCCTGGCTGCAGCTGGAATGTGCTCAGAGGGGAGAAAAGGGACCTTGTTTCTGTTGCCTCTTCCCCCACCGACCGGAGCAGGGCCGTGTCCTGGAGACCTTGTGCTTTGCATTAGTTTCATTTTTGGCAGCTGAATAAAGCCGTGCCAATCCCGGAGAGCTGAGTGGTATTACCCAGGGAATTCAGCGCAGTGGAACAAAGCAAAGCCCTTTCAACCCTTGGCTGCCAGGTTTTGTGTCTGTGTTTTTCTGAACTCTGCCCAGGCAGCCCGTGGAAGGCAAACAACTTGTGGGTGCTGCTGAGGGGGCAAAATCTGGGGAGAATGAGATTTGCTTTCATTGCCACAATGTTGCTGAATATCTGCTTTGCTGTTGGTGTTCTGCAAACCTGGATTCACCTCTCCTGTGGGGGACAGCCCTGCCAGAGCCCCTCGTCCCCCCGTGGAGGGGGAGGAACCCCATGCTGCCAGGGGAGCAGCTCCAGCACGTCCCTGGCTGTGAGGGGTGATGCTGTTGAGCCATTCCATGGCACAAATCTGTTAATTTCCCACTATTGCTCCTTGGCAGGTCTCAGGCTCTCACCTGGAGTGGGGTGTGAAGGCTCTGGAGTCACCTTCCCTTCCCACCCTGGGAGTGAGAGGAAGGCTTGGAAAAGGCTATTTTGATCTCTGGAGTGAGGAGCCCTTTTCACTGCTCTCATCCTGCCAGGCTGTTTTTGTTGGAGGCTCCAGACAATGTTTTAAAAACATTCACTTTCAGCAAACTTCCTCCTGGGGGTTGGTGAATTTTATTTGGCCAGCACAGAGTCACCTTCCAGCTCCTTCAGCTGGTCCGTGAGACCCTTTGGGGGCTTTTATCTCTTTATTTGTTGCTTTAAAATGTCTCTTGTGGATCACTGGGGAGCAAGACCTGCCCTGAGCAGTGCCAGGGCTGGGTTGTGCTTTGATTCCCTCTGGTTTGGGGAAGTTGTGCTGAATTTCGGATGATGCTTTGTCTGGGGACCCTGTTCCATCATTAATTCCCTCAGTTTCATGCTCAGGACGATGTGTTTACACGGGCACTACTGAGAAAATCACACTATTTACATATCCCTGTGCACATCCTCGTACACAAACACTGCTCTGAACCTGCAGAGTGCAGAAAAATCTCCTCTCTGCAGAAATTCTGCCAACATTTCTGCTGCTTAAATATCGTTCAGCCTCAGAGTGCTCAGGCTGAGCTTGTGTGGCTGAGGCTGTAGCTGGGGGCCTGCCAGAAGTGGGGATGTGTCTGTGTCCCTATCCCTGCTGTGGGCAAGGGGAATTGTCCCTGTCCCTGCCATGGGCAGCGATCCCACACCTCCAGCAGCTGTGGGATAACCCAGGCAGATTTTTTGACTGGAGTTAAACGTGATGTGGGCAGGATGCAGCAATCCTCGTCAGTGGTAATTAACTCCTGTGCAATTGTCTCCTACACATTGGGGAACACCTGGCTTGTTGCTACAGGTTCATTTTCTCCTTTCAAGCCAAGCACATCCACCAAACAGCTCTGAGCTGCCCCAAAACAGCTTCCAGAGGCCGTGAGTTGTTGGCCTGCAGCCATAATTAGCAGGGCAGCTCCTCATTAACCTTGTCAATCATCTTCTGCCCTGTGCAGTTGTGGCTGGTGCTGTGAGGACCTGGGAGCTGCTGGGGACGGGCTATGGGGACATTGCAGCCATCCTCAGCCTGCTGCCCCCACCAGCCTTGTGCTCCTGGCAGGATTAATGGGATTTCTCCTGAAATGCCAGCACTGGGGTAATGCCACCGCTCTGAGGGGTGCCCCACACAGGGTCCTGCCCACAGAGACCCAAAAAGGGCTGTTTGGAGCCAAGAAGGCTCTGGCTGAGCCCTGCACACGTGTGGAGAAAATTCAGCTGTCAGACTCAAGGGCTGGGCAGCAGGAACTGGGATAAAAATGCCTCGGGCAGAAAATGAGCTTTATAGTGTTCGGCCAGCCTCAGATGAGGTGACAGATGCTTAATCAGCTTATTCCCCGTAAGTGTCTGCCTGCCTTCCCCGCCTGCCTGGGGTGGGACTCTGCCAGCAGCCTGGGGGTGCAGAGCCCCCATTCCCAGCAGGAATGCCCGTGGTGCTTCCCTCCTCAGGGGCGTTCGGGCTCTGAACTCCATTTTCTGGTGGCACCTTGGAGGGAGAGTGTCCCCAAGGAGGGGCAGGGGATTGGGGTGAGCTCTGGGGCTGCAGCTGGGCTCGATCCACAGGGTTCCCAGGAGAGAATGGAGGCTGTGCCTCTCCCAGGGCTCGGCTGGGATTGCTGTCGGGGTGAGGGCCCTGGCAGGGAGGGCTGTGCTGCGGGGCCAAGCACACAAAGAGCCCTTCTTCTTCTTCTCCCTGATCCGATTATTCCTTCCCCCATCTTAACCGAGGGCCTTGGAGCGAGGCAGGAAAAGCTCAGACAGCGCTGCCGTGTTCCTCCCACCCGTTGTGGGCAGGAGGGCAGTGCCCCCAGGTGCTGAGGGACCCAGGTGGAATTCCTGGCACGTGGCTGGCACAGCTCAGGAGTGCTGGTGGCTCCGGTCTCGCTCCTGGCTGCACATTTGGAATTCTGCTCTTCAGCCCTTCCTGCCTGTCCGTGATGGGCCGGGCTGGGACATCACCTGCCACATCCCCCACATCCTGGGTCACCTCCCTGGATGGTCTGAGGGCAGGTGCTGCCCCAAACAGCCACTTACCGTTGGTTTTATGGTTATTTTTGCCATATCTGGTAATTTTCTGGTCAGGGCGTTCACCTTCCTCTCCTGGGGAAGCACCTCGTGCTAGGGCACTGCAGAGCCCCCTCATTCTTGTCTCTCATGGTGCTCAAACCCAGCTTGGTGTTCCTCGATGAAGTTGCAGGATGAGGGAGGATCCTGGGGCATCTCCCAGGGAGCTGGAAGGATTTTTTTGCTCTCATTTTGTGTTTATCAGCACAGAGTTGAGCATGGAGCTGTTCAGTCTACTTCCCACCATCCCTGCTAATCCCAGCGATGTTCTCTTCCCTTTAGACGATCATGGAGCAGTTCAATCCCAGCCTCAGGAATTTCATTTCTATGGGGAAGACCTATGAAAAAGCCTTAGCAAGTAAGTGACATTGCATGGTTGGTGCTGGAATGCTGGGGGCTGCCAGGCTGGGGAGGGGGGAAGGCTGGAAAACTGTTGGTTTTTGTAGAAAATCTTTGTGGTTTTGTTGAAAATTTCTTTGTTCTCATGGGGAGGGAACTGCGAGGATGGTTCTTGGACCACGTTGGGATGTGCAAGGCCATGAATGTGGGAGGGATTCCGGGGAGAAAACGTTGGGAGGCAGCAGGATAACAAAACACATCTCCAAACAGTTAATCTTTAAATGTTTGTTTAAAATACTGAGAATTGAAATTTTAAGCTCTGTTTAAAGAAGTGTTACTGAAATGTTTAAATTGCCCAGAAGAATGAAGAGAAAGAAAAAGCCCAAAAGTCTTGATGGCAGCTCTTGACTGGGAATAGGATCCTATTGGGAGCCATTAGGGAGGTGTAGATTTAAGCGATCAAAAGGAAGCTAGGAATTGATTAAACCCCAGAATGGACTATTTTGACTCAAACTGGCTTTGTGCACTGCCTGGGCCCTCCTCAGCTGGGTTTTGAGGAGGTTTGAGCTTTGCCCAACCCAGAGCTGTGTTTTTCCAGGGAGGACTCTGCTCCCTTCAGAGCTGCACGTGTCTCGTGGATTTTATTTTTCAATAATCCCAGTGAAAATGCCTTTGGGGGGAGAGTCTGTCATCATCTTCAGCCAGCAGGGGAAAAACACTTTGGTGTCTCATGATCTTAAGAGCCGGGCCAAGCCACGGATCCTACCTCTGGGAAGGATCGCTGCTCCTGCTCCCTGCCTGCAGCGTTTTCTTCCCCACAAGTCAAGTGAGGCTCCGGGCTGTTTCTTTCCATGAGGATTCCTTCAGCCCTCCCCCTGTTCCCAGGTGCCAGCACTGCCCCGGATGCCGTGTCCTGCCAGCACAGGGCACTGGTTTAAACTGGGATTTAATGGCTCACCCAGCCGTGACGGGGAAGGGCCCGTCCAGCCCGATTCACTGCACAGGGGCTGCGGACTCTTCTCGCCAGGGCAGGGGCACAGGGCACCCTCACAGCAGCAGCCTTTCCAGAAATTCCTGGGGCTGCCAGCGGAGTGGGGTTCAGGATTTGGGGGTGCTTTTCCCTGCTGGTTCCCTCCTGGCAGCAGGGAAGGGAGCAGAGGCAGGGTCTGACAGGGAGAAGAGGTTACCCTTGGGACTGTATTTTTTATTTATTCTTTCTGAAATGTTCTCCTGGTAACTCAGCTTTAATTACCTGAGAGGTGGGTCTGTTCACCCCATGCTGTCCTATCCCACCAACCCTGGCAGTGGGGATAACCAGTGTGATCGCTGGGTTTGTGTTTTTCCCACATCCCCGCTGTGAAAACACTTTGGAGCCAAGGATCTTCCTGTAATTTTTAACTTGGCTTGGGTCATCCTTCCCCTCGGATCCCTGAGCTGGGGGGCAGCTGGAGGAAGTGCCGAACCCAGGAGCCAGAGCAGAGGCAGCGTTGGAAACTTGGAGCTGGGGCTGTACAACGTGTTCTGTGATTAGAGGAAACCCCCTGCTTATCTGATTAGAGTCAAGTGTGTAGCTGGAATGTCAACAAACAAGGCTGAACTATAATGGAAGTCTGTGATATTCAATTATTCCGCAGTGATTTCTCTGAGCAGCATTAGCAGCCTGATGCTTGCACTGCAATGAAAGCCACCACGCTCCTGCATGTACCTTTTTTAATCCTAAACTACCCTGTAATCTCACTGCTCCAGCTTTCTTTGCTCACTTTTCCTCTGTTTGTTGTGTGGTCCCTCCCCGTGGGGTTAAGCCCTTTCAGGTAATACCTATTTCAGTGTCTGGCATCTCCTCAGTGCCCCAGAAGTTCTAACAGCCATTTAGGAGAATATAACCTCCATTTTTTGGTGCTTTTTAGGCATGACATACGCAGCAAAAGGGTACTTTGATGCTCTGGTGAAGATGGGAGAGTTGGCCAGTGAAAGCCAAGGATCGAAAGAATTGGGTAAGTCCCCAGTTTGCTGCTAACTGGAGTTGCAGATTCTCAGCCCAGGAACAAAATGGATCTTTGGTGTTGCTGGGGAGAACCAGCTCAGTGTGGAGCTGATCCTGCCTTGTCTCAGTGGTAGAAGTGCCTCTGTATTTACTGTGAATGTAGTTTGGAAAACCCTCTGATATTCTCAGTGTCGGGTTCCGCTCGTGGTGTTTGTGGAGAGCAGCTTTGTGGTGGTTTTGTCTTCCTTTGCAAAGGAGAAGCAGCGGCAGGTTTTGAGCTGGGGCTGTGCTGCCCATCAGGGGCGTTGGGAGGGGAAGGGGAGAGGGAGGAACTGGGGAAGGGGCAGGTTGGCTGCTCTGGGGCAGGGGCTGTGCTGGTGGAGGTCACCCCGTGCTGCTGGGGCTGGGACTGTACCCTGGGTGCCGCAGCTCTGCCCTGCTGGAGCCTCCCTGTGCCCGCTGCCGGTGCCTTGTGTTTGCTCAATCGATGGCAAACGTCACGAGCTGTGATGCTCGGTGCCTCCTTCCCCTTTCTCACACTTATTTCTGCAGTGAATCCTTTGGGAGCTGCTTTTCCAGGCTCCCCATTGCCCAGATGTGGCTCCTGTGTTCTCCCTCCTCACAGCCGGGGTTTGAGGTGACCCTCCCAGCTCCCCCCATGGTTTGAGGTGACCCTCCCAGCTCCCCCCATGGTTTGAGGTGACCCTCCCAGCTCCCCCCATGGTTTGAGGTGACCNGGTTTGAGGTGACCCTCCCAGCTCCCTCTGGGATGCTGCACCTTGTTGAGGCCCTCATGGAGTGAGATGGGCCCTGGTCTAATTGCCTGTGCAGTCCCAGGTGAACTGCTCCTCCTCCTCCTCCTTCCCCCATCCCTCCCGCAGCTCTGGCTCAGCAGCCATGGCAAAGTGCTCATTAAAGCGTCTCTCCGGGGCAGGCAATTAACAGAGAGGTTGAGCTGAAACGACTCTAAAGGCTGCAGGAGTCAGGGAGCAGCCCCTGGGCTCTGGATTTGGTGTCAGATCCCGCTCCCCCCAGCCCTGCTGCTGCCTCAGAATTGTGCTGGGAAAGCAGTAAGTGTCTATGGAAACCGAGTCGTGGATTAAAGCTGCCTGGAGCAATCTGCTTCTGTTTAATAAATAAAACAAAGAGCCCTGTGTGCGACGCGGTGGCTGCGAGGGCTGTGCAGAGCCTGTGAGGGGCTGTCACTGCCTCTCTGGGGCTGAGGGACACCCCAGCTCTGCCCTCCTGGAACGGGAGGTTTGGGGCAGCCCTATCAGACAGCAGGAGCGTGGGGACTCCCCTCCATCAGCTCTTCAGAGCAGCTCCAGGTTTGCTCACACTTAAAGCTTGGATTTGGGGACTTCTGGCCCTGGTTCCTCACTGAAGGACAAGGGTTTGATGTCCTTAGTGCCGCCTCTCCATGTGTGGCTCGAGTATTTTGGGGTTTAAAGTGTATCCAGATCACTGCTCCTTCCCCTCTTGGTGTGGACACATCCCAGGGAGGCTCCTGCCGGCTCCGGCTGCTCCCCAGCCTCGTGCTCTGTTGATCCTGCTGATATTTGCTGTGGCAGCTGCTCCGAGCAGGAGAAAGTTGAGATAAAATTTCTGGCTGCAGCTCAGTGGAGCTGATAACAGCTGGGACACAACCCCCTCCCAGCAGATGTGTAAACAGGGGCTGAGAAATGTTCTGGATCCGGGCTGTGCTCGCCAAAGGTGCAGCTTTTCCTGGGAACACCTTTGCCTTATCGCTCCCTGGGCTGGGAATGCTGATAGTGCCAGAAAGGAGCTCTGGGTTATTTCACAGGATCCCAGACTGATTTGGGCTGGAATGACCTTAAAGTCCACCCAGAGCCATCCCTGCCATGGCAGGGACCCCTTCCACTGTCCCAGGCTGCTCCAAGTCCCGTCCAGCCTGGCCTGGGACACTTCCAGGGATGGGGAATTCATTTTAGATCAGTAAGCAGGGATTGGCTTAATTACTGCCTCCATTAATGTTGTGCCCCCCAGCTCTCTCCCTGAGTGGGATTTTCTTCCATGAGTTTCTAGGGAAAACTGCTTCAAGATGTCAGCCAGGACCATGGGATGCTCCAGTCAGCATTGCAGCTCATGTTTCCAGCCTCCATGGACAAAAATCTGGGATACTTGTTTTTCCTCCAAAACACTCTCTTTCCTGAACCTGGATGCTTTTCTGGTGTCCCTTTTGGGACGGGAGGTGCCCCAGCCCTCTGATGGCAGCGGTGCTGCAGGTTTGTCTCACGGGATGTGGAGCCCTCTGGAGCTCTGGGCTCAGGTCCTGGCTGCCCACGGGGCTGCTTAGCACTGTGCATTTTTTCTAAATTCCCCATCAGATTTTAGGAACTGTGTGTAGACGGGATAATCCCGTGTGGGAATGGAAAAGTGGCGATAATAACGATAATAACGCGCTCGAGCTGTAATCGGCTCTGGGGGTTGAGTTTTCGGGTGCAGGTGTCTGATGGGGCCTGTCTGAACCCCACCGCCGAGGTTTGGGGTGTGCAGAGCAGGGGTTTGGGGTGTTCTTAACCCCGGAGATGCTCTGAGCCGGTCCAGGGTGGAGCTGTCAGCTGTCCCGGAGCAGCAGAAGGGTCGGTTCGCTCTGTGCAGTTCCCTGCTGGCCAGTCCCTGGCATTTGGGATTAGGTCTGTGCCCACAGCTTCCCCTGAGAGAGGCTCCTCGGGCTGTTCTTCACCTCCTGGGTGGTTGTGGCAGTGACTTTAAGGGAGATGAGCTGTGTGAGGAGCGTGTGTCTGACCAGGGAAGGTTTGTTCCCAGCTCAATCCTGGAATGGTTCGCAGCCCCTTCCAAGAAGCTCCAGCCTCATGCACGAGTCCTCAGGTGACTTTGGCTCTTGTCCAGCTCCTGCTTAGGTCCCTTGGATGCTGCTCAAAATGTCGTTTCTTTTGTCCTTCTTGAAAACTAGGCCATGACAAAGTCATGGAAAGGGGTTTTCTTCTCCTGGCGAGCGGAGCTGGAGACATTTCCCCCGGGGTGCTGGGGCCGAGCAGCGCCTGCAGGAAGCACCTCCAGGGCTAGGGGTGGATTTTGCTCAGCAATTGTTTCTGGAATGTCCCTTGAATGTGTGAAGCTGCTCTGGGTGACACAGCAGGCTGTGAAAGGGCAGCACAGGCAGTAATTACTCAACCATTGTGCAGCTGAAAGGAGCCCCTGGCACATAATGGCTTTTCATTTTCACAGTAAAATCAGGACGGGTGGCACCTTCAAGGCTTGGATGGGAAGAGACTTTACAGCTCATCCAGTGCCACACCCTGTCCTGGGTAGGGACACTTTTCACTATCCCAGGTCGCTCCAAGCACTGTCCAGCCTGATCTTGGACACCTCCAGGGATGGGGCGTCCCTGAGTTCAGGCTCTCCCCTGCAGCTCTGGGGTCTGTCCCTGCTCCCGGCGGTTCGGAGGCTTTGTGCTGCCGGATCCTCTGGGAACAGGGATTAATCTGTTAATTGGATTTGTGGTTGTTTTGGGTAGATGCTTCCTGCAGCAGCGGATAAAGATCCCACAGGTGCCAAAGGTCGGCGTGGAGCTCCGGGAGGGATCGGGAACTGCTGGAGCTGCTGGTGGCTGTGTGTGCTTTGGGACCCACAGAGCTGCTGGTGTCCACTGGGAACCAGTCAGAGCAGTGCCCAGGATGACACAGAACTCCAGGAAATATCTTCCTGTGATTTGTGGCAGTGTCCCTGCAGTGAGGTCCCTCTGCTGTGGAGGTGAGCTCCTGGCTGGGAGCCGAGATCTTTTTGCACAATCCTTTAAATTTAGCCTTAACAAGGCACTTAACACCTTGTGGGTGACAGCTTTGTGCTGGTGGAAGAAAGGAAGCTGCAGGAATGGGCTTGCTAAGGGTGCAGGAATACCAGACAGTTCTTTCAAAGCCTTCTGCCGCCTCAGGACGGGGCTTTTCCACCGCCTCCACCCCTCCCATGAGGAGCAGACGTTGGTACTTGATGGTGGAGGGTTGTAAATGAGCATCTGTGAGGACCATGTGGCCTGGCTGGGGCTCCCAACGTGTGGCAGATGTGTGTAACGTCTGGGTTTCACCTTCCCCGGTGATGGTGACAACTTCCAGGATTCCCACCTGCTGTGTGCCTGGGAAGGATCCTGTAGGGACGCTCCGTCCTTCTGGGAGAATGAAGGGGTCCCATGTGTGTGCATGGGCTGGTTCCTGCCATCCATCAGTGATGGGGGAGCTTGGCAGGTTTGAGGAGGGCTTTTGGCTGGGTGTGTGGCCAGCTCCAGCTCCAGCTCCTGGAGGTGTTCACTTCCCCACGAGAACTGCCGGCGTGCCGGAGGGATGGGATCGTGTGGGGCCAGGATGGGCAATGTGAGGGTGTGTTCTCCTGGGCTGATGTACCCAGTGCCACCAATAGAGCTCCTGCCAGAGCAGCTGGGCACTGGGGACTCACTGGTCTGTGCATCCTGGTACAGATCCAGGATTGGCCTCCATCCAGGGGGGCCGTGGGGGGCACGGAACATCCCGGTCTGTGGTGTGTCCCTGGTGAAAGTGTCAATGGCAACTGCCCAGCCTGAGGAGGAAGTTACTGCGAACTGGGAACCCAAGCCAGGGTGCCTTGGGAAGGTTCTGCTTTTCCCTTTACCTGGTCTCGTAATAAACAAATGAAAAGTACCTTAAGCCGTGCCAGGCGGGGCTGGAGCCGGGGCTGGAGCAGCGCTGACAGTCGCTGATGAATTATCAACACATCGCCCAGTCCTCTGGGGCTGGCAGAAGTGAAACCGTTGTGGAGAGGAAAGAGATGAGTCAGCGTGGAGAAGCTGATTGTTTCCCCACACTCTTCTCCTTCCCACTGCACACGGATCTTGCAGCTGTCACACGGAACGGCGGCACTCGGAGCCAGAGCCCGGGCTGGGCTGGATCTGCTGCTCCCTGGCACCTGGGAGCTGCCCCGTGCCGGCTCTGTGAGCCTGGGTCACGCTGTGCTGCTGTGAGGGAAGAGCAACAAAGGTTGCAGAAGTTTTCAGTGGAATTGTTTAGGTTGGAAAAGCCCTCAAGATCGCTGAGCCCAACCGTTGACCCGAGTCCACCATTAAACCATGTCCCCAAGTGCCACCTCTGCCAACTCTTGGTTTTGCCTTAAATTTGGCTGCATCAGATCTTCAGCACCGAGGTGTTGTGTGAGCAGGGTTATTGCTGGCTGGTTTTTGGGGAATGTGCCCAAGCCCTGACCCCAGGAGCTGGGACAGCCACCATGCTGCTGGTGGGTGATGCTGTGGCTGGTGGGAGATGGTCCCCTGGCCACTGGCCACCATCTCCTGCTGCCCTTGCAGGACAGCCTGGGCTGCTCCAGCCCTGCACAAGCATCAACACGTCCTGTCTCTGAGCAATCTGGCTCCTTGATTAATGCACAGTTGGTATTTTTATTAAAAATGGCTCGTATCCTGTTTTAGAAGGAGGGTCAAAAAATAACCTTTAGTCTCTGACAACTCCAAAGCAAACCCCTGAAGGCTGGGATCCCACTGCTTCAGCTTCTGGAGGGGCAGCTGCTCCCGTGGTGCCAGCAGGGATGGGAGAGATGTGGAACAACCTGTTTGCCTGTTGTGGGCTGGGTGTGGAAGGGAAGGGCCCACAATAGCTCCTATAGTTCTTCTCCCAGAACGATACTGTGAGTCAGCCGTAAACATCAGCTCCTCCTCCCCGTGTGCTCGGCAGTCTGCGGGGAGGGGAGAACCCCGGCTCTGCCTCCTGCCCTTGCCCAGCTCTGTTTGTACCTCTGGGTGGAGGTGAGATGCTTCACCCGGGGGTTCTTCACCCGCAGGATGTGTGTTTTGGCAGCCCGGTACAGCTCACACGGTGAGCCGAGCTGCTGTCCTGCTGCACGGTGGGAGTTCAGGTGTTTAACTTACAAATCCCTCTGGCAGCTGATGCAAACAGCCCCTGGCGTGGGTGGCTGGGCTGCTGCCAGGGCGTGTGCCCTGTGCCGGTCCCAGCCCTGCCACTGAGCTCCGTGGGGTGGTCCCCCAGCATTTCACGGTGGTAGCCCTGGCACAGGGCCACAGATTCTTTTCCGAGCCAGATTTTGGAATGTTTGCCTTTCCAGCCACCGTGGTATCCCTTAGTCACAGCTTAACTTCCTCGCTGCAGCTCTGGGTTGGGTTTGGGGTGAGATGTCTGTTAAAATCTCACACGCTCTGTAGGTTTTTGTGAGGCAGCTCACGGCGTGAGGGTATCGGGGTGTCAGGGGTGCTCTGTGGGAATTCACACTGCGCTGCCGCTGTTTTTAGGGGTTTAGTTCAAATCCTGCTGCCCAGCTGGGCTTGCAGTGGTGGCAGAGGCCACGGGAAGCCTGGAGATGGTTCCTTTGGAGGCAGCTGGGGAGAGGCTCCAGAGGAAGCTCCTGAGGCTCCGGGCAGGCATCCAGCTGCCTTCCTGCACTGGCTTGGCTGCTCTGGGGCTCACCTTGGGCTCGTGGTGCTGGGCTGAGCACGGGGGGACAGCGGTGTCCCCTCCCCAGCCTGGGACAGGCTGTGCTGTGGGAAAGGCTCCGTGCGCCGCTGGCTTTGATGTGGGGCTGGAACGCCCCGACAGGAGCCGAGGGGGTGGTGGTGGAGGAGAAAGTTGAACCCAAAAGATGGATATCAGTGCTGAGAGACGCAGCACGAGCCGCCTCGGCTGCTGGGAACGGGCCAGTTCCCTGGGAGAGGAATGTGGGGAGAGGGGCAGAACCCTCTTGTCCCAGTGCAGGGATAGCCAGGGCTGGATTTGGGGCTATGGGTGTTATTTCTGGGTGCCTCAGGCCCCGCTCTCAGGTGGGTCAGGAGCTCAGTGATGGCAGCCAGAGCCCCAAGCCGGCACTGCCGGGATTTCCACTCCAACCAGATGGGAAGGGAGAGGGACAGGGGGTGGTGCAAGCTTTGGGAATAATGAGAGAACCACCCTTGCATTGATACCCCCTGACAAAGCCACCTCAGTGTGACGTCAGGGCCTCCTTGCAGTGGGAATTCAGGCACTTCCCACCATTGAGCTGTCACAGCCCAGGCAGGAGCGGTTTCCTGGCGCTGCTGTGCTGGTGACCCCTTGCCTGGACCTCCCTGCTCATGTGTGACACTGCAGACGTGTGTGCTGGCCAGGGGTGAGGGCCCTGCGTGGCTCAGCACCTGGAGAACCGGCTGGAAGAGTCCCGGCCGTGGAAATCTTGGCATGCGGGTTCCTCTTGGAGAAGGAGCAGAGCTGCAGCTCTGCCATCTGGTCACCTCTCGCTTTGTGGGATGCTCTGGGCATCGCTGCTGTCTCAGGGGGCACAGAGGGACGGTGCCACCAGCCGGTGCCACAGCGGGTTCTGTCACTGCGGCAGAGGGTCCGGTGCCTGCCAAGGGATCGGATTTTAATGTTTGCAGAAGGGCTTGAGACACAGGGTATGGTGCAAAGTACAAATTGCTCCAGCCAGGAGAGCAAAGCAATGTTGAGGCAGGTTGTTTCTGGGCAGCTGGTGGTGTTGACACTCGGCTGGCACATGGCCTGTGTGCCCAGGGACGTGGGGGACAGGCTGAGGCTGGGGCTGGCCCAGCATGCACCAGCTGTGCTGGGAGAGGGTCCCACTTGTTCCCTTGCCCCAGTGAGATGCCAGCTTTCCTTTGCAAACAGCTCCACAGAGGTTGGGAGCCTATTGGGAAGCTGCAGCCTGCCAAGGAAAAGCTTCCAAACTCGGCCCTGAAAAGAGCTGACAGAGCTGGGCTCTCCCCAAGGCTCGCTCTGATCCAGAGATGGGGCTCTTAGTGCTGGCTCCATTCCTAAAAGATGCTCCCATGTGTGTGCCTGGCTCCAGCCATGCTGGGGCTTCTGCTGAGCCAGGATACAGCCCTTCCTCCAGGAACAGCACTGGGTGTGGGGCTGGAGGCCTGCACTGGAAAAGAAAAATTAAAGGAAGTGACAGAACAGAGCTGGGATTCCTTGGCCGCAGTGGGGATCCCTTGGCCCAATGAC
Source organism: Orthonyx spaldingii (assembly GCA_013397795.1). Taxonomy (NCBI): domain Eukaryota; kingdom Metazoa; phylum Chordata; class Aves; order Passeriformes; family Orthonychidae; genus Orthonyx; species Orthonyx spaldingii. The sequence continues at coordinate 105,355 of VZTJ01005684.1, read as the reverse complement.
CCACGGCGTTGGTGGCAGCAGAAGCCCCAGCTCTGCCCTTGCTGCCCATCCCTAGTTCAGGCCCCATGGCCAGACAGCTCTGGTGGTTCTGAGGCAAACATCACCCCAGGGCTCAGCCCCCTGTCCTGTGAGCTGCACTGAGTGCCAGGGCTGTGTCTGTCCCTGTGCTGGGCCTGGGGAACAAGGGCTGCCCTGGTGTTGGGGTCCTGCTGCCGCTCGTCCTTGTTCCCCTTCCTGCTGCACAAGGTTACCTGTTCGTCCAAGTGTCTCGGGTGAGCATTGTCTCACTGCAGCTCCCCCGAGGTGGGCGTGGGAGTTACTCCAGGAGCCCCCCTGGGTCTGGCTGGGGTCTCTCCTTGCCAGCAGGGTGCTGCCTGCCCCAGCTCCGGGGTGTCCCCTGAACTCGGTGCCTCAAACCCCTCCCTGTGTCTTGTCTCTGCAGGGGATGTGCTCTTCCAGATGGCAGAGGTGCACAGGCAGATCCAGAACCAGCTGGAGGAGATGGTGAGTGCCCAGCCCGGCGTGCCGGGATCTCTGTCAGTGCAAAATGCTTTTCCATGCCTGGTCCAGATGACACGGATTTGCTGAGCTCTGAAGGGTCTGCATTGCTTGGGCATCCCCTTCTGCCCTGCTAGGCCCTCTCTGTGTCTGTCCCTCGCTGCTCTCAGCCTGTGCAGCCCTGCTCTGGTGCCACCCCCAGTGCCATCTGTGCTCCCCAGGCAGACGCTGCCAGCCCTCCACAAGCACTGTGTGTTTCTTTCTCTCTGCAGCTCAAGTCCTTCCACAACGAGCTCCTGACACAGCTGGAGCAGAAGGTGGAGCTGGACTCCCGGTACCTGAGTGTGAGTTCTGTGTGTGTGAGTCTGGCACAACCCTGGGCTCCCCCATCACCTGCCCTGGCTTGGGGACGTCGTGTCCTGCCACAGCTCCCGCCCCGGTTATAGACGGGTCCCCAGTGTCACAAACGTCACCACCCACAGGACAGCATTGTTCCCTGTTTGCTCTCTGGGCCTCGGGGATCCCACTTTTCCAGGGGCTCTGCTTGTTGCTGTCACCCCTTGGCAGCAGGAGCTGTGGCCAAGGCTCAGAGCGTTCTCCTGTCACATCCAGGCTGCGCTGAAGAAATACCAGACGGAGCAGAGGAGCAAGGGAGACTCCCTCGACAAGTGCCAGGCAGAGCTGAAGAAACTTCGGAAGAAGAGCCAGGGCAGCAAGAACCCGCAGAAGTACTCGGACAAGGAGCTGCAGGTAGGACCTGGGGCTGGGGACACGAGCGTCGGCTGGGGGGACACGAGAGGGTGTTGGGTGCTGCCCGGTGGGGGCGGCTGGGCTGTGCAAACACCTTGGTAAGGATTCGCTGCTCTCTTTAGGGGAAGGGGTCAGCAGCTTTAGGGGTGCTGGTGGCTGCGGGAGGCGCGGATGGCAGGCGTGGGAATGGGCTGTTGTTGCCATGGCCACGGCGCAGAGTGGGGCCGAGCTCGTGCTCAGGTGCCTGACCCCGCTCCATCCACCGCTCCCGCTGCTTTTACCCTTCGCCTTCGTGAATGACCCCAACGGATCGTTAATTCCTGCCGTGCCTGATCCATCCTCCCTGGGAAGGTGTTTGCTTGTGTGTTTTCTGTGCCTGTGCCCCTTCCCGCGCGGGCGGGGGCGGCGCTGGGGCGGCTGCGGTGAATCACCGCGGTGTGATGGGTGTGATGCCGTGGGTGTGATGCCGTGTGGGCACGGCTCTCAGCGGGGCCGGGGTCCCTGCCGGGGGCTGCGCCGAGGGGTGGGCATGGCGGGGAGTCAGGGTGCCCCACAAAGGGGGCAGCGGGACTGGGGCTCCCTGAGGAGCATCCAGGGCACGTCCTGGCAGTGCGAGGGGCTGTGGCACTTGGGTCACTGATGGATCCTACTCGGGTCACCGAGGAGTTTGTGTCCCCTGCGCTCTGCAAACTTCACTTTGAGCTTTGCTCCAGGCATGGCTGATCCAGGCAAATTTTCAGGGATAATTGATGCACCAACATGCCCTGGCTGACAGTCGAGTGCTGCTGCAGGAGCCGAGGCCACAGAACCGTGGCAGCACAAGTGGTGCTTGGAAAGGGGAAGATGAATTCCTGATGCCAGGAATTGCTTAGCCTTGTCTCCAAGGCAGGGAGGGGTGTGTTGTGCTGGGACCAGGGTCTCTTTCTTCACGTATCAGAGGTCTGTGTCTGCTGAAGGAGATCTGGATGCTGGTGGCACTTTGCTCGTGGGGGTGAATTCAATGGCGTTTAGTGGCATTTAGTCTCCAGCAGAGAGTTACGGTGAGGTTTGCGCTGGGGAATTGACATCCTTACTTGCACTGGAATTTGGGAAATGGTGGTGTGAATCAGAACAAGCACCGAAGGAGGAGAATGCAGCCACAGTCACCCACTGTGGCTCGGCCTGTGGGTCCTATGTGGAGCCAGAGCTCCAGGAGGTGCCGAGGTGGCACAGGTGGAGTGGGGCTGGGAGTGCTGGGAGGTGCCAGCACACATCACTCGTGTCCAGCCCGCTGTGCTGGGGGCTCTGCTGTGTTCTCCAGAGCTGAGCAGCTGAAACCACTTCTGAGTGCGGCATCTCCACAAGTCCCGGCTTTGAAATTCCTGCTGAGCCAGAAATGCCCTGTCAGGCCCTGAGCCCAGCGTGGGGGGCCAAGGGGATCAAACCTCTGTCACCCCCACCTGCAAGAGCTGCTGACAGGGACAACAGCAGGGAATTGCTGCCAGAGCCAGCCCTGTGCTGCCAAAGCCCCGGGGCAGGGATCCCCATCCCACAGGAGTGGCAGGAGGAGGGAACCCATCCCAGGCTGTGCAGCTGGGACCTGGACGGGAGGGGAGGGGCTGAGCCTCCCGCTGTGATGTGGCGGGGATGGGGCAGTCCTGTCAGCACAGCTCTCGGGCAGGGAAACAGGATCAGATGCTCATTCCCTTTAATCTTTCAGCAGTAAGTATTTAGGAAGTGCCTATCTCCGAAAAAGCCTTATGATGGCTTTTGAGCTCACAGAGCTATGAGACCCTTCTAACTCAGAATATTCTGTGATTCTGTGCCTGCTCTGCTGCACTCGGCGGGGGTTTGCTTTGCCTTAGATCTAAACACAGAGTTAAAATTGCTGAATGCAGCCAAGAGGGCAGTTCCCCTCTGTTGTCTGCTGACTGCAGAGCTGGTGTTTCCTCAGCAGAAAAAGAGTGTTTGGGGCCACCCTCCAGGCTGCTGTAAAACCCTTGTCTGGGCATTGGAGAGGGGAGGGATTGCAGCAAGTGAGGTCCTGCCTGGAAGTGTGTGTTGGTGCTGGACTGAGGAGAGAGCCTTGTTTGGGGCTTTGAGGAGCTGAAACTGGGCTTTGAGGAGCTGAAACTGGGCTTTGAGGAGCTGAAACCAGGTTTGAGTGGATCAGGAGCACCTACAGAGTTTTGTGGGGCTTTGCTTTCTTCAGCCTGGTTAAAGCACAGCCACAGGCAGCCTGGTTTGCTGAGCTGGCCCAAAGCCACCCCTGTGGTCACTTGCCAAACCCCTGGTGGTCTCCCCAGAGCTGCTCAAGCACCTGGGGCTGGTTTTGGGATGCTGACGGCTGCACCAGGCTGGTGCCTGGGGACCACAGCCCCATCAGCCAGGGCTGGCTGGAGTCTCCGAGTGGGCTGTGGCTGGTTCCTTCTCTCCTCGTGGGAGAAGCTGCTGTTGATGGAAGTGTCACCTCCTTCGAGGCAGCAGTAACATCTTGCTCTTCTGAAGGCTGATCCCTGTGAAGCTGCTGGAGCAGCCGCCAGCCAGGAGTCTGATGCTCTGTCATCATCTTCCTTCATATTTAATGCTCTGGGAAGCAGAACTGCTCCTTTCTGCCTCTCCACCACTTGTGGAGTGACCACATCTTGTCAGCACCTGCCAGTGAGATGGGTGGGTGAGACACGTGGTGGCAGCAGCAGGACTGTCCTGCAGAGACCTCCTGGTTTATGTAATGTTTGTCAGAGTGAGAGCAGGTTTGGGGCCATCCAGGCTCTGGTTCTGGCAGAGGACAGCCCCTGTCTGGGCAGTGTGATTGTGTCTCCACACTCTGTTAAATCAGTCAGAGGGCCCAGTACAACAGCCCAAACATCTCACCTCTTACTCTTTAATTCAGATTTTTCCCATTTATAAAGCAGAAATAAATACCGTGCTCCAGCAGGGACTGCACACAGCAATGGCTGGGGAGCAGTAGCTTTGGAGCAGGGGGCTGAGGAGGTGTGATGCTCACAGACTCTTGCATGAGGCTTCTCCTGAGCTGATCAGCCCCTCGCTGCATGGAGAGAGCTGGTCCAGGCTTGTCAGCAAGTCCCACATCCCCTGGCCACTGTCTGGTGCTGGTTTTATGGGGTGTCCCAGGCGAGGATGAGTGTTGCAGCATTGAGTCTGAGGAGATAAAACACCTCGTGGTTTGCAGCCCAGACAACTCACGTAGCTCTAAACCAGCCCCAGGTGCCATCAGGCTGCACAAGCGATTTCCCAGCTCCCAAGTCCTGTCTGTCATGGTCAAGAGCGATGCTGTGGTTGGGGGTTGTTGCTGCTGAATGTCACATTAAGCCAGGCTTTTATTCCTTATGAATCAGTCCCAAGCTGCTGTTCCACACGAGGAGTGAGGGCTGGGAGCCGCCTGCCTCACATGGCTCATCTTCCTCGTGGAGTGACTGAGATGGGGCTTGACCTGTGCTGAAAACTGGGAGAACAAACCAATTCCATTCACTTCACATCTCTGATGAAGAAGAATGAAAACAATATTAAGATTAAACTATCACCAAGGAAGCTCAAGTGCTGTAATTTCATTAAAAGCTGGTTGTGATCTGGCCATGAAATCAAGGTCATGATGGGTTTGGGACCTGGATTGAATCAGCAGCTCAGCAATGAAGTTACGTTGGTTCAAAGTATTTATCAAATCATATTAGTGCTGTGAGCAATTGGATTTCTGAGACAAAACTGGCTGTAATTCAGCCTAAATAGCAATGCTGGGGCTGGCTGTTTGTGCTGAAAGGCTGTGCCTGACCCAGGTGACAGTGGGTGACCCTGGGTGGGCAGTGGGGGCCGAGCTCAGCCTCTGCCCACACCTGTCCCTGCTCCCATGGGAATGTTTTAAGCATTAAATACCACTGTGCCAAATAACTTGGGGGGTTTATAAACTTTTGTCATTGAAACCTCATTTAGATATTCCCATCAGGAGAAATAATTTTAGGTGTAGGTCAGGAAGCTCCAACTGATGGAGTCTGCACAAACCAGGTTACGAGGTTTGTGTGAAAGTCAAATAGGGAAGGACTCAAAGCTCAGGGGCTCCAGGTGACTCTCTCCAGGTTTGACGGGGATTTAGGCTGAGGGAGGACATGTGCCCAAAGCCAGCAAGAGAAGAGAAGAAAAGAGAAACCCCTTCCAGTATCTAAAGAGGCTTCAGGAGAGCTGGAGAGCGACTTTGAACAAGGCCTGGAGTGCCGCGACAAGGGGGAACAGCTTCCCACTGCCAGAGGGCAGGGTTAGCTGGGATATTGGGGAGAAATTCCTCCCTGTGAGGGTGGGGAGGCCCTGGCACAGGGTGCCCAGAGAAGCTGTGGCTGCCTCATCCCTGGAAGTGTTCCCTGGAAGTGCCTGTGCAGCTCCGGGCTGTGTCCTGAGCGTTTGGGTACCCAACCTGTGCACTGAGCTGCTGACCCGGGCTGTTCCCGTACTGAGGGAAGGTTTTAGGCAGGAGAAGGTGAAGCTCCTGCAGAGCCGGCTGGAGCCAGCGCTCCCCTGCTGCTCTGCTCTCTGAATTTTAGGTAACACCACACGTGTGCGTGGCTGGGGCCGGGCAGGAGCAGGGCTGTGGCTGCTGCAGATGTGACCGTAACGAGGGGAGACAGCCCCTCCCGGGGGAGGAAGGCAGCCCGGCGTCCCCGCAGCGCGCTGGCTCTTGGGGTTGGCTCCCCAGGATCCGCTCTGCGTTTGCCATCACCTCAGATCACCATCAGCAGCCGTGTCCCTGCATCCCCACAGAGCTCTGGCTGCAGCCAGGCGGGGGAGGCTGCTGGGCAGCACGTCAGGGGCCAGGGCCTTCCCTTCTGGCTGGGGGTGCTGGTGTTGCACAGGGCAGGGGAGGCTGTCCCCTCCCTGGGAAAGGTGCAGGGCTCTGCTGTGCCTGTGTGGTTCCAGGGGCCTCCTGCGGGTCTGTGTCCCTGCAGAAGGCAGGGAAATGTGTTTGGGCTGCTGTGGTGGCCATTCCTTGCTATGGGGCTGTTGTTTTATTTGCCTCATTACAGGGGAGGTTGGGCCAAGGCTCATCCCCAGCTCCGCTCTCCTTCTCGGCTGTGGAAGAGCCTCTGATATCCCCGGGCTCAGATCCAGCCTCGCTCTGCCTAGCTGGACACACCAACCTCCCTCCCTCCTCCCTGTGTGACACACTCGGGCTGCGTGTGGGGGCTGCAGGAGCCAGGAGGGGACAGTGCCTCCCCCGAGGCTGCTCCAGGCTCTGCCAGCTTCCTCACAAGGAGCAATTTCTGGGAATGAGGAAAAGCTGTTGGGGCTGAGGATCCCTGGCTGCTTGTTCTGCTCATTTTGCCTCTGTGCTGTGCTGGGGTTTCAGCAGGTTTGCCTTGAGTCTGTTCCCCGGCTCAGATGCTCTTCCCCTGCTAATCAGCCTAACTTCTTTTTTATTTTATCCCATTACTTTCTCGCTATTCTCCCTCGTGGTTCCCTGAACAAATCCTCCCTTCTCTCCGTGTTTACTCCTTCCAGGTATTTCAGCCTGCTGCATCGATCCAGCACAGTCCTGTCTCTTCCCTGACCTTTCCTTTGTCTTTTCCCACTGCTCTGTGCTGCTGGTCCTGACCAATCCCTCCTTGGGATGAGAGCTGGAGTTGGCGGTGGCACAGCCCCTGCCTGCTCTGCACCCCTCCTGGTGCTGGATGGAAGCATCCCTGCCACGTGCTCCCCTTGGCTCTCTGGCCCCAAAACTCATGGCTGTGGTGTGCTGGTGACCCCAAGGCAGCTCCTGCCTGCTGGGGGTCCCCTCTTGTCCCTGGGTCCGCTCCATCGCTCAGCCTGGTTTGTGCCAGATGCGTCTGATCCCCAGGAAGGATCTGTAGTGATGATTTCTGTGGTGCAGCTCAGCATTGCCCCTGGCTCGTGGTCGCAGGTTCCTGGCTGGGATGGAAGGGTTGAACTCATTTCCCAGCGAGGCTGTGCTTATCAAAGGTTCGGCTGGAGCCCGGTGCTGCTCCACCTGCGCTGACAGCAGCGTGTGCTCCACACAACTCGGGGCTTGACATTTCTCAGCTGCTCTTTGATCTCCACCCCCCGAGCTGTGGCTGTGGTGCTGGGGAGGTGGCAGGGCTGTGTGCCCTGGCTTCCTGTGCGGGACCACAGCGGCTGCTCGAGCGGGGACTTGGCAGCAGCTCGGTTCCTTTTCATCTGCTCGCGTTCCTAATTCTCTGTCTGACCCAGGGGGTGCCTGGCTTTGGCTGTAGAGCGGGGACTGCCCAGCACTGCTCCAGCATCGCTCTGTGCCTGGCACTGGGGGGTCCCTGGCTGAGCCCCCATGGCTGGGAGTGCCCCAGGAGTGGGCAGGAGCCCCGGCCCTGCCAGCCTGGCCCCGCCGCAGCATCTTGTGCCAAAGCCTCTGCCCGGCGCCGCCACGTGCTGACATTGCTAATTAGGTCAGCGGCTCCCGTGAATTGGAAGTGGATGCAGAAGGCAGGGGGGGGCGGCACGGGGGAGTTATTTGAGGCCTCTCCAACCTAGAAACCCAGAAAAGATTTTCTGGAGCTCTTGGGTGGCTCTGGTGTGTGCTCTGGCTTTGGGCATGACCACCGCCCTGGCTGCCTCCCTGCCTGCTTGGGTCACAAGTGGGGTTTCTTTTTCCTCCTTCAAACTGGGAATTTTATTTAGACGATTCTTAAAATGTGAATTTGAAGCTGACAACCTCAATCAAGGTCTCAATTTGCAGTGTGGTGCTGGAGTGGTTTGTGCTTGTCAGTGGGGTCTTGGGGAGGCTGCCGAGCCTGAGCACACAGAGCCTGGCAGGGAGGCACCTTCCCCCAGCCCTCACAGGGAATCAGGTCATGCCAAGCTCAGAAAGGTGTTTGGCTGTGGTTCAGAGTGTGGGGTGGCTGAGATTTCCCCCATTCCTGGGGAATGGGGACATGAGCAGCAGCCCTGAAGTCCTGCTGGGCACCTGGCTGCAGGTGAAGCCTCACTCCTGAGTGGGACAGAGCTTCTCCGTGGAGTGCAGTCCCCAGATCTCACACTGTGCTTTGTGTGTTACTTTTCCCCTGTGCATCTGGCATATTTAACAGGCTTTTTATTTAAATTTGCCTTTCTGGGCGTTATCTGAAAGCCCACTGCCATTCTGAGCAAACCCAAACTGAAAACCACCTCGTGAACAAGGAGTGTCGCTCGCCATTTTGTGATGGAATAACGTGTAAAATCAAGGCTCTGGATAAATCAATGGCACACGGAGCATATTTACATAAAGTATATAAAGCTCTGAGTACTAAGTTTAGAGCGTGGGCTCAGCGCTCGCGGAGCGGCGTGTTCCGAATGGCTGAGACAAGCCTTTCCTCAGCACAGGAATTAGCAGGAGCCTTGCAAAACCAGCCTGAGAGCAGGCATGTAAATACGGCTTGTACCTGTGTATTTAAATCCTGTGAAAGCTGGAGCTCTCCCGTTGCTAAGATCAGGGTTTCTCCCTGTGTTGTGGTGTGTCTGGGCTGGAGCCGTGCCTGCCCGCCGTGCCTGACCCAGGGATGGGGATCCTGCAGGGAATCGCGGCAGGTTGGGCCTCGTGCTACTGAACCAAATTAGCTGGAGCTGAGCTCTTTTCACTCTTCACCTTCTCCTTCTCCATGGCCCAGTTAGCAAATTAAGCAGGATGAGTTTTGGGGATCGGGGTCTGTGTGTGCTCCTGTGCTCCTGCTATTTCAGCTGCTGTCAGGGTTGCGCTTTCCTTCCAGAAATGGGGCTCTGCAGGAGGGAGAGCGTTGTGCTGCCACTTCCCCTGGGACAGGACCTGTTGGGGAGCTGCCTGTAGTGCAGACAAGTGTGGGCAGCAGGGCTCGGTCCATCCTGGGTGTAGCAGGGCTGTGCTGGAGGGGCTGGGAGCTCTCTGGGCTGGCACTGGGGCATCTGTCCCCAGCTCCCATTGCTGGTGCCTCTGGGCACTGTCCCTGTGCTGTTCCCAGGCTGATAATTCCCGGGAGGAGGCAGCGTGCTGCCATCCCGAGCCCACTGCAGGGAGCCAGGGAGCGGCGCCTTCCCGAGCGCATCCTCCTCCGGCGTCTGCATCTCTCCTCCGGGGGCTTTGAGTGCCCGGGGCTGCTGCCGCCCCTTCCTGTGCTGTGCTGGCCCCAGCGCCTGCCTGGCTGCCCAAGTGCTGTGCCCTGTATCTTTCCTTGGGGGTGATGCCAAAACCTCTATCACTTCCACTTCTGTGCCCAGTGCCATCAGCTCGGTTCCCTTTGCTTATTTCTCTTCCTGACCAGGAGCGTTTGCACTGGATTTTCTCATTCCGAAGAAGGAAATTCTCCTTGAGACAGGGTTGTTGGTTGCAAACTGGGTTTTTAATCCATTTCTCACTTACCCCCTTTCCCTCACCCAGTCTGGTGCGGGTGGGGAGACCCAAAACCTGCTGGCTCCGGCATGAGCCCTGCACAGGATTTGCTTTCAGGGGGTGCTTGGAGCAGGGTGGGAGCCCCAGAATAATCCCCCTTTGAAGTCTGGGATGTCACTGAATCTTGCTGCTTTTGTTGGTTTGCTCCATTTTATGTCTGCTAATAAATATTGTAGCATGCTAAAAATAACTGATTACCGTGAAAAAGCAGCAAAGCTGCTTTGGGCCCCGAATTTCCAGTTTAATTCCCGTCTCAGAGAAGCTTGGGCTGCCTGAAGCAGGTCCAGCCCTGCCTGGGCTGGGGATGTTGTGGCTTTCCAGCATTGTGGTGCCACTGTCCTAGGGAAGAGATGGTGGCAGGGAGGTGTCACAGTGCAGGACAGCGAGGGGGGAGAGATGCTGCTCTCAGAGCCTTGCTGGCTGCTCCCCTGGTGCCACATCACGGGTGGAAGCTGGGAGCATCCAAAGGGATGGAAGGAGGAGAAAGTGGCCGGTCAGGGAGCTGGGGACACCTCGTGTGTTCTGTGTTCAGGGATGCTGGTGCTGTCCCTGGAGTCCCCTGTGCCACCTTTCCATCACAAAGGGCAGAGCAGCCGGGTTCCCCCAGCCCAGCCCGGGTGCTGCTGCTGTGCCAGGTGTGGTGCTGGCAGAGCCCAGTGTGGCACAGCCGTGCTGGCACCCGTCACATCGGGAGAGCAGGAGCCAGCAGAGGAGCCTCCAGCTGCTGGCACTGGCAGGGCCACAGCATCTGCCAGTCCAGGGTGTGGCACCAGGGAACAGCCAGGGGGTCCTGTGCCGGTGTGTGGCACCATCTCTGTGTCCCCTGTGGCTGACTGGGCAATATGGACTGAAGGCACTGCCGGTGGTTTTAGAGGCGCTGGTGGCCCTGTGTGTGGAGGGGTCCGTGTGCCATCCCGCTGCAGCCCCCGTTCGCGGGAGTCGGGAGGTGCCGAGGCGTTCAGCCTGGGCCGGGAGCCGCGCTGGTTCGTGCGCTGGCAGGGCCGGGCGGG
>VZTJ01005684.1:81418-94688 GCA_013397795.1 Orthonyx spaldingii | reverse complement strand
GCCCCCGGCCCCCGCCAGCGCCCCCGGGCCCGGGTGGTGAGCGGGCGGCCGCTGGTACAGCCCGTCCCATCCAGCCCACGGCTGAGTCAGCGCCTCTGCGTGGGGGCTCCGATGAGTAAGGGCGGGCTGGGGCGGCTGTGCAGGCACACGTGTGTGTCCCAGGCCTGGGGGGGCTGCACAGACACGTGTGTGTCCCAGGATGGGCTGGGGGCTGTGCAGACACACGTGTGTCCCACGATGGGCTGGGGGGGCTGTGCAGGCACACGTGTGTGTCCCAGGACGGGCTGGGAGGGCTGTGCAGGCACACGTGTGTGTCCCAGGACGGGCTGTGCAGGCACACGTGTGTGTCCCGGGACGGGCTGGGGGGGCTGTGCAGGCACACGTGTGTGTCCCAGGACGGGCTGGGGGGGCTGTGCAGGCACACGTGTGTGTCCCATGCCGGGCCCCGCCCGCACCGCCCGCCCCTGCCCCGTTCTCGGTGGGCAGCACTGCCGGCAGCCCCCTCCCTGCTCCTCTCCCTGTTCCAGTACATCGAAGCCATCAGCAACAAGCAAGGGGAGCTGGAAAACTACGTCTCTGATGGCTACAAGACAGCTCTGACAGAAGAGAGGAGACGGTTCTGCTTCCTGGTAGAGAAGCAGTGCGCGGTGGCCAAGAGTGCCATCACCTACCACGCCAAGGTGAGTCGGACCCGCCGGAGCCGGCCCTGGCTGCCCCATCGCTGGGCCGATGCTCCCGGCTCATCCCACAGAACAGACAGATGTCCCAAAAGCCACAGCTGGTGCAGCCCCTGCTGCCCGGGGGAGTGAGGGGGTGATGGACCAGCAGGTGATCCCAGGGAAGATGCCCCAGCAGGAGCTGCTGCTCCAAATCCCTCTTGCCCACGGCAACTCCTCATGCCTCCTGCCCGTGGCTGCCCACATCTGCTGGACCAGGGCTGGAGCTGCCCCCTGCCCGCCTGGGAAGCAGCAGCACCTGCATCGGTCTGGAGCAGAATCCCTCCAGACGAGGGCTGGGAGTGCCGGCGCTGCTGCCGCAGCCTCGTGCTCCTGTTCTGGTTGTTCCCCACCACCGCCCTCCGTGGCTCACAGCAGCCATCTGTCACCGCCGCGCTTGGCACCGGAGCAGGGAGGGAGTTGGGATTAGTCAGCTCTGTCCTGGCACATCCACAGCACGGATCCACGCTTGGCTTGGCGAGCGTAGTGCAGGAGGGGAAGAAACCCCCCAGGGCTGGTGGTCAGCAGGAACCAACAAAAACTGGCTGCAGCAGCACATGGAGAGTGATTCTGCAGGAGGGACTTGGCAGGTGGCTTGTCCAGAGCTTGGTGGGTGTCTCACTAAAAACTCCATCCTCTGCTGCCCATGGCTCCTGCAGGATGCTCCACAGGATCATGAGGCTGGACCCACCGGCTGATGTTGGGGAAATGGGCAGGGACTTTGAAATTGGATTTGTAGGGGGTTTGATATAGAGAGCCACATTTTGTCTCCAGATGAGGCAGAGCAGAGACATTGGGTCACCCTTTGCTGCACTGGGGAGTGACCTCGACGGGGCTGGGACATCTTCTCCCTCTGAGTTGCACAACGGGAGGCTCAAACATTCTGGGAGAATAAGGACAAGTTTGGCTCCATCCATTTCCCCCTCGGAGCATGGTAGCGGGTGGCTGCCAGTCCTGCAGGCAGGGCCAGTGGGGCTTGGATGCAGCACAGGGCCCTGGAGGCTGTTGGGGCTGAGCACCCAGGAGAAGCAGCTCATCCCTTGGGTTGTGGGGATGACCTGGAGCACGGGCTGTGCCCTGCCAAGCTTTCGGGCAGATTTTATTTCTCTGTTCTACGTGGAGCCCAAATCCCTGCCCAGCTCCCTGCAGCCTGGAGAAGCTGCACACAGGATGTCTTGGAATAAGCTGGGGAGATGGATTACTTTTTCCTTCCCTCCTTCCCATTTTTCATGACACCTTCCTGGCTCTGCAGCCATCAGCTCCTGGAAGCAGGATGTCCCTGTGTGTTATCTTGCCCATGCCATGCACAGAGCCATCGATCAATCCCACATCAGCCCAGCCCTGGTTCCATTTGGTGCTGCCCAGGGAGGGGGACAGAGCACCGGCACCCCTGTGCCCTCACACCTCATTTTCCTCTTGCAGGGCAAGGAGATGCTGACGCAGAAGCTGCCGCTGTGGCAGCAGTCCTGCTCGGATCCCAACAAGATCCCGGACCGCGCCATACAGCTGATGCAGCAGATGGCTGCCAGCAGCAATGGCACCATTATGCCCAGCCCTCTGTCCACATCCAAGTCCAACCTCATCATCTCTGACCCCATTCCTGGTGCCAAACCTCTCCCTGTCCCCCCAGAGCTGGCACCTTTTGTAGGAGTAAGTACCTCTGGGGTGGAAACTGTCCTGCCCTTCTGAGCAAAGCCGGAGGGACGAGCCCGGGCCGGTGTCACCGCTGTCCTCGGCAAGTTGCCCTTGGATGGACTGTCACTGATGGCAGGGATGGGCAGCTCTGTGCTGGGCCATCCTAGGGTGTGGGAAGGCGCCTGATGTGGGGATGGGCAGCCTGTCCCACCCCATCCCACCGGAGTCACTGAGCTCTGGCAGAGCAGGGATTCCCAGGGGCTGTTTGCAGACCCCACAAGCTGGACTCAGCTGTCCAGGACGGTCCCTGAGCTGTGGGACTGAACCCAGGTGCCCCAGTAACTGTGGGAGAAAGGCCTGGAGTGACCTGTGGGGTGAAGGACCCTTCAGAAGAGGGTGTCCCCCCCCGATGTGGGGGCATCAGCTGAGCAGTAGAGCTCAGCAGGGGATTGGCAGGTGCAGGGGAGCTCAGAGCAGTAAAATATCATAGAGATGACCCCACTGATGCCCTCAGAGCAGTTTGGTTTGGGTGGGAAACTAAACCCAACAGGATGGAGCTCTGATCTGCCTCTCTCCCTGGAGCTGTGTCCCGCTGGGGAGCTGCAGTGGGATGCCCTGGAGCTGCAGTGGGATGCCCTAATGAAGGCACTCCGTGTCCCCCTCCCCTCCTCTCTCCGTAGCGCATGTCGGCGCAGGAGGCCATGCCGGTGATGAACGGAGTCTCAGGCTCTGACAGCGACGGGTACAACCACTGGTCTGAGATGAAGCCAGCACAGCCCAAATCTTTATCTCCTCCCCAGCCTCAGAAGCAGCTGAGTGACTCTTACTCCAATACACTCCCAGTTCGCAAAAATGTGCCACCGAAAAACAGCTACGCCTCAGGTGAGGCCCCAGCCTCGCTGCCAGGGGCTGGACAGTGCCCACAGGAGAGCTCCAGGGACCGGGTGGGGATGGTTATTGGGGTGCTGGTGGGGAGGGGGCAGTGACCGACAGCATCCTTTCAGTGTCAAATGCTGCTCGTGCCTCTTGACCTGGGCGTTACAAAATGCTGGAGCTGGGCTCTGCCCCGGGGTTTCACAGGATTTCCAGGAGGAAAATCATGTGGAATCTGGCACAGGGAACCTGCTCCCTTTGCCGTGGCTGGTGGGAGATGACAAGAGTCTGATCCTGCTTGTTGAGGGGGAAGGTGTGAGTCACACTGAAGGTTTTAGTGTGACCTGGGCTGAAATAAGGAGGGGTGGGGGCCTGTCCTGTGCTTGGGGATGGCCCTGGGGTCAAGGACTTGGGGCACCCACTGGTCTCTGTCCCCCCAGCTGAAAACAAGACACTGCCACGCTCCAGCTCCATGGCAGCCGGGCTCGAGAGGAACGGCCGGACGAGGGTGCAGGCGATTTTCTCGCACGCTGCCGGGGATAACAGCACCCTCCTGAGCTTCAAGGAGGGGGACCTCATCACCCTGCTGGTGCCCGAGGCCCGGGACGGCTGGCACTATGGAGAGAGTGAGAAAACCAAAATGTGAGTGTGCTGGGTGTCCTCGGGAGCAGCCTCGTCTGGATCCTCTGTGGACAAACCTGGGTTTGGCTTCATCCCCACCTTTGCCTTTCAGGAGGGGCTGGTTTCCTTTCTCCTACACACGGGTCCTTGACAATGATGGCAGCGAGCGGGTCCACACCAGGTAGGAGCATCCTGCTGGGTGATGGGAGTCTGTGTTCTTGGGGTGGGAATTAGGAATTCCTTGGGAGTTCCTGCCAGGAATAACAGCACGGGGAGGTAGTTGCTGGTTCTTGGTGGCTTTTGGCACGAGTGGATGGGTGGCCGGAGGGGTCTCTGCACGGAGCTGACGCTCTGCTCTGTGCCCCCCAGCCTGCAGCAAGGGAAGAGCAGCAGCACCGGCAACCTCCTGGACAAGGACGACATCTCCATCCCGCCGCCGGACTACGGCATGGCCTCCCAGGCCTTCCCGGCACAGGGCGGCAACACCTTCAAGCAGCGGCCGTACAGCGTGGCCGTGCCTGCCTTCTCCCAGGTGAGCTCCTCCCGCCGGCTCCTCCCGCTGCGGGGACACATTTTAGGAGTGGGGGATGCTGCAGCAAACCCCTGGGCACAGCCTGGACTGGCTGAGGGTCCGCAGCTCCGCTGTCCCACCGGGATGAGATGAGCGGGAGCGTTCCCGGCGTGCTGCGGATGCCTGGGGGTGCCGAGGGCGGCTCTCCAACCTCTGTTCGTTGTTTTAGGACTACCTAATGCCCTATGGGTGTGCAATTAAAGACTATTCCAGTGGCCTCTGCCAAGCACCCTCCGCTCACTACAAGCCTTACACTAGGTCGACAGCTGTAAGTCCGACGCTCGCAATGTTTCCCTTGGGATCTACGGAAATTTGGCTGCTTTGTGCCTGGTGACCCACGTGCCTTGCCTGGGCCCTGCTCCTGCCCAGCACCTCTCCTGGGGTGAAGGGATGCAGGGAGCCAATGGATGGGGAGGAACGGGCAAGGCACGGGGGGCAGTGGCACGAAACGGCCCCGTAAACCCCCAAAGGACAACACTTGCCGACTCCATGGGAGTCTCCCACCAGAAACGGGCTGCTCACAGGCAGCTGGAAGTGTTTTCTCTGGCACGCGCCAATTCAAGCCGGTGACAGTCCCGTGGGGACACTGGGGCAGATCCTGGACAGGATTCCAGAGTATCCAAAGCAAGCCCAGGGCTCCTTGGATAACACACCAGGGAGGATGCACGAGCAGATGGGATCAGCCTAACCCAGGAGCTACTGGTGCAGTGGAGCTCTCCCACCAGAATGAGCACAGTGGGATAAGCCATGTTGGCATCACGTGCTGGTAGATGGGGAGAGGATGAGGAGGGAGGGAGACGGCCAGTCCAGCATCGACCTTTCGACAGGCCATGTCAGCTGGGATCTGGTCCTCTCTGCAGGGAGTAGGGTGGAAGCACAGCCCCATTTTTTGCTGTTTGCTGGAGTTTTCCAGCAGGATTTGCTGCTGGGGTTGGTATTTTGTGACTGGGAGCATTCCTGGGAAGGTGGGAATAGTGGGTCTCTGATCCCTGGTGCATGGCCAGCTCAAAGGCCAGAGACTCTCCCTCTTTCCTGGGGTGGTCCCTTGTTTGTCATGGGAAGCAGAGCTGCTCCACTCGTATCCCAGGACAGGCCCTTGCTCAAGGAGGGATGTCCTTGAGGAATGTTCTCTGGTCCTGATCCCGGTCTGCCCCTCGGTCCCTCCCTGCAAACCCTGCTCAGCACCGGCTGAAGGAGAAAATGGTCCAAAACCCTGTGGGTTTCTGGTGGGAGTGAATACAGACAACTCCTCTTTCCACGGAACATTTCACTGGTGTCTCTCAGTCGTGCAGTCCCTTTCCAACAGTCTCAGCATCTCAGCAGCAGCCAGAGCTCTGTTCCACAGAGGGACTGGGCAGAGCAGAGCAGGGCTCTCCCAGCAGTCGCTTTTCCATGTCTGGCCGGATAAATTCTACAGAGAGTGGTGCAACTTCACTCCCTGCTGTCTGAATCCCACTCCAGTCATCTCCATGTCCCCCTTTCCTGTCCAAATGCATCAGCTCTTGGCTCTGGCATCCCTGGGTCCTGATGCACTTTGGTTCGTTTGTGTGACCCTCCGGTGGCACCTGAGCAGGCACAGCCCACACGTCGCTCACGGTGCTTCCTCCCCTCCTCTCCACAGGGTCTCGACGACTACGGGACGAGGTCCGTCAGCAGGTAAGATGTCACCTTCCTGTCGCATTCCCTGCAAGCTGTTGGTGTTGGCTGTGGGTGAAGCCGTGGGGCTGCGTCCCCGTGGGGCTCCCTACACGGGCTCCCGGGGGACTGACAGTGGCTGGGGTGGGGCCAGGTCTCATCTGTGAGAGTGGGGGGGACCCAGGGAGGGCAGGTCCCAGGGCCAGCCCTGGTGTCCCCAACCTCGTGCTCCTCCAGAGAGTCGCGTCTCCCGCCCTCCTCCAGGCTCACGCCATGGAGAGCCCACACTCGGGGTCTTTCCCCGGCTCCTTCTCCATTCCCTCTGCCTCGGAGCTGCCCTGTCTGGCTCCTGGGGCTGAGCCCAAGCCCGTGGCTGGGTGGAGCTCACCGCCCATGCCGTGGTGGGGCCGTGAGGGGAGCTGGGCTCCCGGCTCGGTGCTGCCCCGCGGCCACTCTGGCATCTCTGTGCTTTGTTCCGCAGCGGCAGTGGCAGTTTGGTATCAACGGTGTGAGGACACCTGGGCTCGCGGCGGCCCCTTGCTGCTTGGAAGAGCTTTCTGCTTCTTTCCCCCCTTTTTTTTTCCTTCCCTTTCGTTTCTCTTTCTCTACTTCTTTTGGATTTGAAACTCTTGTGATCTTCAAGGAAACCATGGTGCTTCTCACCCCTCCCTGGTGTTCACAGTGCCCTTGTTTCTGAAGCCTTTTTGGAGCAGAAACTGCTGCCAGGTCTGTGCTCACAGCCCAGGTGCAGTTGTCACTTAGTGGGACCCGGTGTTTGTCCTCCCGTGTGATGTTAGCGATGCACTGTCTCCCCCGGGGCTGCGCCGGCCGCCCCGCACGAGCCTGGACCAAACTCCCAGACTGGATCACATATGCATGGCCTCTGGTGTCCGTACTGTTACCGAGCATCCGGGATGCCCGCGCCCGGGATGCCGTTCCCGGAGGGGGGGCAGCGTCCCCGCGCCTCCCCCGGGCCTGATCCGCTTCCATCCCACCGCGGTGGCTTTGGGAGAAGCGGATGGCACAGAGCTCCCACCCCGGGCAAAGGGCTGCTTCTGGGCTGGGGTCCCGCTGGCCGCGGGAACCCCCCTGGAAGGGTTATTCCTGGTTGTTTTATAAATATATATATATTTTTTGTAGCAAGGTATTGTTACCTCACGTTAGGGCTGGGGCTCCGAGGACGTGCTCACGTCCCCAAACCGGGCTTGAGCGAGGCAGCCCCGGTGCTGTGCCCCCGTGGGGGGCTCAGCAGTGCCCGGGGGGCTCCCACCCCGCCCTGGGGGTCCTGCTCCCGCACCAGCCCGGCCGCAGCCCTCCCAGTGCCCGTGGCCATCTCCACTGCAAAGCTGTTCACGCTTTTTTCTGATGTGATTTTTAAGACCTCTGACATTGCCTGTTTACTGGGACATTGCTGGCAATAGACCCCCCCCAGACCAGTTTTTGGGTTATCTCCTCGCCTACGGGCACACTGTTCCGAGCCCCTCCTGCATCGATGTCCGAATTTTGCTAAGGATTTTTAACCCAGGATATTTCACGGTGAATGACTGAATGTAGAGGGGGAAAAAAAACCACAAACCCAGCCTAGCAAAGCCTGTGTGGAGATTGTAAAGTGCTGAAAAACCTTTTTTTAAAAGTCAGAGAGAATTGTGCCCTGTACTGAGTTATTGTTTGAATAAAAGTTTTATTTATTGCATTGAGCTGGGCCTCGGTGTCTTCTTCGGCTGCCATGCCTGCGTGCTGCCCTCACCGCCTGCATCGCCCACCGCGCATTCCCGGGCCGTGTTTTTGTTCCCTGCTCCATCCCTGGGGACGCCGGGTGCTGCCTCGGCCCCGCCGGCTCTAAACAGCTTCGCTGAGCGGGAGCAGCGACAGCTGCTTTAGGGCCGGGTCCCCTCTCCCTGAGCATCCGAGGGGGTGATGCTGCTGCCGCTCCCGCATGCCAAGGCTCCGGCTGCGCTTTCCCGGCGCTGGGAAAGCGGCGGTGGCCGGCGCGGGGGGGAAGGAAGCCGCCCCCTCCCTTCCGTAGCCCCCGCCGTGCCCGGCCGCCGCAGTCCCACGGCTCCCGGCTGGTCGTGCCCTTCCTTCCCTTCCTCGCAGCACCAGCGACTCAATAAACACGACTTTTCCTCCTTTTTCTTCTTTTTCCTCCTGTCTCCTGTCTCCTCTGCCCGCCGGCGCTGCGTGCGGGGTGGCCAGCGGGCTCTCGGGCCGGGTGGCCGCCGGCTCGTGGCCTTAAGTCTCTCCTTAACCACGACCTTCTGTTCCCATCAAGCGTCCCGGTGTCCTCCAACCTGCCTTCTGTTTCCCTTGCAGCCCCGATGTTGAAGTGGCCAGGTTTTGAGGTCCCCTGCCCGTAGTTAGTAAGTGACGGTGTCGCGGTCCGAGCCCTGGGTGCGCTGGGCAGCGGGTGCCGCCGGGGCTGCGCGGGGACGGGGCCACCGCTCTGCTTCCCGCTGCACCCGTCCCCTCCCTCGGTCACCGCTTGTCCCCGTCCCGCTGGCGGGAGCCCCGGGGCTCCCCGGCTGCGGCTGCTGCTCGGCTGCTCGCCCGCTGCCGCGGCTGCGCTTCCCGGGATGCTGAGCTGCTCCTGCGCTTCCCCGCTGTCCGTAACCAGCTCTTTGGTTGTAGGTGGCCGCTGTCCGCTGTCCGCCGCCGGCCCCAGCCCTGTCCGGCGGGGCGGGGCACGTCCGCACTAACCGCAAGTTTTTTGAGCAGCTTTTTTTGTTGTAGACTCGTCCCAGGAGCCTCCTCGTCCTGGCCCCAGGGACGGGATGCAGGAACCTCCCCAGGAGTCGAGACCCTCCTCGCTGGCACTGCAGAGCCTGGAGAGCCCCTTCCCCGTTTCTCTTTGATCCATGAGCTGCTTTCCCTGGAGCCGCAGGCTCCGTCCCAGTGGCTCTTCTCTGCCAGTACAGAAATAGTTAAATGAGCCCCGGGTGACTCATCAAAGCAACTTTTCCTCTCCCTCCAGTCCTGAGAATCTATTTTGGCATCCTGGGAGGGAAAGTGATCTAAGCATCTGCATTAATTAGGTGTGAAATTAATTAGCCTATTTTTAAGCAAAAGTCATTTATCTTTTAAGGAAAGAAAAAGCGAATGTGGAGAGGTAAGGGATGGCAGAGAGGGGGCCTGGGGCTGACAGTGAGTGCCTGTCCCAGGGGAGTGGAGGTCCCAGCATCTTCCTTCTGCTCTGGGAGATGGCTGAGGACATTCCAAAGCTTCTGGGGACAACCCAAAGCTGCTCGGTCCAGGTGCACACGGTAACCACAGCACTTTACCTGAACCACGTCATGGGTGGCAGGGCTGTGCCACCACGGCAGGTGACCGGCCAGTGGCCCAGCTGTGGCCCTGGTGTGGGGAGCTGTGGCCATTGCTCCCACTGGGGACAGGAGAAGGATTGCGTGGCTACCTGGGGAGGGCTGGGGATAGTGGCAGATGAGACAGAGGGACTGCAGGGAGGACAGGGGGCTGCTTGGTGGCTCCTTGCTGGTGCATGTTCAGACCCAATGCCCCTAGGCACCCCAGGCAGCCAGAGGGACCCCCAGAGCTGCCCACACCCCCCAGGAATTGACTCCTGCTGGGAGAGGACAGAGGTGATGTCCTGGAGAAGGGGTAAGGATGCTCCCCGTGCCAAGGCAGTCCCTGAACCCTGTCCTGGCCAAGTGACGATGGCAGCAGGAGTGTGCTGGGGACACCCCAGGTAGGTGAAACCCAAGGTCAGCCTGTCTGGGCTCTGACAAGCTCATCCAGGTGTCCTTGGTCTCCCACACTCTTCCTCTTGGATATGAACTTCTCCAGAGGCAGCACGAGGGCTCTGCAGGGAGCTGCCAGCTCTGCCCTTGGCCAGGAGGTGCAGCCACAACCCCCTGCTCCCTGGAGCAGAGCTGGGTGAGCCCACAGTGCTCCCATCTGTGGGAACTGAGTCCAGCCTTGGAGGAGGCTGGAGCAGCCTCACCAGCCCTGGCCCCCAGAGGCACCCCCAGCTTTAGGCTGAAGGAGAGTGAGGTAGGAGAGCGAGGAGGAGAACATCCCACTGCAGCTGCGCTCGGCTCGGCTCTGACCCACCACGGCTTAGCTGGGAGAGGAGCTGAGGAGTGGGGGCAGCTCCAGGAGTGGGGGCAGCTCGGCCAGGGGCTCTGCAAGGCAGAGCTTCTCCAGTTTAACCCTGTCCCCAACGCTGCTGGTCCCGGGGTCTCGCCAGTCGCCGCTTGCTGTGCCGGTGCCCCATCCTCTCCAGGCCTCCATCTCCCCCTTAACCCTTCCTCTTCCTCTTCCTCCACAGGAACCCCTTTGCCAACGTCCAGCTGAAGCCAACGGTGACGAACGACCGCTCGGCTCCGCTCATCAGCTGATCCGGGAGTGCCGGCGCCCGCGTGGCTCTCGCCACCTCCTCATCCTCCTCTTCCTCATCCTCGCCGCTGC
This sequence comes from Orthonyx spaldingii, assembly GCA_013397795.1. NCBI lineage: Eukaryota > Metazoa > Chordata > Aves > Passeriformes > Orthonychidae > Orthonyx > Orthonyx spaldingii. The sequence continues at coordinate 84,215 of VZTJ01005684.1, read as the reverse complement.
ATGTCCGGCTTCCCAGGACTCCATTTTTAGGTGGAATTTATTAATCCTGCTGCTTTGAAAGCCAAAGGCTCAAGCTAGTGCCCTAGTTCTCTCTTCTCTAGACTCCCTCGGTGGCAGAGGGTCACAGTGCTGCCGTGTCACCTGTCCTTTGCCTGGGCTACCGAGCGTGGTGGCAGCACCTCCCGGAGTCAGAGCAGTGTGTCCCAGAGCCGGGCTGGCTCCCAGGCCGAGCAGCAGCTCGCTGTGGGTGGAGAAATGGGCTCAGCTGGAGAACAACTCCCAGTGGGCTCACAGCGCTCCAGTGGGGCAGCAATGGCAGAGGGGACACGGTGTCCCTGCTCTCCCTAGGCCAGGCAGGACACCAGGACACCCCCTGCAAGCCAAGGGACGGTGGCAGCCATAGGCAGCTCCCAGGCTCCCACCAGACCCCGGCTGCCCACCCTGTGCTCCGGGCTGGGACAGGGCAGTGAGTGCCAGCACTACAGGCCCCGCTGGGCCGGGGTCAGCTCCGGCCCCAGAGCTCCTGCTGCGCCAGGGCTCGGGATACTGTAGGGAATTACGGTACTGCTGTAAAATATAAGCTAGAAAAAAACCACTTGTGGAGGCAAGGGCAGTGTGTGAGTGAGCCTTGGGGTGCCTGGGGCCGGCGTGCCCCTGCTCCCTGCAGACAGGAGCTCCCATCCGGACCTCTTGCTTGGCTGTTTGCTCTTCCTCTATTCCTAGGGCTGCATGAGAGAGAGAGATAGATAGAGATAAATATATATAAATAAATATATACACACTTGCTAAGCTTATTGCTGGGGGTGTCCATGAGCGAGGTGGCTCCCGCAGCCCTTCCCGCAGCTCCTGAGTGACCAGGGTCACATCCTTGCTCCAAAAACAGGGAGAAGAGGGTTTCCAGGCAGGAACTGTGTCTCCCATGGGTGAGGGGTTGAACCCGAACAGAGTTTTTGCTTTTTCTGTTGTATTTCTCATTTTGCACTTTCTGATCACTGGTGCAGCATGTCCTGGTCCCCACAGCCCGGGCAGTGGGTTCTTGGCCAGGCACGGAGTGTCCCCAGCCCAGGGGGGCTCGGTCCCAGTCGGATGCGGTGGCTCCTCTCTCCTGTGTCCCCTCTGATGGGTGTTCCAGCTCCACTGCAGGAAAACAGCTTCTCCTGTGACTGCCCAGGCTCTGCACGAGGGTTCCCTGCTCCATGATGTGCCTCCTCTTGCTCTCCCGTGCCTCCTCTTCCTCTCCCAGGGCTGGAGCAGATGGGTGGGGGCCAGACGGGGCAGGGGCGAGGGAAAGGGCTCTGCTGGGGTGTGGGGCAGTGGGTGAGAGAGGGCTGGTGGTCACAGCCCTGGGTGGGGACAGGCCTGGGGTGCCCTCGGCCACTGCGGTGTCCTCTTCCACCCCCGTGCCAGGGGCTGTCCCCCTGGGCCCCCCAAGCTGCCACCCTGGCTCCAGCCAGCCCCCGGGGGCTTCGCTGCACCTCCTGGCTCGGTGGCACCTGCAAAACGTAACCTGAAATAATTTGTTATGAGAAAACATAATTTATGAGCAATCCAGTCCCCCTCAGCCCTCCCTCCTGCAGTTTTCCCTGGCCAGAGGCTCCCGCCTGGCCCTGGAGCATGGCTGGGGCCCTCCTGAGCTGGCTCCATCCTGGGTGCTGGGCAATGATCGGGGCAGGAAACAGCTTAAGATATTTTAAAAACTTTATTATTGGCCCGATGAGATTTGACACACATGCTGGGAGCTGTATGGAAATCAGCACTGATAAAAAATACAGCAATTATGACCCGTATTGAGAAAATAGACCATGTAAGAAGAGCCTTTCTATTAAAAAAGTTACCCAAGCCACAGCTCTGTCCTCATCCGCCCTCCGGAGCCGGGACCTGCGGCGCCATAGACCAAACCCGGGGTGTGGGGTGGGAGTGAGGGGCTGGGCCAGCACCCCTGGGTGTGAGGGGGGTGGGGGGTGAGTAAACCCCCCCGTGGTGTTGGGGAGTGCATGGAACGGGGCGGGCAGGGGGTAGGAGGGTTGGTGCTGCGGGAAGGGAATCCCAGGAGCATCCCAGCCCTGTATGGGCAGCACCACTGGGTGCTGCACCCCGGATCAGTGCAGGGGGTGGCCCCCTCTTGTAAAGGATAAGGGAAAAGCTTGGGAGAATTGGGGTGGAGGGGTTACAGGCCAGGTGGGGGCTTAAATAAAACACTTAAATAAAGCACTAATTGCTTAGTAGAGGGGAGGAACCAGCACTGGGGGAATGGGCTGCTGTGGCCACCCCGGGGCTGAAGTTGGGGTCCCCCAGGGCCCTGGCTGTGCCCTGGATGGGGACACAGCCCCTGGCCCCCCACAACAGCCTCCTGAGCACTGGCTCCTACGGCTGGGCTGGCCATAGGACTGGGTGGGAGAAGGGTGGGTGAGGATGGGGGCACTACCAGCACCGGGCTGGGACCCACCACTGTGCCAGGCTGTGCTGGGGGCGGGCTCATCCTGTGGGTGCTGGGGCCAGAGTTGTGCCCAGCCCAGGGTGGGACGATCCCGTGGCGTGGAGCAGAACCTCTGGCACCAGCCCCGTCCCATGTGGGCGCTGCACAGGGACACCCGTGTGCCCTCATCCCCCTACACGGGAGCCAGGACAGGGGCAGGGGCTCAGCGGGGACATTTCTCACCTCAGGGTTTGGTCTATAGACCCCAAAAGGAACCAGCCCTGATTTCAACGTTTCGCTCAGCTCCGCTTACTTCTATTTCCTTCCGGAAGCTGGAATTGCACAATTATCCTAAGCCTCGAATGAATTAAAAAAAAAACA
>VZTJ01005684.1:43991-59566 GCA_013397795.1 Orthonyx spaldingii | reverse complement strand
GATGGGGTCCGTGGGACCCCCCGGACGGGGACGGGACTCCCGAGGGGCAGCCGTCGCCCTGGAGGGGGACCGGGACCTCCCGAGCAGGGCCGGGACCACTCAGGGGCAGCCACCCCCAAAGTGGGGATGGGATCCCCCGGGAGCAGGGCTGGGACTCCCCGAGTAAGGAACTGCTCCGGTGCTGGCCCATCCCGGCCACCGCCGGCTTCCCGGGACCAGGGATGGGAAACAAGGACGGGAGGGGCAACTCTGCCCCCAGCCAGCCCCTCAACCTCCCGCCAGCCCCCATCACCGCCCCCGGGCCCCAGCACAGCCTCACCCTGCAGCCCTGCAGCCCCCCAGCAACCCCAGCCAGGCCCAGCCTGGTCCATGGTGTGGGGTCCCCCTTGGGCTGGGAGCTGTCCCATGTGGGGTCAGGGCTTGGCCTCGTCTGCTCGACGCCACAGCCCCAGCACATGGGAGCGTGCCCTGTGAACACAGGGTGCTCCAAAACCTGACAGCCCCAAGTCCTTGGCAGGGAATGTCCCACAGTTTCACCCACAACCCCCGGCAGCTCCCAGCCAGAGCCCAGCAAAGCTGTGGGTGCCACTGGTCACCGAGCCCAGCTGGGACCCAGGCTGGACCTTCCTCCAGGGTGATGGTGGGACAGTCCTGTCCCATCCTGTCCCATCCCGTTCCTGGGAACCCCCATCCCAGCCCTTGTCCCACCCCTTGCTGGGCTCAGCTCTGAGCATGGGGCTCGCACATCCCCACCGCCAGTTTGAATATTTAAAGCCAAATTTTGCGTACACGATTAATTTTTTACAAGCCTTCAAGCCTGCACAGAACAGCACCACGCTGCACATGTCACGTCGCCACAAATAGATACAAGCCTGGAAAAATTACCGGCTGCTGGGAGAATAAACACGCTGGAGCCAGCTTCTCCTTTCTCCCTTGCCTCCGCATTTCTCTGCTCTGGAGCAGCTCTGACCCACACGGCTCCCCAGTCCCTCTGCCAGGGGTAGCAGGGCACTGCTGATGCCCCATCATTCATTTTGGAGACCCCCAGCTGGGGTGCAGCTCATGGGCACTCCACTGCTCCCATCGCCCCCGCTCCCCTCGGGTCCCTGGTCCCTTCTGGATGCACAAAGGGCCATGAGCCCACATGTGGGATACCTTGACCTCCTCCACGAGCCTCCCTGGGCCTCAGAGCAGCCGAGCAAAGGTAGCACTGACCTGGTGCAATGCCAGAAGCATTTGGGGTCTCTGGGAGCTTTGGTGCCATCGGTGCCCTCAGGACCGGCCATGGCCCTGTGGGAGTGGTGGCCCCGTGCCACCGAGGGGGGGTTTGCAGGGCCAGCCCCGCTCCCATGCGCTGAGCTGGCACCGGCTGAGTCACGGCCGGGTGGGACAGGGGTGGGATGGGGGTGGGCAGCTGTGCCGAGCCCACACCGGGCACCTACCGGGCCCAGCCGCCCCCAGCAACCCGAGCACACTCAGCTGGGCCCAGTGTGGGTGAGAGCTGAGGCCTTCCTGGCACCGGGAAGGGGCAAGGGGCCTTCGGTGAGTGGGAGGGGATGAAATCACCTGGATGTTGTGCTGGGGATGGCAGCCCCAGTGTCCCATGTTCCCTTCCCTCCTGTGTCTGGGCAAGGGTGGGATGGGGAGGAAAATGAGGATGAGGATGGGATGGAATGGGGATGAGAATGAGGATTGAGGGGATGGAAGTGAGGGTGGGATGGGAAAGAGGACAAGGACAGAGATGGAGTGGGGATGGCACTGGGATAGGGATGGGATAGGGGGAGGAGCATGGAGTGTGTGCCTGGCCAGCCCTGCTGTGCCACCCTGCCCTCCTTGGGAAGACTCGGAATGCTCAGCTCAGCCAGGACACCCAGCACAGCAGCGCCATGCCCCAGCACCCTCCTTGCCCAGGTGACACCCCCAGGAGCCCCATCTGACACATCCAGGAGGAAGGCTGAGCTCTGTCCTTCTCACCCAAACCCACCACCCGCCCTTTGCCCCCTGTCCTGCTTCCCACCAGGTTTCCAATGGTTGTAAAAGGGAAAATCCCAAAGGAGAATCGAGGCCCAAAGCCCCGGGGAGCCCCTCAGTCCAGCCCTGAGGTCGGGGCTGTGGCAGGGCTGGTCCAGCCCCGGGCAGAGGCACAGCGTGGCCCCGGTCCCTGACATCCCCTCCCGGGCCGGGCAGCCCCGCCGCCGCCGCCCCAATTAGCCGGGGAGATTACAGATCCTTCCCAAGGGGAGATTACCCTGCTCGGATCCTGCCACTCGCTGCGGCTTCCTGGCTGATTTGTCTGGGGCTGCAGCTAATCCCCTCCCGGGCAGACACCAGATTGAGCCGCGATTCCCGCGCGCCGGCTGCCAAAAGCCCCCTGTGCTCCTGACCTCCTTCCCGGCCCGCGGCGGCCACCGGGCTCCGCTCGCCCCGCCCGGTCCCGGGGAGCCGGGGGCAGAGGGCTCCGTAACTGGGGATCTTTGGCAGAGCCTGCAGCGGCCGCACGGTCGCCACCAGCCCGGCTGAGCGCCCGGCTCGGCAGGGACGGGGACAGGGACAGGGGTCGTGCCACGCGGGACGCCCGGGCTGCGGGCACGGGCAGCCATCCGGTGAAAATCCGCATCCCCGTTATGCAACGGCGCTGATTTATTCATGCTTGCACCGGGCACTGGCCTAGAAATCAGCCCGGGCGCTGGCGGGGAGGGGCCGGGAGGGGCCGGAGCCCTCGGAGCCCCGGGAGCGGGGCCGGGCACACCCCGGGATCGCGGGCGGGTGTTCGCCCCACAGCGGCGGTGCCGGACGGGGCTCTGGGCACCGCACCGGCGTTGGGCACAGGCACGAGAGCCCCTGGACGGGCAACGAGGGGGCTGAGCCCCCTTCTCCCACGCCGATTTGCCAGAGAAGCCGCTGGCAGCGGCTCGGGGTGGCCCCGCGGAGGCTGTGCACAGCGGGGGCAGAAGCGGCGCTCAGGAAACTCCTTGGAAAAGCCACAAAAGCGGCACAAGCGCCGCGCCCGACCCTTCCCGGCACGCCGGGATGAGCACTCGGGCCCGGCAGAGCGGGGAGAGGGAACAGAGACGCGGGCACCCTCTGTGTTCCTGCCCCGGGGCTGGGGGCACTGCTCGTGCCCCACAACACCCAAACCGAGTGCCAAAGCACGGGCAGGGACACGGGCCATCCATAGGCTGCCTTGGGATCGCACCGCCCCCGGGAGCTGCAGCCAGGAACCCACGACGGGACAGACGCCAGCGTCGGGAAGTGGCCGAGCCCCTGTGCAGCTTCCTGGGGTGACAAAGGGTCCCTCTGATGTCACCGTGGGGGCTCTGGCAGTGCTGCCATGGGGCGGGGGGAGGCTCCAGCCGAGCGCAGGGACCAGCAGGACGGGTGGGAAATACCCGGGACTCTGCTGAGAAAACATTTGCCGGCCCCGACCCAGGGGAGGGACCAGAGCGGCCGCACACTCCCGGCCCAGAGGAAACAGATGCCACCGGCCCAGCCCAGGCATTTCCCGGCCCTGTCAGGGGGTGTGGAGGAACCTGCAGGTAGCAGAGGCCGTGGGATCACATCCTGCCCTGGCTCTGCCTCCCTGCATCCTACTGGATATCTCAGTTTAGAACAGGAAGCAAGGCTGGGCACCTTCGGAGCACGGGAGAATCCTGGAATGCAGGAATGGGGTGGGGAAGGTGGAAGTGGGCACAGACCTCGAGGAAGAGCCACTTGTGTGCTGGCACTAACATGCACAGGTATAGGAACAGCTGTAGAAACCAGCAGAGATTTATTATCAGAACAAAACTCCCGAACACCTAAAGGCCACCAAGTCTCCCAGCACGGCCAGGCACCGGGACCAGGCTGTGGAGAACGAGGGAAGAGGGAGGGGAGAGGCTGAGCCCTACCCCAGCCCCGCTCCCTGCCCGGCAGGACGGTCACTCTGTCGCCAGCTGCCGCTGCTGCTCCAGCAGGGATTCCAGGAGGTTGGCTCTCTGCACGGCCGCCTGCAACGGAGCCCAGGGGAGAGCTCGCGGGGCCGGCAGAGCCACGGCCAGGGCGGGGCCTGGGAGCCCCCACTCACCTGGTACTGCTTTCGCAGGCTGCTCATGCTCTCCTCTTTCCTCAGCACCGCCGCCTTCACCCTGACACGGACATGGGGGGTTGAGGACCCTGGTGTCAAACACCGGGCTGGGCCCTGCGCCAGGGGGGATTTCAGCCCTGGGAGCTCAGCCCCTCTCCCCCAGCCAAAGCTGGGTTCCAGGTGCCATGGCACACTGGCAGCACCTTTGTTCCATTGGTGGTGCTGTGTAGTGTGGACTGACTATAGGAAGAAAGGCACGTTAGCCTCCTAAAGCTCAATTATCAATAGTATTTTGGGGATGTCCCAGCTGCCCTCAGCCTCTGTGGCTGTGCCCTGCCCCTCTGGAGAAGAAGATCACGTGGCTGCAATCACAGGTACCATGTGTGAGCCACGGAGAGCCCTCAGGAGGTGACAGTGACCCTGACCAGGGCTCCTGCCAGGGGGAAACACAGACAGAGCTGTGCTCCACTGGCCTCTCCTGGCACTCCTGTCCTCCAGGCAGGCACAGGAGCAGCCCAGGGGACAGGATGGCACAGAGCAGGCCAGCAGTGACAAGGGACAGAGGATTCAGGGTGGCTGAGCAGCAGCCAGCCTGGTTTGCCTGGCCCGGGCTGGAAGCCATTCTGAGGATGCAGCACTGAGCTCCTGCACCACACCCGGGCTCCCTCACCTCCTGTGGACCTCCTCCAGCTCCCGGTCCTTCTCCCGTCCCAGCCTGTCCAGCTCCAGGTGCTGCTGGGCCCTCAGCTCCGCCATCTCCGCCTTCAGCCGTGCGTTCTCCTCCTCCATCCCCACCAGCCTGTCCGTGAGTTCCTGCGGGGTCACCACAGTCAGGCCCCTGGGACAGCCGCTCCCACACATCCAGGCACGGGCCAGGCAGGGCCCGGCTCTGCTCCTCGCCCACCTTGCGGATCTCCTCCAGCTCCTGCTCCTTGTGCTTCAGCAGGCCCTGCAGCCGCATGCTCTCCCCCTCCAGCTCGGCCAGCCGCCCCTTGAGCTCATTGCAGCGCTCCTGCAGCTTCCGCTCCGACCGCTCCAGCTCCTGCAGCTCCACCTCGTACTTGTCTCGGATCCTCTTGATCCTGCCGGCAGGAAGGACAGGCAGCCTGGCTCATCCCACTGCTGCAGGGACCATCCCAGCTCCCTTCCTGCTGCAGGAGGGACCAGGGCACAGCAGCAAGGGCAGAGCTGCCCCACGGGAGATCCAGAGCTGTTTCCTCAGGTGAGAGATAAACTCTATCCCTGTGAGCTGCTCCTTCCCGCACTAACACTGCTCCAGAGCTCTCTGAAGAGATGCCCAGGGAACAGGGAGCAGCCCCTGGAGGACCTGGGACCTCCCTCCTCCATTTCCCCCTCACCTGTTCTCCGCTGCCCTCTCACACTCCTCCTTGGCCAAGGATGTGTCGGCCTCCAGGCGCTGGATCACCAGCTCAATCTCCTTGTCCCTCTCCTTCCTCATCTCCTCCCGCAGCTCCCGCTCCCGAGACAGCAGCCAGGCTTCCTGGGAACAGAAACAGCAAACATGGCCTCAAATCCCTCTGAGCCCATGGGTGGCACCTTTGGAAGACAGCTCTTGCCATTACCTCCTTCTTCACGTAGTTGGCCTCCCAGGCCTGCTTCTCCAGCTCCAGCTGGTCCTTCAGCACCTTCAGTTCTGCCTGTAAGGAGAAGAGAAAACAACAGCTCAGCCCTGGGAGCATTCCGTGCTGGCTGGGAGCAGCTCCTGGCCCTGCCCCCGTAGGATCTGAGGCTTGGTGGTGCCAGCACCCAAAGGGCTGGAGGTGAGGGGGACCCAGACCTGGTGCCGCCGCTCCTGCTCCTCCTTCTCCTTGGCGTACTCGTCCCGCAGCGCCCGGCTGAGGGCCGAGCTGTCGGCCTCCAGCTGCCGCCGCAGCTCCTCCGCCTCCACTCGCTGCCTGCACAGACACAGCTCCAGCATCCACACCAGCACCTCTTCCACGGGAGCCCGGCCCAGGAAGCCCACGGCTCCAGGCTGCCCCCAGCCCCAGGGCCCCAGCCTGCTCACCTGGCTGCTTGCTGGCTCAGCCGCTCCTTCTCCTCGGCCACCTCGGCGTAGAGCCGGCGCCGCTGCAGCTCCAGCGCCTGCTCCTCCTGCTCCAGCTGCTGCTCACACCTGTGGGACACAGACACTCCAGGGATGTGCCTCTGAGCGCTCGGCCTCTTCTCCACCCTGCCCTTCGTGATGCCAGAGGATGCTCCCAGCTCAGCACCGATGGAGAGAAAGAGGCTGCTCCCCGTGCAGCTGCAAATCCTGGGCTCCCAGCAGTAGATGGGTGCTGGGCAGCACCCGGAGCTGTGACCCCGAGGCAGCGCCGAGCCCGCAGTGACGCACCTCTGCCGGGCCCGCTCCCGCTGGCTCTGCTCCTCCTTCTCACGCTCCAGCAGCCCCCGCAGCTCCTGCGCCTGCCGCCCATAGTGCTGGGCCGCCCGCTCGTCCGACTGCAGCAGCTCGGCCTCGTGCAGCAGCTTCAGCTGCCGGATGTCCTCGCGGTGCTTGGCCAGCAGCTTCTGGATCTCCGGCTCCAGCCCTGGCACAGCGGGAGGGACGGTCAGGGCTGGCCTGGAACCCACCCTGCTGTCCTTGGGGCTGTGGGCACATGGGGTCAAAGGCGCTGACAGGAAGGGGGGATGAGCACAGAGGGGTTTTCTTGCCCTCCGGCATCTGCTCCACCAAAACCAGGGAGCAAACACTGCCCACACCAAGGAGCTCTCCCCAGTCTCTCCTGGGCCACCCTGGCACTGTCCCAGCTCCAGCTGCTGCCCAGGGAACCTGCCCATACCTTTCACAGTGATTTCTTTGATCTTTTTGGTTTTCTCCTCAATCCACTTCTCCCGTCGGACTTTCTCAGTTGCACTCATGAGCTCCTTCAGTTTCTTAATCTCCTGTTTGGAAGCAAATGGGAAAACCTCAGAGAAGCTGGGAGAGAAAAGCCCTGGGAGCTGGGCTGTTGGGAAGGAAGCTGTGGATGGATACAAGCACAGCCCTGGCCAGGTGTGTTCTTCCAGCCCAGAGAAGTGGCCACACACTCTCCCAGTGCCTTCTCCTCTATCCCTTTGGGAAAGTGCTCGTTGCCAAGACATAACAGCACCGATGGAGAGGGAAGGGGAATTGGGGGCTGCCAAGGGTCCCTGCATGCAGGGCAGCCCATCTGTCCCTGTGTGATGGTGCTTTCCTCTCAAGCCTTCCCTCTCGCTGCCATGGAAAACCCTCTGGCAGGGGCTGGAGCGGGGCCAGAGCAGGTCAGGGCACGAGAGCAGAGGGCAAGGCACAGAAGAGAGCAAAGACCACATTTACCTCACAAAAGGGGCCCAAAGTGCGCCAGACCTGGGGAGAAAGAAAGGAGGGGATGGAGAGAGAAGGGGAATGGTGGGGGAGAGGCAAATCCACACAGCCATGTCTGTGGGAGCCATAGGCAGGGAGGAGCTGGGCAGGGGTCTACGGGGGTGAGGGGGGACACAGCACAAGGGGCAGGGACAGGGACACACCGAGGAACTGGCTGGGAGTGTGGTCAGGGCCTATTCCGGACACCGAGGGACCCCCATGGTCTGGCCAGGCATGAGCTCAGCTCCAAGATCAAGGACAGCCAGGGACTGGGATGGCAGAGCTGGGATGAGCCCAGTGGTGCTGCCTTCCTGCCAGGCCTGGCACAGCTGAGCTGTCTCCATCCACGGGAGAAGCAAAATTCCTCCATGGCATTGGGCTTGTGCCAGCACCGCACCCTGGTCACCCCCGACCTGCGAGAACTCTGCCCACAGCAGGATTGTGGAATCACAGAATGGTTTGGATTGGAAGGGACCTTAAAACTCGTCCAGTCCCAACCCCTGCCATGGGCAGGGACACCTTTCACTATCTCAGGGTGCTCCAAGTCCTGTTCAATCTGGCCTTGGACACTTCCAGGGATGGGGCAGCCACAGCGCTCTGGGCACCCTGTGCCAGATGTGTGGGAAGCGTCTCTCTGAGCAGAGCCTGGGAGCTCACGCTGTCCCTCAGTCAGTGCCACGCTCCTGGCTCTGGGCAGCAGCGAACAGGAGCCTTTTGGGGAGACAGGACAAAGCTCCATGGTGACCTTCTGTGCACAAGGAAGAGCTCCTTGGAGTGGCCAGGTCCCACCGAGGTGACAGAGACAGTACTTGTTCGGGCAGAGGCCCCATTTGAGCAGAATCAGGACACACCTGTCCCCCCAGCTTCCCTGTCCCCTCACCAGCTCATGCTGCTCCTGCATCTGGGTGATCTTCTGGCCGTACTTGTGGTCCACTTGTTTCAGCTCTGCCACCACGGCCTCACACTTCTCACTCAGCACCTTCTTGTCATGGAGGAGCTGGGCAGGGCGAGGAGCCGGCATCAGGCAGGGGCAGTCCCCTCAGCCTCTGCCCTCAGGAGTGGGGATGAGGGACTACCTGGTCGATGAAGGCCAGGTGCCTCTGGATAGCTGCCTCGTACTGCTCCCTCTGCAGCCTGAGCTGGTGGCCGAGCTCCTCCTCGGTCTGTTTCACGTGTCGGTCAGTCAGCTCCCGCTGCTGAGTCTGTGGGGAGCAGGGATCAAACAGCCACGACATGGAAATCACCATCAGCCCAGGAAAACGAGGGACAGAGCTAAAGCAAACCCCTGGTGCCCACACTCCCCACCCCTGGCAGGAACACCCAGCCCCCTGGGACAGGGGAGAAGGGAGTTCAGCCCAGATCTTGATTAGATGATCTTTAAAGTCCCTTCCAACCCAAACAACTCCATGATTCTGTGAAACCAAGAGATAGTCCTGATCACATGCCTCACAGCCCCAAGAACCATGTGTGAGGCTGACACACCAGAGCAGTCTGCAGCAGGCTGATGGCTCTCTTCTTCTCCTCCACTTCCAGCTTCAGCCTCATCATGGAGCTCGTCACCTCCGTGGCAACAGCCGACACCTGCTCCACATGAGCCAGCTCCTCTTCCAAAAGGAAGCCCTGCCACAGCAGAAAAAATGTGATGGAAAAGTGGTGGAACCACCTGGAAGGAGGACAGGGAGAGGGGGATGATTCCCACCAGGGTCCCACCCCACAGGTGTACTCACCTCCCGTTGCAGGGCTGAGGCGGCCGAGCGGGGCCTCTCCTGCTCTGACTTCTCCATCTCATCCAGGAAACTGATGATGCTTTGGAGCTTGGCCTCCGAGAGCAGAGCCCCATCCTCGGGGACCCCAGGCGAGTGGTTCAGCTTCCCAAACTTCTCCAGGTTATCAGCAGTCAGGGAATTGGAGCTGGGCTCCTGTTGGGAATTCACCATGGTGAATGAGCACCCACGGGAAGGCTCAGGAGAGGAGGTGCTGGCTTTTCTCCATGGCTGGAGCCCAGTTTCCCCACTGTGCCCCAGGAACCAGCCCCATCCTCTGCGCTAAACCCTGTCCCACCACCAGCCCTTGCATGGATTTGCTGTTCCTTGCAGATGTCCAAGCCCTCAATGCACAAAACAATTCCTCTATCACTTCCAAACTCCTCCATCTCCACCTCCAAATTCATCCATCACCACTCCAAGCTCCTTCACCACCTGCCCTGGCAGTGCCTGGCTGTTTCTCACCAGGCAGGGATGGACACAGCAGTCTCATCCCTCAGCTCACCCTATCCATCCAGGCATATCTGTCCTTTTTGAGGAGCTTGGGCGGGGGCAGCAGCTCCGGCTCCTCCTCCAGCAGCCGGAGTGTGTCCAGCAGTTCATTGAGCGTGACCTTGGACGGAGCCCTGCTGCCAGCAGTCACTGCTGTCTCCAGGTCCTCGTTACCCGCCTCCCTGGAGCTCACATCCTAAGGGAGAAGATGAAAGAGTTTTCTGGGTCTCCCCTGAAGCCAGCGAAGGCTCTGATGTCACCCTGGCAGAGCAGCTGCTGCCCAGACCCCCAGGAGGCACAGCCAGACCCACCTGGTTGTCCTCTACCCTGGGGTCCTGCGAGGGCACGGAGCCAAGAGCTGCCAGGCCGCTTCCTTCGGGCTCCGAGGCTGCCGAGGGGGAATTGGCCTCTGCAGGAACCAGAGAGTTCTCAGGTACTTGCCCCAGCCAGCTCTGGGAAGCAGCTCCTCAGGGCAAACAGCTCCTTGTCCCCTCCTTCCCCTCCCTCCCAAAGCTCTGGGGACAGGCCAGAGGGACTCACCGGCGTTGTTGGCTTTGGTGAGGCTGCCGGCCGGGCTGACATTCCTGGCTGAAGCAGGTTTGATACCAGGCTTCTTCTTGGGCACCCTCCTGCTCTCCTTCACCAGCACCAGCTCTTCTGCTGAGTGCTTCGTCTCCAAGGCCTTTTGGGCCCTTTTCTGGTGCAGCTCCTGCAGGGGCAGAGGAGTCATCGATGTCCTGAAGTTTAGGGAAGGCATTAGCCTGTGTTTGCAAGGCTGTGGCAGTGTTTTTGCATCCTCCAGCTGCTTGCTGCTGTGTCTCCCCCAATCCCCTCCCGACGGAACATGATTCCAATTAGGACAAAGAAAATTTGGGGTTTAAAACATCTCCAGCTTCACTGCCAACTCCTGCAGCCTGTGCCAACCCCATCTGCATCACCAGCTGCAAGAGCAGGGTGACAATGACGTGTTGCTTCCTGCCCAGGGACATGGAGTGGTACTCGGCCCTCTCCGGAGGGACCCTGCTCCAGGGGAAGGTCCCATTCCCAGGGCACGCACATCCTCGGCCATTCCAAGGAGCTTGGAGTTCCCCTGTCTCACCGTGGTCACCATTTTCCTGAGAACTACAGGGAAAGCAGCACTGTCTGCACAAGCTCAGAGCGAGCTGCCAAGGCTTGGCAGGAGCACAGCAGGAAACCACTCTGTGGCACCTCCATCTCCGGAAGGAGCGCTGCATTTCCAAGGCTGGCTCTGATCCTGCCCCATGCCAAGGCCCTGGGGATGCAGAGAGGCCTCTCGCTGCCTCGCCAGATGATGCCAGCAAACGGTGTCACACAGGCCACGGCGGCCTGGCCCTGGCCCTACCTGGATGGCAGCGTGCCGGGCCAGGCGCGCCTTCTCCTCTCGGATCTTCCGGCGTTCCTCGTCCTTCCTCTCCTGCAAATCCAGGATGTTCCCCTCCTCCATCTGCTGCTGCATTTCCTTCCAGAGAGCAGGGTCGAAAATGTTACTGAGAGTTCTCCAGCACCCACCACTGAGAAATGTGAGGGGCACCCACACCTGGGTCACCCCATATCCAGGCTTTCCTTCCTCCCCTCTGCGCAGGTGAGGAGCCCTCGGAACAGCTCCACTTTGGAGCACCTCATTTTCTTTAAATCCTCAATGCAATTATTATTATTATTATTATTGTTATTATTATATCATCATCTGGGTCTGCAACCACTGAGGAGACAAGGCTTAAAAATAGACTCACACGCAAGAGCAACAGAGCTTTTCATTACTGGGATAAATAATTGAACACAAAGAAACACAAATAGCTGTGAAACCTCATCACTCTAACAAGACACCTCATTAGGGATTCATTAGGATGAGCCGAGATGGGGCATCCCTGCTCCAGCCACCAGTGTGGCCCAGATTGGGAATTCAGGGACATTTGTGCTGCTACTGCCAGGGTCTGCCTGCTCCCAGTCAGGGGGCCGGGGTAACTGGAGCTGTGTGGTGCTGAGCCCTTGGGCCTCAGCTCCTGCTGGAACCCAGCCCAGGCTAATCCCTGGACACAGCCAGCACAGTTCAGAGGGAACAGGACCCTCCCGGGCTCTCTGGACACTGGCAGGGCTGATTGGATGCAAATTCAGAGCCCCCTCGACTCTCACAGCCCAGGTCTGGTGACTAAAGGAACCCAAATTCCACCACCAGGACATGGGTGTAGGAGGGTCTGGGCTACAGAGCAGGGGACAGGACCAACCTCCCTTTTGGCAGCCATCAGACGCCCCAGGGCCGCGGCCGCCGTCCTGTGCCGCTGCGAGTGCCGCCGGTACCAGCGCTGGATGGTGACAGCAGCCAGGTTCACCTGCTGGATGAACCTGTGGGGACAGGGAGGGAGGGTCAGCACCGCCCCGCCTGCAGCAGAGCACAGGCGGCTTCCCCACAGCACCCACAGGACCTGCAGGTGCACTAAGAGTGGCCCTTCTCCAGTGTGAAATCCCACAGGACAAGAATGAGCTCCCCTGGATCTCCTCACACCTCCTGGCACCAACCTCCTGCCCCTTCCTCACCTCTCGGCCTCCTCCTCAGTCACCTCGGTCCTCCGGGGAACACTGCTGCTGCTGTTGCTGCTGCTGCTGTTGTTGTTGCGGGTCATGATGTTGTTGCTGGAGAAATTCTTCTGAGATTTCACGAAGCTGCTGCTGCTTTCCCCGTCCTCGTTCGAGGTCGCTTTGATGACATTGCTGGGACAGAAGACGAAGCCACTCAGCCCTGTCCTGTGCCAGACACGAGCCTGAGGCCAGCCCAGCTGCAGGGCCAGGACACCCCCCATACTCACTTGAGGGAACTGGGAGCCTGGTTGGAGCTCTTGGGAGCAGGGCCCTTCTCAGCAGTGGAGTAGTTGTTGTGCACCATGGTGGTGACGCAGTTGCCCATCGCGCCCTTGTTGCTCCTTGTGTGGAGAGCACGGGAGGGTCAGGAGCAGCACCTTCCCCACCCCGGGTGTTTTCTCCGTGCAGTTCTGCCCACTCCCCCCTCGGGACCCCCGTCCTACCTGTTGTTGGCAGTGAAGTTGGCAGCCAGGAGCACGGTGGCCTCCTTCCTCCTCATGCCTGCGGGCGGCTCGAGGCCGTGGGAGCCGGAGGGGCCCGGGAACGCCTGGGGCTGGTCATCCTGCCGTGGAGTCAGCAGGGATAAGGGCACCAAACCCACCTCCCCAAACACCACCAGGGGCACAGAGCCGGCCTGGCCTGGCCCACCCACTCCCAGAGCCCGCCGTCCTCACCAGGATGTTCCATGTGGTTTTCTTTTCCGGGGAAGTTTTGCTCAGAGTTGCCAGTTTCTTCCTTCCTCCTGGGCCGCTCTCAAAGAAGGCCAGGAAGTCTCCTGTCTGCTCCGAGCTTTAGCCAGACCCAGGGAAGGCAGAGAGGAGAGAACAGGGGTTCTGGGATAACTCACAGCCATAGGACAATGGCCATGTATGGCACTTTGATACTCCAGTGTGACACAGGGGAGAAAGGGGCTGAAGAATCATTACATGGCCACAAAATCAGCAAATGACTCATTTTTCCACAGAGCTTTGGGTTCGAGGGTGGTGTGGTGATAGGGATGGGCACAGACTAACAGGAAAATGGAAAATCCCATTGGGAACAGAGAACTTTTGTCTCCTCACACAGCCCAGTTAAGGCCTGGAGGGTCCATGAGGGCTGTTGGAAATAAATGGAATGTTTTTTGTGACAGCCACAGAAATACACTCCATTTCCCCAAATAGAAAATCTTCCCTGTGACGGTAGTGAGGCCCTGGCACAGGTTGCCCACAGCAGCTGGGCACTTCTCTGGCAGAGGACTGTCCCAGGCCACACTGGACAGGGCTTGGAGCAACCTGGTCTAGGGAAAGGTGTCCCTGCATGGGGCTTTGATGTCCCTTCCAACCCAGGCCTTTCTGTGATCCTATGAAACCCTAAACAAGGAATCCCCTCTTCAAAAAAACAACTAAACAAAGCCCCAACCTTGGTTTTCCAGGGCCAGGTTTTAACTCCTGCTGTGCATGCTGGAGCCCAGGGCACGTTTTGGAAAGGCTCCTGTTCCTCCACAGGCCCAGGGAGGTTGGACACACGGGTGGGATGCCACCCACAGGACAGATGGACACAAGCCAGTGGCTGGAGCTGTACCTGTGTGAGCTGTTCACCCGTTGGTTCACCTGTGTGGTGCTGTTGGACCGGCGCAGGTTGTTCATGGCCCGGGGTCCCGCATCTTCCTGCAGAGAGCAGAGATAAACCCAGAGCCCTCTTCCGGAGGAGCACAGGGAGGCTCCCCCACGGCCCTCGCCCAGTTCCCACCACCCCAGGGCTGCCAAGCTCTCCTTGAGGCAGCAGGCAGTGCCACCTCGCTCGGGTGCTGCTGAGCCAGCAGGAACACGTTCCTTAGCACAAGCTCCGGGAACAAGGGCACGGGAATGCTGCCAAGGATTACTCAGCATGGAGCACAGACTGGCTGCTGCTGGAGCCCCGCAAGTACCTGGAGTTCATTCCCTCCGTGGAACCCCCACCTGGGAGCCCCCGGTGCGGCAAGAACTGGGGGTGCTCGATGAGGGGCAGGCTAGGCCTGACATCCTAGCAGGAGACACCAGGGAATCGGGATTTTCCAGATGGAAATTGGTGCAGGGAGATGGAGGGCAAGGAAGGGAAAAGAGGGAAGCCTGACACTCCCTACTTGCTGTTCTGCATCGAGCAGAGAACCACGAGCAGCGATCTCTGAGGGCAGTGCCAGAACAAAGCCGGGCTGGTGCTGGGGGAGCCTCAGCGAGAGGGAGGTAGGCACGCACGGAGCCATCCCAAACCCCAGGCACAGGAGGGGGCAGGACTCGGGCTCACCGCAGCGTTCCTCTTGGCTTTGCCGTCGGCAGCCACGGACACGGAGCGCGCCACGAGCTTGGCGGGAGAGGCGCTGCCGGGCCGGCGCGACACCGGCGCCGGGAGCCCCGTCAGGACCAGCTCTGCCACGTCGGAGCTCGGGACGGAGCAGCAGCTCCGGGTGCTCTTCATGCTGCAGCAGAAGGAAGAAGCCCTGCAAGCACAGCGCAGAGAGAGGGGAAGACATGGAGCATCCAGCCTCGGAGCCAGGCTCCTGCAAACACCGGCACACAGAGCTGGAACTGCTTCCCAGCAGGACAGAACACCTTCCTCCAAACTCCACATGGCAAATAACCCCGAGCACAGCCCTGCAGGTGAACTCCTCACTGTTTCCACCCAACACTGGCTGTCCATGAGCTGCTGTCCCATTTATGGGCTGGGATTCCAGCAGAGGACTAAAGGGAGGGACAAGCCCTGCCGCTCATCCCGGGCTCCTGCACTCCACACAGCCCACGGCTGCCAGAGCAGCCCCATCTGTGCAGGCTGGAGGTTCAGCTCAGCCCAGAGCCCACATCCCACACCGTGCTGGGATGCTGAAGAACCACCTGGGCAGCTCCCAAGGGATCCTCCCAGAGCCAAGCTCCCAATCCCTCCCAAGAGTTCGTTCAGAAGTGTCCCTGCCCTCTCACGGGGCACAGGGAGGGCTGGGCACCCTCCCAGCTTCGGGCAGCACATTCCAACCTTTTCCCTTCTGCACTCCCCCAGTCCCAGTGCTGAGCCAGAAGCCGCTGCTGTCCCCAGGAAAAGACCACATCACTTTATTTCTTTATGTTTATTACTCACACTGTCCCTAAACCCTCTCCCCTTGCAGCCCTGGCTTCCCCCCTCAGGGCTCCAGCACAGCCCTGTGCAATGCCTCTGGCTCCACAGCCTGGGGAAACAAATGGCTCTCATGGAAACCGCTGGGCTCACGGCAGGAAAGCAGGGCTCAGGAGCCCAGGCCCAGCACAGCACCCTGAGCTCCCAGCCCCCCAAATCCCTGAGGCTCAGACTCCCCCGCTCTGAAGCCCCAGGCCCC
>VZTJ01005684.1:8655-38315 GCA_013397795.1 Orthonyx spaldingii | reverse complement strand
CGGCGCCCGCGCGCGAGGCGATGGCGGGGCGCGCTGTGTGGCTGCGGGCGCGGGCGCGGCTGCGGCGCTTCCCGGCGGCGCTGGCGGCCTGCGGGGACCAGGTGGGGCCGGGGGCACCGGGGATCGGGCCGGGGACCAGGTGGGGGCGGGGGGGACCGGGGGGCGATCAGGNGGGACGCGTGCCTGGAGCAGTTCCGGGCGCTGCGGGAGTGCTTCGCGCGGGCGGTACGGCTCTGTCCCCGTCCCTGCATCCGCGCACAGTCCCCGCCCCGGATCCGGTCCCGGGGGCGGCCTCGGCCCGTCCTGACCGCGGTTTTGCAGGCGAAGGCGACACCGAAGTGACCCTGGAGACGCTCGGAAGGAATAAAACCGTCAAATCCACCGGTTTGTCCTCAAACGATGGAGCCCCCTCGGTCCCGGGGCTGCCACCCGCTCCCCGGCCTAAAGGAGGAGCAGCCCCGGGCTGGGTGAGGGTCACACATCTATTTTTATTTATTAAAAAAAAAAGCATCCAGGTAAAAATGCTTCAGCTTATTTTATTGATGGGCTCGGGCCGCGCTCCGGGCTCTCCCTCCCAGCATTCCGCCCGCCCCGGGGGAACCGTTCCCGGCGGGACAAGGCAGCTCCTACCGCTCCCAGCCCAGCTTGCGGTGCCCACGCCATTCCCAGGAGCAGGAATGTCAGGAGCATCTTTGGTCCCTTATGTTCGCAGCGAGAACAACAAACAGGCGGGGCTGACCCCGCGGGGCCGGAGCCGGCACAAAGCGGGTGAAGGAGCCGATCCGGCCCCGGCTCCCTCTCACTTCAGGAAGGCTGGCTGGTGCCACAGCCCGGATCCACCTCCCGGGGCAGACCTGGAGCCGCGCTCCAGATCCCAGCCCTGCCTCCCGGCCGTGGTGCTTGTGCTTGACGACAGCGTTAATGGAGAAGCTCGTTGGGATGAGGGGAATTCGGGGGGTTTAAGGCCACAGTGTTCCGGGGGGTCTTCCCAAAGGGCTCCCGAGGCCACTTCCCTGTGGCTCTGGGTTGTGACATCCCGGGAGCACCGGGCAGGGACAGTCCCACCCGTCCCAGCTCTGCAGGGTCCCACTGGACACAGACTCCAGGTCGCCAAAGACATTTGGAGGTCGGGATGTAAAACCCACCACAGTGATGAGGTCTGAGGGCTGCAGGCTGGGAATTCTCAGCCGGTTTAGGGAGAGCTGTGGGATTGGATTCCGTACATTCACAAGTCATGATGTAAAAACACAAAACCCTAGGGATGAATCGCTGGGAGCCTGAAACAACACAGAGCTCTTGGGGAAGCTCTTCCCTTCCTCATTCCCCAAATAAATTTCCAGAGCTGGAGCAGGGACGTGTGTGGATGCAGAAGAGGGCGGGGGGAGGCTGGGAAGAGCACACGGAACACAGGAAGAGGTAGGTGTGCATGAGCCGAGCCCCTGGGTCCACCTGGCTCTGCTACGCTTGTTCCCAAACTGCTCACCTCCAGCAGAAGAACCAAGCTGGGCTGGGAAGGGTCAGGGGAAGTTGAGCTTCTTAATGCACTTTGGAGAGGGGAAGTGGAGCTGGAGATCACAGAGAGGAGCACCCGGGGAGGGCAGCAGGAGCAGAGCTCCGTGTGATCCCAGCGTGTGGCCAAGGAACCCCATCCCTGGGAGAGAGGCAGCACAACGGCAGGGGTTGTGCCCGGTTAAGGCAGCGTTTCTACTAAATGAGGTTCCTGAACCACCACTGTCCCAAACACACGAGGCTCTGCTCCCTATCCAACACTGGAGCATTGGCTCCGCTGGTCCTCAGCTCACGGCTTCTCTGGGGTAAAGCCCTTCCCGAGGTGTGGGTCCCAGGTCCCCTCGGCACAGCCCCTTCCCGGATCTGAGAGGAGTTGGGGGATGGTTGGAGAAGGCAATTTGATATGAATGAGATGCTGGAAAAGGTCCTTGGAGCAGCGGCCTGGCAGGGAGCCGAGGTGGATGGCGGCTCTGGAAGGCAGGGGACAGCAGGAATGTCGCTTCCAGTGTCACCATCTCCTCGGCTGCCAGCAGGCACGCACTGGGGGTGCTGCTGTGGAACCCCCAGGATGATGCTCAGGGATCCAAGGAGCTCCCATGGATCCGAGCGCTGCATCCAGCAAGGCGCTGCTGCCTTAGATCTCTCCATGCCTGAGCAGCGGCCCCAGATCCCGCGGCGAGCCCGAGCCTTCCCAGCGGAGCACGGCCGCAGCCAGCTCAGGGGCTCCTGTCCTGGGTCACCTGCTGGATGTGGCGGCTGCGCACCACGTGCTGCGCGCCCTCGGCCACCCGGCTCAGCCGCGTCTCCAGCGCGCTCCGCAGGTCGTTCACCTTCACGTCAGGGAGGGGGTTCAGGCCGATCAGGACGCCCCCTGCACCCCGTGCAGCCTCCTCCTCCCCATCCTCCTCCTGGTCGGGAGGCAGCAGGTCCCGTCTCCGGCGGCGCAGGTCCAGGCCCCCCTGCAGCTTCAGGTCCCGGTTGGGTTTGATGTCGCGCTCCGGCTGCTGCGGATCCCCGGGGGCGGCCGCTCCCTGCTCGGGCTTCGGCACTGGAGCATCCTGAGGGCCGGGTTTCCTGTCAGCGCCGTTGTAGGGACCCCCATCCCCACGGCCCTGCCGGCCCCGCGGCTCCTGCCGGGGATCCTCTTCCCTCCTGTGCCCGTGGCCAGGCGGGTCTTGCTGCTGCCCGCCCGCTCCCTCAGCCTCTGCCCCTCTGCGCCGCTCCCGCTCCCGGGGGTGCTGCTCCCTCGCTGCCACATTCCTGTTACTGGAAGAGTCCGGCACCACTGCCAGGTCCTTGGGCTCCACCTGACTCAGAGCTTTGGCTTTAAGGTCTATTCCTGAGTCTCTTTCCAAACTCTTTCCTGCTACTCCCTGAACTTTGGCAGCCCCTGGCTGTTCTCTTTGGATGGGAGCTGTAGCTGCTTCCACGGCTTTCAGGAAATTCTTCTTCTCGTGGACATCTCTTCCAGCTTTGGCTTCACGTTCTCCTCCCAAATCCTCCGCCAAGGGCTTTTTCTCCAGGTGGTTTTTGGCTGCTGGAACACGCTGGGCATCCCCATGGAGGGGATCCCGGTTCTCAGCAGGATTCTTAACAGCTCTGTCATTCTCCTGCAGCGGCACCTTCCACTCCTTGGGAGGAGCCACAGGAATGTGCCTGTGCCCGGCATCTTCCAGCCTCCCCACGACGTCCCTGTGCTGCTTGGTGGAATCGGGGGGCTGCTGGCCCGGGTGCTGCTCCAGCTGCTCCTTGCTCAGCGGCTTCCCGGCCGTGTCTCCCTTGGCTGCGAGGGCCTCGTCCTCCCTGCTCCTGGAGAGGGGCACAGCGGGCTCCGGCTGTGCCTCTGCTGCAGGACAAAACCCACATGGAAAAGGGTTTGCTCAGGACATTCACCTCTTCTGCCACCACATTCTGTGCAACATGAGATGAGGTCACACAGGAGGACGAGCAGAGCTGTGGGGCATTATCCCCACACTTGGGGCTGGATCCCCACCTCCAAAGCCAGAAACGGCTTTGCAGTGCACTTTGCCATGGGCCAAAGGAACTCAGATCTCTCCCAGACCGATTTTAGAGCTGCTCTGAGCACCCTGTGCAGGGGTTCTGCTCCCTGGCCACGTCCTTACCTGGCTTTGGCTTCTCCTCTGCCCCCTCCTCCTGCCGCTGCTGGTGGATCTCCTTGTGCTGCTCCTCGATCACCGCCAGCAGCTTTGCCTGCTGGTCCAGGAGCTGCTTGTGCTGCACCTGCTGCTCCTTGATCACCTGCAGCAGCACGTTGTGGTCCAGAAGTTTTGCTGGCCCTGCTTCTGGAAAAGGAGAAAAAGAGACAAGAAATAAAACCTCCGTTACCCAAAGCCCTCAGAAATCGTCTCTCAGCTGTGGATGGGCTGCAAGGGCTCTCCTTGGCAGGAAGATCCAACTCCACAAACTCTGCCAGGAGAGAGAGAAGGAAGCTGGAAGAGGATGGGATGAGAGCGAGGGACTCGCACACAAGTCCAAGCTCAGGCTCCAACCCCCCCTTTGCCAGGCAGAGGTTGGAGGGAAGAGCTCAGCCTGAGGAAAGGTTTGCAGCTCCAGCTCTGATGTTGCAGGGGCAGAGCAGCCGGGGCCTTGAGGGGAAGGAGCAGACAGGGCTGTGCCCTGTGATGTGCTCAGGTGTCCCCGTGTGCCCCTGCCCACACCCCTCCCACCATGCTGCCAGAGCAGTTTCTCTCGCATCTCCTTCTTCCCAGGACTCCAACACGGGGGAGCAACCGGGCCCGGGTGCCAGCATGACTCAGGTCCTGCCAGGTGTGCCAGAGGTGGGACAGGCAGTGCCTGCTGCCATTGTGGCAGGGGCTGTGGCCTCAAGACACCATCCTCCCACAGCGAGGGACTGGGGGGATCGGGGTGCCCCTGCACGCCCTGGGGACACACGCTCACCCCCCAGCTTGGTCTCCGCCTTCTCCTGTTTCTCCTCCGTATTCTGGTTCTCCAGCGGTTCTGCTCTCTCTGGGAGGGGCAGCTCCTGCTTTTCACCTGCAAAGGATGATAGAGCTTTGCTGTCAGTGCAGATGTTCCCTGAAACGCCTCCGCGTCGTCCTGGCACCGTTTGTATCCAACCCGACGGCTGCGAGGGAAGTAATAAACCCAATATTTAACAATCCCATGCCTGGTGGCAGCGAGCCAGCACTAACTACCTCGGCCAATTAACATGCAAGAACAGCTCTAACTGGCTTTTAGACGGGCACTTGGCAATGTGTTCCCTGTCAAGATCTCCCGGCTCCGTGTCCCCGGTGATTTGGGAGCCGTGCAGGAACAGCACGGCACCTGACATTTTGGCGGGTAGCGAACAACTGTTTGACAGCTCTTGCAGTAGCTGTCAAAGCCACCAGATTCCTTCTTTCCTGCAGCAGCTGCCGGAGGGGCTGTGCACACTCACGTGCTCCACTCGTGGAGTTAAAGAGAAGCATGGGGATGGAGTGGGAATGACCAAATTGTCCCATCTCCAGGGGGATGACTGGCCCAGAAGAGCTTGCTAAGATGAGCTGCTGTGGAAGGAGCTTACCAGGGTCTGCTTCCTTCTCCATGGACTTTCCAGCTTCCTCCGCTTTCCTGGGGATCTGGAGCTGTGACTTGTCCTGCTCAGCAGCCTTGGCAGTGTCACCGTCCGGCACAGCCGCCTTGGCTTCCAGCTTGGCCTTCCCTGGCTCCAGCTCCTTGTAGGGCGGCCTTCCCCCCTGCTGCAGCGCTGCCTCCGGGTCCTTCTCCTGATTTGGGATGGGCCCGGCAGTCCCTCCCCGCTGCTGGTTCTCGACAACCACTTCCTTCCCTTGTTTTGGGCCCAATGCCTCCTTCTGGGGCTTCAGCCTGGCTGGCTCCTCCAGCAGACGGTCATCGGCTCCTCCGGGAGCCACCTTGTTCTCGTTGGACTCCTCCCGCTCCCGCCCCATGTCCACGACCACCTCATCGTGTGGGACCGGGGGCTCGTGGCGATGAGCTTCCCCCACGGGCAGGGCAATCCCTGGGTGGACAGGCAGGGTCAGAGGCAGCAGGTTCCCAGTACACCCAGTACACCCAGCTCCATGCTGCCCTTGTCCAGCCCTGCCTTCTCTCCCTCATCTGGAGGCCACGTTCCCAACAAGCCTCCAGAGCATCGAGCACTAAATCACCTTCAATCCACCAATTCCACCACGGAGGTGGACTGAGGGGAGGAGGGGAAGGAGCAGAGTTCAGGATCTGTATCTCAGAGTCCCACAGCACACACCCACAGCTCCCAGCCCGGCTCCCTTTCCTGGGATCACCTTTACCCTGATCAGGACGGTCCAGCTGCACTTTCTCCTCCACCTTTCCTCTCTCCTCCTCCCTCTTGGGCACCTGCATGGGCACCTTGATCTGTGGCTGCTCCATCTCCTCCTTCTCCTCTGGCACTTTGGGTTTATCACGGTCATCCTCGGGCTCCTCCACCACCGGGTTCTGCTCTGCAAACATAGGATGGGGACAGGGATGGGATCTGGGGATCGCTGTGTCTGTCCCAACCCCCTTCACCCACCCAGCCCAGCTGCTGCTTTCCCTCCGGCCCTACCCCGCTGGGGCTGGGGGAGCTTTTCTTCGGGGGTCACCTGGTTGTTTTCCCTGTAGTGGGTTTTTATGGAGCTGCGGGCAGGGACGCGTGGCCGGAATGGAGCCGGGATGGAGCCGGGATGGAGCGGCTGCTGCTGCGAGCCAGTGCCACCAGATGGTAGCATCCCCCCGGCTCCCTGCCCCGGACCCCCGGCTCCGAGAGACCGAGCTGCAATCCAGACCCGGATCCCCCGACACTGGAAGAGGCAGAGCTGGGATCCAGCCCCGAACCCCCCAACGCCAGAACCCGAGCTGGGGTCCAGCCTAGTCCCCGCCCCTCCGCTGCTGTTTGCTGTGAAACTCCTTAAAATCTACTTTATTTTGATTTTCCCCCCTTTTAGTGCCCGAGTGTTCCCCCAGCGCTTCAGATGCCTCTTGGAGGAGGAGTGGGGAGGTTTCCTTCTCCCGCAGAAGTTTTGAGGAGGGGGATTAAACAGGCATTAATTAGGGGAAACTCCTGAGGAAGACAGGGGACTCCTCCAACCTTGCCCTCAAAGAGATGGAATGTTTTTGGAAGACACATCCCAGTCAAACCAGTCACTGTGTCCAGCACTGGTATGACCAGCGTATTCCACATGGAATTTTTTGCACATTCCATGGGATGGGAAGGGTCCTTTCCACCCCCAGCATGGCAGAAAACCCACACAGGGAGTGAACTCTTCCTCTGGAGAGCAGCAGAGAAGGAAACCGAATTGTTTCCCAGCAGTGAAGTTATTCTGCAGATTTTTTTCCATCCAACAAACTCTTAAGAAAAAAAAATCTATCTTCTGTAACAAAAAAAAAATTCCCAACTCTTCCCCCCCTCGCCCTCCCCCGTGTGATTTCCTTTGGGGAATTAATTCTATAAACATCTTTCCATTTTCTCCTCCCCCTCCGCAGGGCTGGTGCGATTTATTACGAGATGAACTCATGGGAAAGAAGGGATTGCCACAACTTCAGCTGCGTGGGCCTTGCCCGAGCTGAGGGAGGGGGGGGAACAAAAATTCACAAAAAATTAAGTACAAACTCCTGGCCCAGAGGGATCTGTGCCAGCAGGACCTTGAGCCTCTCCAGAAACCCAGACTCCAGCCCGGAGCTCCACACCCAGAGGAGGGACGTGTGTGGGGCTGGCCGGCTTTCCACGTTCCTTCGCTCCGGGAATGATGGTGGGAGGGGAAAAGGACTTGGATTTTCTGAGAAATTCAAGTCTCATACCCAAGGGTCCCCCTCTCCATTGAGGGACTTCCCAGGGTTCAGCAAGTCAGGGCAGGACACTCCTCCTTTTCAGGAAAAACTGGGCTGCAAGAACCAGTGCCCAGCCCTGGCCGGGGGCCCTGGGAAGAGGGAGGCCGAGGCCGGGGAGGGAGCACACGGCACGGCTGCGGATGTTCCCAGCTCAGTCCTGGCCTCAATGCAAGAAATTATTTACTCTATTGGAGGAAAGTTTGTCGTTAATTGGCTCGTGGAGGCGGGAGATGGCTCCGGTCAGAGAGGCCTGGAGGATCCATAGAACCCCAACACAGGCAGGGCCATTCCCAGTGCAGACAGGAATGACGAGCCGAGGCAGCCGGATGATGTTCGAGGGGAAATAAAAAGGAAAGAGGGGGAAATAAAAAGGAAGAGGGCAGGAAATAAGAAGGAAGAAAAGGGGAAGCTTTCCTTGTGAGCAGGAACCGGAGGAGTTAAACGCAGCAGTCGCCCTGCCCAGAGCAGCAGGTGAACCCCCCGAGGGCCCAGGGCAGCCCGAGGGGCCGGGGGAGGCCCCTGCTCTGCTCAGGAGTGTCCCTGGCAGCCTCCATCATAAATCAGGCAGAGGCACGTTCCCCGCTCTGCAAACAATGCAGGAAAAGCCCAAAACACAAACAAAACACAAACCCAAAAGTCTCCACGCCGCAATAAGGCCAAGCTGCCTCTAAGCCGTCATTTGCTCAGCGGGAGACAAAATTAAGTTCATCATCAGGGCGTGAATTAACAACCTCTCAGGCTGCCTGGAAATCCATGTGGGGCTCTGGGTGCTTTGCAGGGAACAGTTTTGCTCGGGCTCTGCCTGTCTTGCTGCCCTCCAGGTCCCTTTGGAGCATCTTCCAGTAACGCTGCGCCTCGTCATGTTTTATGAGCGGCCTTGGACTTTACAGGCAGGGCCTGAGAGGCTGTAAAAGCTTTTTGGCTCCCAAGGAGAGGCCGGGGTGTGAGGCAGCACCGGGAGGGTTCGCTCTGACCCCCCGGCTCTCCGGCAGCTTCACTCACACGAGGGGAAGCCGGGGCGTCCTGCAGCTGATTTGTGTGTGTGCGTGCCTGGGTGTGTTGTGGTTTGCCAACAGCCTCTCCAGACTGCCATAAAATTTCATGATTAGCAACCTAAAAGCTTCCCTTCTCCCCCCGCTCCTGGTTGGGATCGTTGCAATGGTCCCAGGCAGGCACTAAATCCCTCCTCACACGCTTTTCCAGCTTCTCGGAGCTGAGATGTGCCTCCACAGCCCCTGCCCTGGGCAGAGGCAGCAGGATGGGCCCCGCTGTGCTCACCCCGATCCAGGGGAGCCTTAGGGACAGCACGGGGAGCTCGGGGACACACCACCCACTCCAGGGCATCACCCCAGGGCTGAGCAGGGACACAGGGTTCAGGACCTGCTCGTGCCAGTCCAGCTCCAGAGCTGCTCAGATTCCTTCGTTGCATGATATGGAGCAAGATCCAGGAGCTCATGCCAAGGAAAACGGAGCGGAACAAGCAGGGCAGAGGGCCGGGGGCAAACGCTGCCCTCGGCCGTGCCGAGCAGCCCCCACCCACAGCAGGGCAGGGACAGGCCCTCCCTGGGGAGCCCCCGGCCCAGCTGCGCCTCCAGGAGCCCTCCCTCCCCCTGAAACGGGTCCAGATTTCACAAGGTTATGGAATGGCATCCCTGAAATTAGTTCACAGTTGTCTCCTGACGCACCAGCAGTAAAAACCAACCCAAATTACCAGAGGCTGCTGGTTCCTTTTCTGTGTCACAGGCACTATTAAAAGCTCGCTCGCACAAAGCACCAGGGAGAGCCGCCGCGGAGCCAAGCTGTTCCTGCAGCTAAGCAGGATGCAGGAGCCACGTTCCACACATCTCCGGGGCTGCTCCGGCTGGGAATGCCGGCAGGGACCCCGCCGGGGTTGGGCAGGTTGCTTTAGGGGGGCAAGCACACAGATGCAGGGATGGAGGATGCAGGGATGCCGCGTGCCAAACAAAACCCCACATTTTGCCCCAGTCCACGTAACACTGCCCACCCCATCCCACAGGACAGCGGGATGGCCGGAGCATGGTGCCCAGCACACCGGGAAAAGGGCTCTTGCATAAGGAGCCTGAATCAGGGCTTTGTTACCCAACATTGCACAATGCCAGGGAGAAGATGAAGCAGCAACGATCAAGTAAGGAGCTGAAAAATATTACAAAATCTTAATCCCCCCCGAGACCCTCGAGGGTGCTTTAAATACGGAGAGAAATTGCCTAATTAGCTTTTTTTTTTTTTTTTTTAAATGGATAATTGCCTTCCTGAGCTTTCAGAGGCAGCTTAGCAACCTTTTAACAGAGGCGCAGCCGCGGCACGGAGCGGCAGGACGGGGCTGGAAGGGGTTTTATCCCTTTCCCGAAGAGCTGCTGACAGTAAAACCTCCAGCACCACAGGCTGGGGCTGTAATGGGCACTTGGGTGTCGTTAGGAAAAACACGATTCCAAGGCCGCTGGTCAATACGTGTTCACATAAAAGGCCAATGTTCTAATATTCATAATCCCCGGGCCCATGGGGCAGGGCTTTAATGAAAGTCTCTCCAGTTCTGGGCTCCACAACATCAAAGAGGCCAATAAAACTCCTCTCACACGCTGACAGGCGGGAGGCAGGCGGGGAAGGCAGCGCTGGGGAAAGGCCCTGTGGTTTGCCTCGGATCGGGCAGCACAGGAAAGGGCACGGAGCAAACCTGTGCCCAGGGAAAGGGCTGAGCACCCTCTGACCCAAAGGCACCTTGTGCCGGGAGAAGGGGTCTGGAAGAACCCTCCACTCAGGCAAAGGGCTGGGAGCAGCACCCTGCAGCCAGGAACAGCACCTGAAGCAACACCCTTCAGCCAGGGAAGGGGCGCAGGGCACCCTGTGCCCTGGGGAAGGGGCTGAGCCCCTGCCAGCAGTGCCCAGGGAGAAGCCAGGAGCTCCTGCTGCAGCCCCGAGGGTGGAACACGGCCCATCCGGAGGGCACCCAGGTGCGGGGGCAGCCCAGCCCGCATCCTGCGCCCCTGCAACCACAGGATGCAGCTGCTGCGGCGCGTTCCAGGCAGCAGCTCCTGCTCTGCAAAACAAGGCGGGTGAGGACGAGGGGGAGCCGCGGAGGGGGGATGAAGGGCACCATTTAACGCCTCTCATTGCTAGTCAAGCCGACATCCTGCAGAGGCACAGGGAGGCACAGATCCAAGGAATTGCAGTGGCGGCTCTGCCGGGGCAGCCCCACGTCCACCCTGCAGGTCCTTGTCCCCCTTCTCTGCCCGGCTCCATCTCCCCCCTCTTCCTCCTCCGCGGTGACAGAGCCCCCACTGCCGAAGGGACCTCGGGGGACAGCTGAGTTTTCCCTCGGAGCGGCACGGCTCCTCCCTGGGAAGTTTATGACCCGGGAGCGCTAAACCCGCCTTCCTCCCGGGTGGGATTATTTAATCCAGAGCACTCAGAGCTGCTGCCGGCGGGCCCCGGGATCGCTCGGGTGATCAGAGCCTGGCATCCCGCTCCGCCGCCCCGGCTCACGCCGAGAAGGGGAGAAGATTCAGCAAACTCCAGCGGACACCGTGTTTTATGGGGTTTTTTATTTTCCCAGTCAGAACACGTGTCATTAGCGATTCCTCCTGAAAGGAGCAGCTGTTCTTTGGCCATTACTGCTCCAAAATTAACCAAGATGGAAGAATTCAATCGCATCCCTCCTCCCGGCCCTGCTGAGGGCTCCATTAAGGGATTGGGAGCGTCTTTTGCTCGGAGTTCACCGGCACCCACATGCTCGGGAAGGCACACATGGCCTTGAGTAAGCCACGAGTAAACCACAAGTAAACTCCAGCATGGAGCAAGCCCAGAGTGAATGTTATCGGCAGCAGCACCGGTGTGGGAGACGCTCCAAGCTGCCGGGCAGGAACTCAGCCAAGAACCAGGAGGGAGGATAATCTCCAGAAGAGCCAGCCCCTTTCTCCCTTCCGCTCTCAATCTCCACGAGGATATTTCAAGGCCTCCAAAGAATAAAAAAAAAAAAAAAAACAAACCCAAAAAAAAAACCCCGCAGGAGCAGAAGGAAACAAAACTGAAGCGAAGGAACAGGACGCGGCAGGGCCGAGGGGCAGCGCGGGGTCAGGCGGCACCTGCGCGCCACGGCCTCGCTCCCGAGCAGCTGGGAAAGGGAGGAGCGGCCGTAATTCCATCAGCAGCCCCAGCAAACAAATAATAAATAACAGGAACCAGTAAACAAAGCTGAGGCATAATCACAGGCTTTGTCAGAGCGATAGCCGAGCCCAAATTTATATCCCCAGCACCAAAAAAAGAGGCAGTTCCCATAAATTTCCGTACCTTTGAGGGTGATGGATGGCTGGCAGAGGGGGAGAACAGTCCCGCTGGGCCAGGTGGGAACTGTGCTCATCCCAGATAGGGATTCCTGCTCCGTCCCTCCAGGGGATCCCAGGCCTGCACTCCACCTTTCCCTTCCCAAAAGAACAACTCCCACAAAGTACCACTGGAGGCCAAAGCAGGCTTTTCCAGCAGGCAAAAGTGCAGCTTTTCTTGGGAAAAGGCTCCAGAAAGCTGGGAAGATGCCTGGAAATTATCCTGTTTCCACCACACTTAAAAAAATCAAACCCTTCTCCTTCTTTTTAAGAGATGAAGCTGGGAACAGGGCTGGGAAACCCAACTCCAGCAAGCACATACCTGGAAGTTTGACTGAATCCTGGCCAATTCTGTTCTCCTCTCTCTCCAGGTGCTCCAAGCCCACTGCTTCTGTCCTCACAGGGGTGTCCTCGGTGGCAGACAGGGTGGTGTAGGTGCTGATCACCAGCATTCCCAGCCCAATCCAGAGGATAATCTGCACAGAGTGCCAGAGGGACAGTCAGCACAGGAAAACCAAGGGGACTGCTCCCCATGTGCCTCCACACAATTCCAAGCTCAGCGCAGTGACATGTGGCAGGGAGAGAAATGTCAGAGAGAAACAAGAAAACCAGTTGCTCCTGGCTGAGGTTCGTATCTGGGTGCAGAACCACGGGAATGGGAATTTCGGAGGCTGGAAGATGCTGGAAAGGCGGCTCCTGCATTGAAAGGGCTCAGAAGTGAGTGGACAGGACACAGGGATAGGGAAATGCAGGTGGCAGACACAAGTCCTGCTGCAAAGACTCATCCCCTGGTATTCCCAGCATGAGAACTCCATGAAATCGGGTCTGGCTGAGCACAGAGGAGCCTGGTCTGGTTACAGCCCCCAACGACCACAGGGAGCTGCTTAAAAATCCTTGGTTTTGAAAGCAAGGGTAACATGTCCACATACAAGTCCTGGTCCCAGGGCTCAAGAAGCTGCTGAGAAGTGACTCCCTGATTTCCAGAAAGCCAGGATCAAACAGGATAAAAATAGAAGGATGGAATCTGGATCCCGTGGAGGGAAGGGCTCTTGGAATTTCTCTACCTCAAAAAGGAGAAAGTGATGAGCAGCAAAAGAATTTTTACAGCTTGTTATGTGATGACAAATTGATCTAAAAGGATCTAATTCCACATGAGTCATAGGAAGTGCTGGATGGCACTTGGACAACCTGGTCTAGTGGAAGGTGTCCCTGCCCATGGCAGGAGGTGGAACTGGATGAGCTTTAAGGTCCCTCCCAGCCCAAACCATTCCATGATTCCATGACTCATCCTTTTCCCCCCAAATCCTCACTGGGCAGATTTACATCCCAATTCACAGAAAGCACAACAAAAAGATGCTTCTCAGCATGGAGAAAACCAGGAACAGCCACGGGGAGCACATCTACCACTGGAAGCTGCCAGAAAACTGCAAATCAAGGGGAGAGGTGAAACTGGAAGAAGGAATTAAAACATTGGCACTTCCAGAGGGGGAGGAGGGGCTGGTGCTTTCCTCATCCTCCTCATGCTGAGAGAGGTCGCCCAGAAACAGGAGCAGCGTGGTCAGATCCAGGCCCAGGAGACCCCGGAGGGCCCGTTCCCAGCACTCCCCGCAGACAGCCCGACGCCTTCGGAAGGAAAAGGCTGGCGGGACGTGGAGCAGCTCTGGATCAGGGGCAGCGTGGCCAGGGAGCAGAGGCCAGACCTTAGAGCTGCTGCAGAGGAAACAGGAGCAGAGTGTGCTGCCTGCCTTGCCCGGGGTGCACAAAGAGCAGATATCCTGCCATCCACCCCCGGGGCAAGCGCCGAGTCAGCAGGTCCTGCACTGCTGCCCTGGGCTCGAGCTGCTCCACTTCCTCCCCTCCCACAATCCACAGCCCCGGCACAAATGCATTTTGTGCCTGGGAGGCTGTTCTGGCACCTTCCAGAAACAACAGCGGAGAGGAAGAGCGTTTCCACAAAGAGGATCTATTCTGGTGCCACAGGAACCAGGAGCAACGTGGGAGAGGAGGGAACTGTAGGAAACGGCTGAAAACATTAAATGCTTTAAAAGGATTTTTGTTGTTTCTTATCTTGGTGGGGAACCAGGGGCTCAAATGCCTCGGATTGAAACCCCTTTGATTGCCGCACATTTGGAGTTCAGCTGCGAGCTCCCGGAGCAGCGGGTACGGGCACACGTGGCAGTTGGAGACAGGCTGGGCTGGCCCTGAGCCGCCCCTTACCCAGCTGCCCCCAGCACCCCCCTCCTCACCTACTCCTCCCCAGCTGAAAACCAGAATAAAGAGGTCCATGATTTGGCTTAATTTCATGGAGATGCTTATGACACGGAAAAGCAGGCGGTTTGTGCTCAGGGGACCACCAAGGCAATGAAAGGAGCGGCAGTGAGGGCTGCAAGGACTCGGGGGCTCGAGGAACCAACCCAGGCAGAGGAGCCACCAATCCCCACAGCACCTAGAGACCCTAGAGCAAGGGGAGGCTCAGCACTGCAGGGCACTTCTGAGCCAAGGTCTGGTCCCATGGGAGTGATCTCCCCCACACCCAGCGATCCCACTGAGAGCAGAGACCCTTCTGCACCAGCCCCTCTCAGCATGGACACGGCGAGAGGCTGTGGAAACCTTTGGGGCAGGGCAGCACAGCCAGGGCCTGTCTCCCTGAGCCACGCTCCGAGCGTGGACGGGAATCCAGGGGAGGAAGTTTACGCGGCCATTTCCTCGGCCGGTCGCGCTCCCTCGGCCCTCCTTCCTCCCTGAAGATGACTCCAACTCTGCACAGCAGAGTCATTAGCTCAGCCCTTCCCCTGCAGCCCCGGGAAGCAAACACGCTGCGTTTGTGTGGCGTGAGGCCATCCCCGTCCTCCCGGACACGGAGCACTCCGAGGGACGGAGTCATGGCGAAGGAATGCAGAGCCCGGTCACCGCCGGGTCCCTCCTCGGAGCTGCTGGGTGCGGGGGGCTGTACCCCTGGATGTGCTGCTGGGGAGGGGTGCTGGCCCCTGCGCTGCCAGGGAAGGGCAGAGGGAATCTCTTTTCCACCCACACAGGAGTGAGCCAAGGGGTCACTTCCTGACCTCCGGCAGCTCCTCTTCCCCAACTGGGACAGCAGCAGCTCCGGCCTCCCTAGGAGGGGCCTCTCGGACAAGCTTGTGTCAACACTGGGAAGGCAACACCTTCCTGTTGGCAGTTCCATGCTCTGTTCACAGACCCCCACACGCCCCTCGGCAGCTCTGCCAAACCCAGGGCTCCCGGGGAGCAGCGGGACACAGACCTTTACAGGAACAGATGCTTAACCACAAGAAAGGGAACGCTCTCCCTGCTTCACTTACAGCAGTGTGTGCCTGACTCCCGGCTTTTTAACTGCTCTGGGACCTGCCTTTCCAACCCAGCCCTTCCAACCAGGGCACTCTCAGCCCAGCCCAGCCGAGCAGCAGCTCCAGTCATTCCCAGTTCCCCAGCAAACGCCCTTTGCTGGCCAGCAAACATCTGCCCATTTCCCTCCCCCACCTGAAATCCTCTTCACTACTTTTAGTGCAAAGTTCCTGTTTCATAGCCTCAGTTTGCACCATGTCCTATAAAAACCTGACCTTCCATGTCACCACCTGCCCAACACTGGACGCTGCTGGGTGCCAGAAGTGGCCTGATAAAAGCAGCCAGTTCTCAGCAGCACAAGAGCCAAGATAACCCAGAGAAGTGTAAAAGCTGGTGCTGAGGTTTGCTGCTCCGAACGAGGCTAAAGCTGATGGAGGGAAGGAGGGACAACATCCATGAACGCTGTTTGGACAGGGATGGGAAGGAAAGGACAGTTGAGCCCAGGGCTGGCTCCTCTCCCCCCGCCCGCCACCTTCCTCAGGAGCTGACTTTGATGGAGTGGAGCACCTGATCAAAGGAGAGCAGGAATGAAGGAGGAGACCAAAGACAGAGCTCCAGGGAAAGAATAAATGAGCCTTTGCAAAGACCTGGAGGGAGGAGGAGAGGGTGGGCTCTGAGTCGGGCTGTGGAGGTGGGGAGGTGCTGAGCAGCCCAGCTCGGACAGGCAGGTGTGTCCTCACTGCGAGCAGGAATGCAAACCTGACAGGCAATGGATCACTCAGGGAAGGCTGGACAGCTTGCTGCCAGCCCCTCGAGAGGTAACCTGGGGCCTGATGCTTTAGATAAGCCCTTCCTCCTTTGTGGGGATTTCTGCAGGACAAACATCTCCCTCAGCCTCGTGACCGGGTTTGGGGTCAGGCATTGTGAGGGCCCCAGTGTCCCACCCCGAGCAGCCAGGCTGAGAGCTCAGCCTGTCCTGAGTGCAGCCTCGAGGCACTGCAGGGAAACACTCCGGCTCAGCCGGAATAGAAAGCAATTCTTGAAAGTGCTCTTTGTTTCCCTGAAAAACCCAGGCTGGCATTCAGACTCCTGCTCAGGGTTTCGCTCAAAGAAGTTCGGAGCTAAGTGTCAGAATTCAGAGTGAAAGATGGAAAGTTGGACTATTTCCTTGTGTCAGGGAAAGCACAGGGAAGAAAAAAACCACACCCTGCTTAAAAAATTCACATAGGTTTGCAAAGCCACAAGTCATTAAGCACAGAACAAGCCACCAGTTCTGTGGGCCCCACAAAAACGTGCTGCTCTCCCCTGCTGACTCCGCACTGTGCCTTATTCCCAACCCAGCACTGTCCTGACTGGGAATGCTGGGACAGAGGCCTGTAAAAAAGGCAGTGGATTAAATTGTTGTTAGGGAAAAACCCCAAAACCTGTTAATTTCAGCCCACAGTATTTGCAGGAGCAGAGAGATCAAGCCCAGCAAAGAGCCACTTTGTTTCAGTCCCCGAGGAGGCCAATTCAAACTGGAGCAAAAGGAAAAGTTAAACTTCTAACAGCCTCTGAACGACCCCAATCCCTCAGAAAATCAATTCCTGAAGCAACACCTCTATGTGTGTGTTCCTTTTTACTATTATTTTGGTAGAAAGCAGAAAGCTGAGGGTCGGCAGCACAAACCACATCGTGGAGTCCTGTTTGTTTTACCCAGCCCGGGCAGGTCAGGATGTGAGGCTTTAAGGTTTTACAGGCTGCCTGGATTTCCTGTTCTGAGGATCCAAAACCTGAATCCCACCAGGAAGAGGACTGGAAGCAGCATTTTATGTACAAAATGAGTGTTTCACTTGCTGCTGGAGGGACGAAAAGAACTGGTGGTTCCAGCTTGGGTCAGCACCTCTGTCCGTGCGTCCCTAAGTGATGGACACACACCCAGAACACCTCCCACCTGTACTGGGCAGACTGGAGGGGGAGGCTGGAGGAGGTGCTGAGCAGTTTCTCTGCTGCAGCCAGATGAAGCACGTTCCCAGGCTCTGCAGAGGGCTTAGGGGGATGTCAAGCAGCATCAGCACTGACCTGTGAACAAAGCGCATTCTTGTGGATCTTCTTGTAAATAAGAGCTGGGCAGATGAAACAAATGAGGCTTCCCATGGTCGCACCTGTCAGGCCCAGGACTGTTTCCACTGGGGAAGAAGAAGAAAAGTCAGCAAAGGCCTTTTCCAGTGCCAGAGCAGCAGCACAGGACAGCTGCCAGAGCTCCCGGGCAGGATGGGGTGTGAGTCTGATCATCCCAGCCAGGAAAACAAATAAGAGGGACCAGAGAAAGTAGCCAGCCCTTGTTCCCAGCTCCTCACTCACCATTCGGGATCATGATGCCTCCAACCATGGTTCCAAACACGACAGCCAACGTCAGGGCTTTGAAGCGGAGCGGGGGCATGTAGCCCCCGGCAGCAAAGGTGCCGTCCTTCTGCTGGGAGGGGAAGGGAAGGGGAGAGTTTAGCTCCTGTATCACAGTCCCAGCCCCTCAGCAATTCCCTCAGCCCCCCAGCAATTCCCTCAGCAGCGCTCCCAGCAGCTCCAGCCCATCCCACATGGGACCCCCTCAGCTGTGCCCCAGTCCCTGTGTAGGGACTCAGAGAGCAGCCCAAGGGCAGGAGGAAGGAGCACAGGGGTGCAGCAGGAAGGAGAAGTCACAGGGGAAGAGCTCTGGCTTTGCTAGGGAGAGCTGTTCCCCAGCAGCTCTGGGAGCAGGGCCATTCCCACTGTGCTATACCACAGGACTGGGAGGACGGCCCAGAGAGGTGGCAGGGGAGGACGGGTGCTGCTGGGCAGCTGCTGGAGGAATTCCAGAGGCCCTCTGCTTCCCATCCGATTCCATCCCACCCCGAGTGTCGAAGGCAGAGGCCCCAGTGTGCCCTGCAGACCCAGCAGGTCCCAGCTCTGCCGCTGCACAGATGGGAGAGGAAGGCAAAGTGACACCTTCAGAGCCCAGCCAGCCACGAGCTGAGCCCAGGCGAGATCCAAAGTGCTCCCGAGTGTTTCCAGCGCTTCCTCCCCTGCACCCGCTGGCTCTCACCAACCGTCTGCCCCCATCCTCAGGCCCTCCCAACGTGAGAAAGGAGCCGGGGGCTTCTCACAGGCAGAAGTGGCAGGATTTAGAGCCATAAATTGCTCAAGTTTTATTTCCTGCCTAAGAGCTTTCTATTTATGTGGATACACAAAAGCCTAAGAACATTCCCACAATCTCTTACTGTTATTTGCTGAATCCCATCGGCGCGCTCCGTGCGCACAATGCACAGAGGAGAACACGCCACTGCCACAAGGGACTCACAGTCTCCAGCAGACAGACCAGCTTCAGTCACAAAGGCTGGCTGAGGAGCTGGCCCTGGGAAAGGTGGA
Organism: Orthonyx spaldingii; assembly: GCA_013397795.1. Lineage (NCBI taxonomy): Eukaryota > Metazoa > Chordata > Aves > Passeriformes > Orthonychidae > Orthonyx > Orthonyx spaldingii. Next base: position 19,962 of record VZTJ01005684.1, on the reverse strand, counting down.
ATGTGTGGGAGAGGGCTGTATCCCATATCCCATCGCCCGCCCCCGCACCGGGCCGGCACCGCAGCCCGGGAGGCACTGGAGGAAGGGGACATCGGAACCCGGAGGGGACAGGGCTGCTCCAGGGCTGCTGACAAAGGTGCTGGGTGGGAATAATGGAGCAGGAATGAGCAGGCACACAAGGAAGCAAGAAGAAACAGGGCTGGGCTGGACTCCGAGGCCAGGAACAGGAGCTTGAGCTCAGTGAGTTGGCCAGCAAAAGGATGGCAGCTGGAGCAGCAGGAGATGAGGAGGCTCCGCTGCTTCCAAAAGCACATTTCTCCCTCTTTCTGAGGGGAAGAACCACTTCGGCTCTGAGCTGTGTAACACGTCTGTGCCAGAGCTGGAATCCCCAGCGGAGCAGGGAGCAGCAGCCACTGGACATGGGCTTCACACTGGGAACTCCATCCAGCCCTTGGGCCCACGGAATTCCTCTGCAGAGAGGACATGAACCTCCAAGTGCCAGGGATTAACCACAGTGCAGAGCAGGATTTAGAGGTGGCCACAGGCCCCTGCTGCACTGTCACCGCATCCTGGGCACTGAGGCTTTTATGGGAGTTGAGGCTTTGTCCCTCTGGATAGCGAGTATCTGCCACATGCTGTTACCTCCAGAGTCGCACAGAGCCAAGGCAGGTTTGGGGCCCAGTCAGAGACCAAAGAGTCACAAAAACCCTTCAAAAAGCACATTCCACACCAAGGCAGCCCTGGGATCTTACCTGCTGCTCGAACAGCAGGGTGTTCAGTGCCTGTCTGCAGGGCAGGATCATCATGGGGAACCCCACGGCCACCGACATCATGAATCCCAGTCGGATCATCTCCGTCACCACGTTGGAAGGGAAGTTCATGAGGACGTTCCCAGCAATGGCTTCGGTGTAACTCACGTAGCCAAAGAAGCCCACCTGGGGAGGGGAGCAGGGTTGGACTCCAAAGACCCCACACCTACTCCTCACAAAGGGGGCAGGATGGTGACCTCCCACTGGAGCAGCCAAGCGGGAGCGTGGGGTCACTTCCAGGGGCAACCCGACAGCAGCCCCAGCACCCCAAAACCTGGCACAGATCACTAATCAATAGTGGGAGCTGCCTAAAAGCAAGTTTCTCACCAAATCCAGGGGTTTTCCTGGAGGACACACTTTGCTTCTTCCAGGCCCATGGATCGTCACAATTCCCTGCAGCAGCCTGGCTCATGGGCCAACGCTCTCCTCAGGAATCATTAACTCAGCTTTATTAACTGCTGCCTTATGAGGCATAACTTCCTTCACAACAGGTTGGAAAAAGCTCTCCCAAACTCTGGGCAGCAGCTCCAGGCTGGGTCCAGGAAGAGTTCGGCCTCCACTCTGCCTCCATCCAAGGAAATGTGCTACCCTGAAAATCTGGACTCTCCCAATGCCCCCTGTGCTCTTGGGTTCATCACCTCCCACCTAACTCTGCTTTCAGCACGATGACTTATCTGTCAGAACAAATACAGATAAGCAGAAACCAGCCCCAGCTGTAGATAACTCCTCATCCCTGTGGCCCCTCCAGATTTCTGGCAAGGGAAGAGAAGGGGAAGTTCCTACCATGATGTAAAAGGTGGTGACCACGTTTAGGGAAGAAGCAAATATGGAGCTCATGATTTTGACAGACGGCTCATCCAAGCTGTCGTAAGTAGGCAAGACCTGACTGTGAAAAGGGTAAAATATTTAAGGAAACCTGCAGAAAACAGGAGAAAACCCCCAATCCCAGCCCGTTCTCTGCCTCAGCCCAGCAGCAACGAATCCCTGACACCTTCCCCCTCTGGAGCATAAACACCCGCTGCTATTCCACAATTTATACTGCTAATGCCAGGAGATTTCAGAACACTCATAACTTTTAAGTGTTGCAAAAATATTCCTGCTCTCCCCACCCCACCACGTGGAGCGAAACGTGTGATGTAAACATTCGGGTTCGGCAAGGGTTGCAGAATGAATGACCGCTTGTTCCCGGGGCCGGGGGTGGCTCCGGGCCAGCCCCAGCGCCGCAGATTATTGTTCTTGGAGCTCTCCGTGCTGATAATTAAAGCAACACAGTGTTTACAGAGGAAAAGCGGGAAGAAGGTTGGAGCATCCCACTGTCTGAAGAGAAAGTTAAACAAACAAACCGGAGCGCAGCGCCTGTCGTACTTCAGCTCTCTTCATAGAAAGCGCCAATTCCCTGGGATTTGGGGTATTTACAGCCTTGGAAAGCATGGGGAATGTCCTTTTTGACATCAGGTGCATATTTTAGCAACTCATTAACCTCTTGTTACTTTAATTCTAGCGGCTACATCCTGGGATCCTGTTACGGGAAGGAGGAACTCTCGGGAGAAGGGGGGGAGCACAGGAAGATGGGAAGGGGATCCCCAGCTCCAGTGGGCACCAAGCCATTCCCAGGAAGTGCGTCAGGCTGAGGCCAAGCAGAAAGATCCTTCACCCTTCATCCCTGAATGTCAAAGGCGGCCGAGCACGTCGGCTCTGGGACACGTGCCGGGGCCAGAGGCACTGGCAGGGAGCAAGGCCGGCTTCCCTGGGAATCTCTGCATTTGGGATTCCTCCCTGGGAGTGAGGAGACTGACTTCCCAAAGTGTCTCCATCTGGGATTCCTCTCTGGGAGTGAGGAGACGGACTAACCTGGGAATTCCTCCCTTTGGAATTCCTCTCTGAGAATGAGGAGACTGGCTTCCCAAAGTTTCTCCATTTGGGATTCCTCTCTGGGAGTGAGGAGACGGACTAACCTGGGAATTCCTCCCTTTGGAATTCCTCTCTGAGAATGAGGAGACTGGCTTCCCAAAGTTTCTCCATTTGGGATTCCTCTCTGGGAGTGAGGAGACTGGCTTTCCTGGGAATCTCTCCCTTTGGGATTCCTCTCCGCCCTCTCCACAGCCACTTCCATTGGATTAACCAACTACATTCCGGCCTTCAGCCTCCAAGGGAAGGGTTCAGCCAAGCATTCAGGCTCGGGAAGGAAAAAAGAGGGAAAAAGGGAGGCTCTGCAGTGTGTGGGATGGTTAAAAAGGTGATTCAGAGGTCAGCAAAATTAAACCTACCCAGTTGAGACTGTATAGATAAAATATATACAAAGAGAGAAATAGAATATATAGAGAGGAGGGGAGAGAGAGAATACACAGATGTAAAGAAATAAAAAATATATAAAAATATTGCCTGGGATGGGGGACAATGTATTTTCCTGATGTTTGGAAAAAAACAAACAGCTTTAGATTGGGTTTGCCACAAAAGTGCTGCCATGGAGCCCATATTTAGGTCCACACACACAGACCAAACCATTTCCCTGCATTTCCAATTCCCAGGAAAACTGTGCTGGGTACTGCATGGCTTCCATAAGGAAAAAAAATTAAAGGGATTTGTTAACAAGGTAAAGCTGCAAGAGAACACAATTCCCTTTGCCAGTTGTAATGGAGACATTAAACAGCAAGCCTGGAGTGTGCCGGGGTAGGATCTGAGCTGCCAAGAGAGCCAGTAAGTGGGAAATGATGATTTGGATCTTGGAGTGGGTGTAAACACAGCAGTCTGAGCAAATTTTATCTGTCACATTCATTTACTGTTGGCACAAGACCCGTTTGCTGGAACTGCAGGGGGGAAGCCCAGCTCTGCCAGGCTTCCAGAGGAGGATGGTCCTTCCAGAGGAGGCCAGTCCTTCCCGTGTCCAGGGCTGGATTTACACTGGTTAGAGCTGTCACGGGTCTGGCCAGACACAAAATGCTCACGTGCTGTCCGGGTGCAGCAGGGAAAGAATGCTGCTGGAAACCTGGAACAGCCTGGTCTGCCCTCACCTTCTTCCACTTGTCAGCAGAAACCCTCACAAAAACAGGGAACTGGAAACGTGGAAATAGCCTGGTGTGCTCTCACCTCCTTCCATGTGCCACTAAAAACAGGGAACTGGAAACACGGAAATAGCCTGGTATGCTCTCACCTCCTTCCACATGTCATTGGAAACCCTCATTAAAAACAGGGAACTGGAAATGTGGAAATAGCCTGGTGTGCTGTCACCTCTTTCCATGTGCCACTAAACCCAGGGAACTGGAAATGCAGGAACAACCCTCCAAAGCCAACAACAGTGTGACCTTCGGAGTGTTCTCCAGGAAATTTGGGGAAGCAGAGCAGCCCCCAGCATTCACTACTCAGGGGAGGCCCTGTGGGGTCACACAGGGCAGTGACACAGCCCCGCTGCCTTTCCTGGTGCTCCAGCATTCCCTTCAGGAACCAGGGGAATTTCATCCCTCGTGCAGCTGCACAAGAAGCTCCCGAGGAGCTGTTTGGCTCCAGTGGTCTCATGTTGCTCCATTACAAGAATTCCCAGGTGAAACGGAATAACAAAAGGGTCTGGGTAACAAAAGGGTCACGAGTGAATGAGAGGCTGAACTGCAGTGAGCTGTAAAACACTCCGATGAAAATAAACCACCAAAGCAGATGGTATCTATCCCTCCCAGATCCTCCTGACCCTCTGCCCTCCCAGAAACTCACTGCAGGAACAACTGCCAGGGCTGGGAATGGCAGGTACTTACGACTGACAGGCAAAAGACATTCCAAAGATGGGGATGCAGCGGAAAATGCCCTCCCAGCGGGTGTAACTCACTCGCTGCAGCCACTGCCCGCTGAAGAGCCCGTGGTTGAAGGAGGACACCACAACCTGCAGCCAGGACAGAGAGCAGGGGTGAGGATCCAGCCCCAAACAGTCCCTGGCAGCAGCAGTGCCAGGCTGGGACAGGAGGCAGCGTGTGACAGCTCTGCCAGAAGCAGCCTGAGCTGTCACCACAGCCCCATACCAATCCCACCCACACGGCTCCCGGGCCACCAAGGATCCCAGGGAGTATTTTAAGGGATCGATGACATTCCCCCCAGTTTGATGCCATCAGACATCACTGCACACACCAGGGTGGGACAATTTCCACTGACACATTAACTGTGAGAATTATTGCTCAAAGCAACCTCTTTTGCACGTTTTCAAATGTGTTTTTAAATCCAAACAGGAAGCACTGCTGGCCTTAGAGAATCCTGTTCAGCAGAGAGAGACAAAGGGTCCTAAAACAGGATCCCACCTGCTGCTCCAGGGCCATTTAACAGCACCAGCTCACCAAAGAGAAGGCAAAACTTTATGGAAAGGGGGAGGAGCCAAGGCCAGGGAGCTCCCTTGCCATGGACACAGGAACTGGCAGGAGTTGGGTTGCACAGGAAGCAGAAGGTAAATATGTCTGAATGTCTGTTTATAATATCCTTGGATGGGGTTTCTAATCCCCAGAGATGTTCCAGTGCAGCCAACTCTTACAAATGTTGTGGTTTCTTAAAGGCACAGCTCCTGGAAGGCTCCACACCTCCCTATGGAGGCAGCTCTGAGGTCTGACCATGCACAGGCCACGAGAAAAGTTACACGGGAAGAATTTCCACACCTTCCTTTTCTTCCAGTCCTGAAATTTGGGTAAGACAGGGCTGGGGCTCCCCCAGGGAACCACAGGAGCATCCGGGAGGTGAAACTGGTCACGAAAAAGCAACAGAATTTAGGAAAATGGGGTTCCCGGTGTCCGTACCCACCACAAACATGAACACAGTGTAGAAGATGAGAGCCATGGCACTGAAGGACTGAATGGAGGCCATCATGTTCCTCTGGAGGCTCAGGGGAAGGACAATGCACAGGGAGACAGCGAAGAGCAGGACAATCCGGAAACCGCCCGACACCTGCAAAAGGGACCTGCATGAACACCTGGAGCAGGGGGGACACTCAACACACCCAGCCAGTGAGCAAACCCTGGCATGGTTCATCTTCCCAGAGCGAAAAGCAACTTTAAACAGTGAAATTCTGTGTCTGGAGGTGTTTGAAGCTGCTGCAAGCTCGGCGCTCTGTGGGCTCCGTCTGTGCTGAGCTGAGACAGTCACTGGGTGCCACTGTTGCTCTGCAGTGTGTGACAGGTCCGAGCTGCAGGAATTTGGGGGGTTGCTGGGGGGGTTAAATGCTAATCCAGCACAAGCTATTTAGGTATTTTCATGCAATTAAATAAAACCTAAATTTACTTGGGGAGACGAGAGATTGAAAGTGTTGAAAACTCCGATCCAGAAAATTAATCAAAGCCTCACACTGGTATTTATTATAGCAGAACACTCTGGAATGCTTGGAAACATTTAATACCTAATTTGGCTGCAGCCTCAACGCATCTTTTTTAACTTCGCAGTCCCTTAATCTGAGCTTAGGAGCATCAGGCAGCACAGATAACACTCCACCAAAAATCCTTTTGCTTCCCTGCACGGCCCTCGTGCCTACTCCGAGGAGCACCTCTTGCCTCTGAGCATCCTGAGCCAGCAGCAGGCTCATCACACGGCTGAGGAGGCAGGAACACAGAGACTCTGGCCACAAAAACAGCCAGGGACAGGACAAAAATCCCTCCTGAACTCGAGGGAGGAGAGCTCAGGCAGAGGAACTGCCTGTCACTACCCACTGGGGCAGGAATTAAGGCAGGAAGCATTATCTCCCCCAGGAATCAGCTCCAGAATTAATAAGGGACCAAGCTAAAAAGAATTCCTTTGATGGAAATGCCTTATTGGAGCTTTATACAGCTGATTGTTTGCCATATGTTTGAGCTTCCCAGACTTCCCAGAGCCAAAGGCTCCGTGCATGAGGATCTCTCCATGAGGGGACCCCACAAAGCCCCCTGGGGACCCCAGGGGGTGCTGAGCACACTCCAAGGCAGGAGCTCTGCTGTATCCAGGGAACAGAGGGCTCAGTGCAAGGTCTGGGAGAACTGCAGGAGGGATTTATTCACCTGGAACCCGAGCACCCGGGCAAAGAAGTTGGAGCCCAAATCTCCGATGACGACGTAGAAAGCGATGCAAGTGCCCAACATCAGCCCAATCATGCTGCAAACACAAACAGGGATGGGTTAGGAGGGCCACGCTCCCATCCTCAGCCTTGGGAAGGGTGGGACACCCCTCCTGCACTCCATCCCAATAAAACAGCCACCAGAGAACCTCCAGCCACACCAAACACTCGGAGATGCAGCTCTGCCCACAACCCGTGCATGGGTTTCACTCCTGTTGGGAGTCACGGAAAAAAAACCAAGGAAAACTAATCCTGAAGATGACAAGAACTCCTTCAACTCCTGGGAAAATTCAAAAGAATCAGCACGAGGCTCCCAGAGCCCCACACCCGCAGCAGGGCCCTGCCATGAGAGTCTCCAACATCTCCAACATCTCTCCACACAATGGATCACACTTTAATGAAAAGATTGTCCATGAACTGCTTCTCCTCCCACTCCTGGACCACTTTCCTTCCCAGTTCCAATTATAGAACATCCTTGTGGCAATTACAGCCTCTGCTTGCATGGACAAGCAACATCTGAGGAATATTCTGTGTATTTTTAGTGCTGTGCAGAAGTTTGCAGCTGGGAAGAGTGAAGGAGCCAGCACCACTGCCTGCCCTGGGCTCAACATGCCTGGGAAAGAATCCCTGCTGGAAAAAGCAGGGCTGTGAGGACTGTGCCATCACCTGAGATCTGCACTGGGGTCATGGGAGGAAGCAGAGTCTGCCCTGAGATGAAGGCAGGAGTCCCCGTCAAGGTACCTTGCACGGGAGGGAGCACAGAGGGCAGGACCAGAGCAGATCCCGGGATCCAAGGAAGCAAACACTTCCTCCCACTAACTCAGCAGCAGAGATGTCACCCCTGAAAAGCTGCCACGGGTGACAGGCCTGTGATTTCACAGTAGAGCAGGAGACGAGCTCATCCCCACCTTCTGTGCTCCCAGCGCCTGAGAAGCGCTCCTGGCCCCGGGAGCTCGGAGCAGGAGGGAGGGAGGTGACACCTGTGAGCTCTGCTCAGGGATCTCACTCAGCCTCCTGTGGAATTCCAGCAGGCAGAGGGGAAGGAAGGAAGGAGAGCACAGCAAGGCTCAGAAAAGTTTTCACCAAAGACACCCAAACTGTTCACACTTTGAATAAGCAGCAGATTTACCTTGTTTCCACCAACATTTTTCCTGCTTTTCCATAGGCATGAAATGCTAGCATAAAAGGAAAAAGAGTGGAAGTTAGTCAAGGAAAGGTCCAGAACAGGGCAAAACGTCAGTTCACAATTAGACACCAACAGTGACACAGGGCAGTGCAGCAGGAATCCACCACTGGTATTTTGGGGCTGTTTCCCTCACCCTCCCACTTTCTTTTTCAGCCTTTCCCTCTGGAAACTGAAAACCACATAAGACAGGAACAGGGATGAGGGAAAGCCAGCAAGCAGGTTCTTTTTTTTTCTATTTAAAACCAGAAGTGGTGTGAAGCAGCAGCCACACATGGCAGCCATTAAAGGCAATGGGAGAGAAAATATTCCCGTACAAGATTGTGTGTGGCGAAAGTTAAAGTGGTGCAGAATTCCAATCCAAGTCCCCTTTTTATTTTTATCTTCCCCCTCGAACTGGGCCGCCCGACATCGCTGGCTGGGAGAGCTGAGCTGGTGCCCAGAACGTTCAATCCCATTCCCAGAATACCCAGTGCTCCCAACCCACACCAAAGGGCTGCTGCCAAGGCTTTGCTTTCCCCCCTCCCAGCCTTGGGTTGGAGCAGAAAAATGCTCAGTAGTCCTAAAATCACTGGGTTTTCTCTTAAAAAGACAATGCCAAGAAAACTTTACTTCTATTTTTAGCTCTTACTGGGCAGAACGGGAATGGGGAGCTGCGGTGCCAAACCCAGACCACAGTGCCCAAATCTTCCAGTGAGGTCCAGCATGAACCCACCACCCTGGAGTCCCCTCTGCCTTCCCTCAAGGCACAGCCCAACATTCCGAGCGCCCGCCAGAAAACAAACTCCAATCCTTTCTGGAAGCTTCTTCTACTATTTTAAATATTAACTTCAACTCTTCATTTCCTTGGACTCCACTCCAGCTAAAAATTCAGGAAACGAGATGTTCTCCCACAGAATGAGCAAAAGGCACGGCAGGGACCCACAGCCCGGAGCAGGGACGTGGGGAAGCACCCAAAATAGCTGCTGGATGGGTGACAGGGTAGTGGGACAGCTGCCACCAGGCACCGTGCCCAGGGAGCGGCCGCTCGCTCTGGTCTCCTTTGGGAATTCACAACCATGAGGGAAAAGGGAACAGCCCTGCGGGGGGTCAGGCCCACAGACGAAGGGTCTGGGAGGAGAAAGAGGAGCCAGCAAGAGGAAAACATCCCTGCTGGAGATGGGTCATTAACAGGCTGAGCTCGGGGGAACGGAGGAACGGTGCCGCCGATCCTTCCAGAGCACATTGCAGCTTCTGGATTCGGACACAGCCACAGGTGAAGCTGGAACCAGCCCATCTCCCCGGCTGTCTAGAATTGATGTTCAATGAGCACAACCCTCCAAACACCATGGGCAGGTGCCCCCACTTGGGGACAATGGAAAAATGGGATTCTTCATCTTCTCCAGGAGGTGACAACCGTAAGATAAACGGTACAGTCAAATCCTTGGCATGGGATCTTGGAATGCCCCCAAACTGGGTAGAGCTCGCTCAGTACCTGGAGAAGCCTTTTAAACCCAGTGTGTTTCCTGGGACAGAGCTGCAGCCTCCTGCCCTGTGGGCCTGAGCTGCCCCCCAGGAGCTGCCCAGCACAGCCCCTGCACACCCCGAGTGCTGCTGGAAGGGGAGGGATTCACTCATCTCCTGGTTAAAATCCATCTGGGAACTGCATCCCACTCCCCTCCTCACCCCCACATCTCCCTGCAGCCCTTCCCCTGCACACAGTGGTGACGAGGCACCGCCAGCCCCAGCCTGGGCCACCCTGTGTGCCCAAGGCACCGCCAGCCCCAGCCTGGGCCACCCTTTGTGCCAGAGCCGGTGCTCCCGGGGTCCCTCCGGAAGGCACTGCCTGAGGGAATGTGCACAACCTTCCTCCGCCTCTCAGCGCTGCCAAAGCCTCCCAGGAGCACCCGCAGATGTCCCTGGGCCCAGCCCGCGGGGACAAAGGGGGACTGTGTGGAGCTGCCCGACCCCGGAGCATTGGGATGCGGCGTGGGAGCGCTCCAGCGCTGCCAGGGCACCGGAGCGGGCACAGCGCTGCTGCCAGCCCCCGCCTGCCAGGAGGAAGCTGGGAAGCATTACTGGCCCTCTCTGCGTTCCAGCCCCTTGGCTTCGGGGCGTGCAGAGGATCCCTTCTTCCCGGGACATGCTCCAAGGTGGAGGGGACTCTGTGTGCTCCGGGAAGCAGCGCACAAAGGCGTCTTGTGAGGGGCAGGGAGCGGCGGCAGCTGGGCTGGGCGCCCCGGGGGCTCCCCCTTCTCTCTGGCACCAAAACAACCTCCCAGACCTCGGAGCTTCTCCATCTTTTCCGTTTCTAGCAGATACAAGCCGGGATGTGCTTCCTGGGAGCAGCACCTCGGGCACTCTGAGGGAGGAGAAACCCATCTGCCAGCAGCCGGTGCAAGCCCGTGTGCCAGGGCAGCACCAACCAGCTCCCTCCTCCCACAGAAAAGCAAGGGAGAACAAGGAAAAGGTGACTTTTCCTGCTGCTTCATGTGCCAATGGCAAGGACTAGAACCCAAACACCTCCTCTGCTCCCCAAGTCAGTCAGAATCCCAAGAGAGGCCACGAGCAGAGGCCGATCCCGGCGCCAGCTCTGAGCTCCGAGGGCGGCCGGGCTCTGCCAAAACCCACCCAGGGATCTTCCAGATGTTTTTATTTTCTCAGCCCTTTGGAACCTTGCTCTGCTTCCTCTCTGCTGAGCCATAAAGGAGCTCCCAGCTCCGTGCCAGGCTGGCAGGACCCGCTGTCCCGGCAGCGCTGGGTGGGGAACTCGTGCCCGCATCCATAATTAATTCATCCCAGACCCACAATCCATCCCAGATGGCTCCCGGGAGCTGGGGTTTGGACCGTCTCCTTCCCTGCCCCGCGGAGTCAAAACAACTCAGCACCCATTAACAGGGCTGTCGGGGCAGGATCCAACCCTGGCGCTGCCCCGGGGAGAGGCTGAGGCAGGAGAACCAGGGAAACCGGGAACTGCAGCACGAAAACATTTGTTGTTCCAGCAGCAGCACCGAGGAAATGTGAATTCAGAGGCCAAGGTCACACTGCAGTTACACACAAGGAGGGCTGGGAAGCAGCCCTGGAGCTGGGATCTCACCGAGGCCGGGGTAGGTCCTGCGCTTGCTGAGGTTGGCCGACTTCACCAGGAACATGCAGGACTGGTGAGTCATCCACGAGCAGAAGATCAGCAGCACAGCTCCCAGGATGATCCCGCACTGCAACGGAGCACAGCAGGAGGAGACCAGCGGGAGATGGGGGGTCAGGCCCCGCCACCGCCCACCCACCCCCCC
>VZTJ01005683.1:93011-104107 GCA_013397795.1 Orthonyx spaldingii | reverse complement strand
TCCCTGGCTGTTGGAGGGAAAAAATAGGATCCTGTTGGCAAAACATGGTGGAAAAGGGGCAAAAAGTGGCAGAAAAGGGGCAAAATGTGGTGGAAAGGTGGCAAAAAGGGTGGGAAATGGGCAAAAAGTGGTGGGAAAGGGGTAAAAATGGTGGTAAAGGGGCAAAAATGGCAGAAAATGGGCAAGAAATGGTGGAAAATGGGCAAAAAATAGTGAAAAGGGGGCAAAAGCTCCTTCCCAATGTTTTCCTTCCCTTTTTCCTGCTGCTGGTGTTGGAAGGGAAAAACTGAGCCTGGAAAAAATTTTTCCATGGAGCTCTTGGGCATCAGCGTTTCCTTGGCTGTTAGAGGGAAAAAATGTGATCCTGCTGGTGAAAAGTGTTTGGAAAGCGGCAAAAAGTGGTGGGAAAGGGACAAAAATGGTGGAAAGAGGCAAAAAATGGCAGGAAAGGGGCAAAAATGGCAGGAAAGGGGCAAAAAAATGGCGGGAAGGGGAAAAAATGGCGGGAAAGGGGCAAAAATGGCGGGAAAGTGGCAAAAATGGCAGCAAATGGGTGAAGAGTGGTGAAAAACGAGCAAGAATTGGTGGAAAGGGACAAAAAATGGCGGAAAAGAGGCAGAAAGTGGCAGGAAAGGGGCTGAAAAAGCTCCTTCCCAACGCGAGGCTGGGAAAGGGAGTGTTTTCCGTCCCTCGGGAGCTGCTGGAAGCGCCGGGTGCCCCTGGGTGACCCGGGCTGTGTAATCAGCCCAACCATCTGCTGGGAGATTTGGGTGCTCCAAGGAGCTGCAGCTGTCACCGAACCCTCCCGGATCTCAGCAGGGCTGGCGCTGCCGGGTTTGGGAGTCTGGAATTGCAGGGATCCACCCCGAGGGATCGGCTGCTCCTTGGGGAGGGAGGAAAAACCCTCAGGAGAGGGAAATATTTAATTTCATCTTCCTGTGCTGGGCAACGGGCAGGAGAGTGCCTGAAATGTCCTGAAAGTTGGGAATAATTCATCCAGACCCCCAGGAAAAGCCTCTCAGGGATAACTTTGGGATTAATTAGGATAGAGGAGGCTGCTCCCCAGCAAGGTCTTCCCCACAGCTCCTCCTGCTCAGGTTCATTTTTAGGGGATAATAATTTTTTTTTATTTTTCTGGGAGTGCAAAACTTCCCATGGAGCTCCTCTGGTGTGGCTTAAAAGCTCTGGAGCCTTTGGGGGTTTTTTGTTTTGAGGCTTTAAGGTGCAAATTTCTGGGGTTTTCTTTCCACTCAGGAGGGCTGGGAATGAGATTTTTTTTCTCTGTCTCTTTGCTGGCAAGAACCAAGAGGTTCTGGAGCCTGGAATGGAGGGAATGCAAGAAAAATTCAAAATAAAGATAAAAAATACAGGGGGAATTGGGGAAAAAAAACCAAAAAGAAAGGAAACAGGTGCACATCCAAACCCAGGAATATCCGGGGGAGAGGGGGAGCAGGGAAATGTGGATGAGACGTGGATGTCCCTCCTCAAAACTGCCCCCAGAACCTCTGGAATGGGAGAGAAGCCACTCCCTGTTCCCGAATTATTTGCACCTCTTGTGCAGGCAGGTAAACTGAGGCACGCGGTGATTTTTTTTTTCCCCCAGCCACGTTCAGAGTTCTCTCTGAACCCTGAGTTTAAAATAAAAATCAATTTAAAAAAAACCCTCAAAAACCGTTTTTCCTGGCCAAATCCCCTCTCCGATGCCCGGATGGGGAGCACAGGGCCGGATTCCCTCGGCGGGGTGGGGTGAGCGCTCCGGGAGGAGCTGGAAGCAAAACAGGGAATGCGTGAATCCCAAAAATGCCAATTAGCACCACCCTGGAGCCGGGGGAAGGTGCTGAACAGGCAGCGCCCATCCCTGTGCCAAGCGCTCCGGGAAGGGCAGGAAAAAGGAGAAGAGAAATAAAGAAATTCCTGGTTTGGAGCTGTTGGGGAAGCGGAGCCCGGGGAGGTGAGGAGCTCTGGAATGAGCCTTTGGGGAGGTGAGAAAAGCCCGGGACACTTGTGCAGGTTAAGCCGCAATAGGATTATGGAGCAGAGCAAATTAAATCAATTCCTTAATGAGGAGGGGGGGAATTCCAGCTGGGAGGGGCTCTGCGGGCCGGGGAGGAGGGAAGGGATGGAGCCGGGGTGGGGGGCTGGGGCTGCGGGCAACCTGCGGGATCTCCTGGGACCGGCGGCGTCGCCATGGCAATGAGCGATCCCACGGGAATTAATGAGCCTGGAGCCGGGAATCCTCGGGGTGGGGATGGACGGGCCCGGCCGGGGAGAGCAGGGGCAGAGCTGGGGGTGCCGGTGCCCGAGATCTGCCTGTCCCTGCCTGGCATCCAGCTGGACTCGCCATCCCTTTCTCCAGTTTCCCCCCGGGATTCGCGGGATGCTCTCCAGAGGAGGATGGAGGACTCCGGAGGTTTGGGATGTCCTGGCCAGGGAGAGCAGGGGGCAGAGCTGGGGGTGCAGGTGCCCCATCCCAAACTCTGCCCACCCCTGGGATCCAGCTGGATTTGTCCATCCCTGTCTCCAGTTTTCTCCTGGATTAGCGGGAAGCTCTCCAGAGGAGGCTGGAGGACACCATAAATTTGGGACGTCCTGGCCAGGGAGAGCAGGGAGCTGGAGGGGGGCAGAGCTGGGGGAGCATCTGCCCCATCCCAAACTCTGCCCGTCCCTGGGATCCAGCTGGATTTGTCCATCCCTGTCTCCATTGCCCCATGGATTAGCGGGGTGCTCTCCATAGCAGGATGATCTCCCTATGGAGGACACAACAAACTCAGGGTGTTCCGGCCCCTGGGTGCTGAGTGGGGTCTGCAGAGCCCCCCTTTGCCTTGGCTGTTCCCTTTCCAGCCGCCCCGGGACTGGGGGATCCCCCTGCTCCCTCCCGGATCCAGCACTTCCCTCATTTCAGCCAGGGCGGCCCCAGCTCCGGCCAAACCCCGGCCTGGGCTGAGGGGACGCTTCTGGAGCCGAACACGACATCCCCGGGCTGCCCAGGGCTGGGGGGATCTGCACCCCAGGGAATCCCAGAAAACCCCCTCAGCTCCCTGATCCCAGCCCAGCTGGGGCTGTTGTGCCTCCTCGTCCCGAGCTTTGCCGGAGGGGAGGATTTTGTGGGTTTGGGGTTTTTCTCCTTTTCCTGGAGGTGAAGAGCAGAACGTGCTGGAGATGAGGGGTTGGATGCGATTCACATCGGGAAATTCCTGATTTTTCCTGCCAGCCCTGGCTCAGGGATATTGTTAGTGAAGTGGGGTGGGATCTGGCACTGATCCATTGAAAAACTGGGATTAAAAATGACAGTGGAGATGGGAATCCCAGGGAGGAGGAGGGAGTTTGAAGAGCTGAGCTCTTCAGGGTGACTGGACCTGGAGTTTCCTTGTATTCCCTGAGGGATGGTGAGACTTGGGAGCATCCATGCCCATGTTTGGGATGTGCCTGGCTCCTCTCACTGGCAGTGGAGAATCCACACAAATCCAGAATAATTGCAGCTCCTCTGTCATTAAGGATTATTTTCCTTGCAGAAAATGAGCGGCTGGGCTTGGGCAGCTCTTAATTGGGGGCTTAATTAATCCCAGGAAAAATGAAGGGACACAAAACAAGGGGCTGGGGCTGGCCCGAGCTCACGTCACGTCTTGGGAGTGGGGTCTTCACTGGGATGGATCCATCCCCCTTTCCCAACCTCCTGCACCCCAAATTCCAGCCCACCCTGTTGGGCTCTGCCTTGGGCATCTCCATCCCGAGCAGCTCTGGTGGTCCCCGATCCCAGGGTGGTCTTTTCCCAGGGTGACACCGGGATCCTGCCCGGAGAAGTTTTCCAGCAGGTTTATTTTTAACTCCCGGCCTTGGATCGGGGAGTGGAAATTCAGTGAGGTTTTGGAGTGGGAAAAGAATCGTGCAGTCTTTTAAGGTTCAGAAATGCTGTTTTCATTCCAGCTTTTCGTGTGAGTTCATCTTATTCCAGCTGTTTTTAGTATCCCTAAATCACGTGCCGAGATGAGTTATTGAGGTTTTCTCCATAAAACACCAGGAAAGGACTTCCGAGGGGTGATTAATTGAAAATATCCCGTGGAAAATATTGGAAGAATTAACATTTCCCCTGTGACAGATTCTCAGTGAAAAAGCGTTTTCCTGGAGAAAGAACCTTTCCGCTCCTGATGGATTCCTGGCCCTGGCTGTGTCATTCCAAGCTTTCCAACGTGGCCAGATCCAGCTTTGCCCTGGGAGGAACAGCCTGGGATGCTCCTGATCCATTGGCTCCATCCTGGCAGGATCACTCTCCTTCCACCTCATCCTCTCCCAGTGGCACTCAGAGATGGCATTTGGGCTTTCCAGAGCTTCTCTGGATTTGGGCTTCCCAGAATTTCTCTGGATTTGGGCTTTCCAGAATTCCTTTGGATTTGGGCTTCCCAGAGCTCTCTGGGGCTGGAATCCAAGCAAACCTTGTGCTTTTGGCTTTTTGGTTTTGCTGTTTGTCCCAAGGCGGGATGGGCAGGGACGTGAACCCGGACCTGGCACCAAGGGATGGGGATTTGTGGGATGGGGGATGGATCCTTGTGTGCCCTGC
The DNA here is from genome assembly GCA_013397795.1 of Orthonyx spaldingii. Classification (NCBI taxonomy): domain Eukaryota; kingdom Metazoa; phylum Chordata; class Aves; order Passeriformes; family Orthonychidae; genus Orthonyx; species Orthonyx spaldingii. Next base: position 99,552 of record VZTJ01005683.1, on the reverse strand, counting down.
ACAGCCCTGTCCCGTCCTCCAGGTGCTCTCACCCTTCCTTTCCCTCTGTTCCTGTTGGGATGTGGAGCAGCTGCTTCCCTGTGTCCCTGCTGATCCTCTCCTTTCCCTGCCTCGGCCCCAGCCCACATCCCAGCTATTCCCGAGGCTGCTGGATGGCCACAGACATTCCTGTCATGGGATAAAATCACCTCCAGCTGGACACTCCAGTCCTTCTCCCAGCGGGAACCTCCTCATCTCCAACCCCTTGTGGCCTCAGGGGCTGTGGGATGAGTGGACTCCTCAGGATGCTGGGATGGGCCTGGATTGGGCTCCTTGGAATTCCGTGTTTTCCTGGGATTCATCACCCTGCATTGCTCGTGGATGCTGCCAGGAGCACGGAAAGGACTCGGCCGCCTGGATTTGTCCCCTCACAACCCAAACCTGGGTCCTGGCTGCCTCAGGCACCACCACATTCCAGAGCCAGATCCCGATTTCCTTTCTGATTTCCTCGGGGAAGCAGCTCCCGAGCTTCTGCCCGCAGCCAGGAGGGCTGGGCACACCCCCGGGCTGGGGTGTCCCTATCCCCTCCCAGCCGGGGCTGCTGGAGCTGGGGCGCGGCTCCCACCGCCCCCAAAACCCCGCAGGACGCCTGGGATCAAATCGGGATTCTCCCCCAGCAGCTGGAGGTGGCTCCTCTCCCCCTCTGCCCCCCTTTCCCCACCCCGTCCCCACCCCGCTGCCCCCATCCCGGGTTTGGGCCGGGGACCACCGCTGGCTCCGGCGGGATGCGTCGCCATGGAGGCGGCGTTGCCATGGCGACCGTTGCCGTGGCGATGGCGACGGGCGCAGCGGGGCCTGAGCGCATCCCGCATCCCGGCGAAGTTCCCGGCCTCTCCCGGTGCTCAGACAGGGATCGATTTCCCAGGTTCCCTCCTCCCGGGGCCAAACGCTCGGCACCGAGAGCTTTTACTTCTGGGTTTCATTTTCGGGGCAGATTTCGGGAATTTTAAATTCCACAGGGTGGAAATGCCCTAAATAATAAAACTCCCTCATCCTCCCTGCCTGGGGAAGGAGGGATATGCAATCAAGGGTGCACAGGGAATTCAGGAGGCTCCGAAGCAGCCGTGTCCCAGGACGTGCTCAGAGGGGTCTGCAGGAGCATCTTTGTACCACGGAGGTGACAGGAAGGTCCCTCCTGGGCCTTGGCTTCCACATCCTTTAACCCCCAAATCCTCTGTCTCTGCAACAGCCCTTCCATGGAGTGGAAATGTCCTAAATAATAAAAACCCCTGATCCTCCCTGCCTGGGGAAGGAGGGATGCACAGGGAATTTGGGAAGCCCCAAACCAGCCGGGCCCTGTGCCCCAGGACACACCAGAGGTGCAGAGGGGTCTGTAGGAACATCCTTGTGCCACACGTGAAGGTGACAGGAGGGTCCCTTCTGTGCCCTGCATTTTTTAAGCCCCCAAAACCCTGGAGATCTGCCCTGGGGGGTCTGAGTGAGTCCCGTTACCCCAAATTTACATTTTCCTCCTGTAAAACGATGTCACCCACGCTGGCAAGGGGAGAGGAGAGGGAGGGGGTGACACTGTCTGTGCTGGGGGGTGACACGGCCGATGGAGAGGAACTGAAGCCTCCCCGATCCCCCTGCTCGGCTTGGGTGCTGCCAGCCCAAAGGATCCGAGCCGTCTTTGGCTTTCCCCGGCTCTTGGTGCAGGATTTGGGTGGGATTTGTGCTGCTGCGGCCCCTTGGCTGCCGTTCCCAGCCGAGCTGGAGGCAGGGCAGGGGACAGGGAGTGTCCGGGTGGAATCATCACCTGCCGACTGCCCTTTTCCGGTGGAAAAGGACCCTCTGGGATGGCGTGGGGGATGTGTTCCTTTTCCGAGCTCGGTGTAGTGACTGTGTCGCTGTTGAGATCCAAACCCTTTGTGTCTGGCGCTTTTTTGGGGTCACTTAGAGCACAATGAGGGGACATTCAGTGAAATGTGACTTTCTGACCCCGCCCTGGAGTCTGCTCTTCATCAAGGCTTGTTTTTATGGCAGCAGATCCGTGACCTCTGTGGACACTGGGGGAGTGGGAATGGGGCCGCTGTTCGGGGTCTGGGCGATGCCAGAGCCGGGTCCCGGCCCGGGCTGTCCCCAGGGACGGCTCTGGGGACACGGGGTTGTGACAGGAGCAGTCCCCTGACTGCAGGACCGTGCTGGGCACAGCCAGCGCCTCCCAGGGCACTCTGAAACCTTTCCTCCCCTCATCCAGGAGTGACGGAACCCCCCAGCCCCGCCCCGCTGCCTCCAGCAGCGATCCCGGGTTTAATTTCACTGATGAGGCGGCGCTGAGCTGGTTCAGGATCCCCGCCAGGAGCCGTCAGCTGGGAAGTTGTGATCTCAGGGATGGGAGCTGCTGGCCTTGGCTGGAGCTGGCTGATAAACGCCATCCCGGTGCCACCAGGGCAGGGGGTGACAGGGAACGGAGCCGGGGCCAGCAGCACACCGGGATTTCCTCCCTGCAGCGGAGCAGAGCAGCTCCTGGCTCCGGACAGAACCTCGGGAGTTGTTTCCTTGAGGGAATCAGAAAGGAAATCGGGACCTGGCTCTGGAATGGGGTGGCCCCTGAAGCGGCTGGGAGCCAGGTTTGGGTTGTGAGGGGACAAATCCAGGCGGCCGAGTCCCTTCTGTGTCAGGGTCACTGGCAGCACCACAAAGGTTCTCTGCCTGGCCCAGCTTTGGATTGGGCACCTCCTGGGGGCTGCTCAGAGCGCCTGGGATGCTGCAGGCCTGTTCCTCACCCCAGCCCCGGGAGGGGACTGATCTGGGCCGGGACGTGGCTCGTGTGACACCCCCAGCCCTCGGCAGGCACGGAGTCCCTGGAAAAGCTTCTCCCGGGTCCTACAGGGGACAGCAGCAGCTCCATCGCTCCTGCAGAGGGCTGGGGACAGTCCCTGCCGCCACCCCGGGGGATCGGGGCTGCAGGGATGCATCCGGCATGTCCAGGGTGCTGCCAGTGGGATCCCTCTGACCTCACGGAGCCTGCTGGGCCAGGGATAGGGTCGGGATAGGGTCGGGAGGAAGTTTCTCTTTTGGGACAAATCCAGGCTTGGCTTGGGGGCTGCAAGGGATGGGGAGGGGAGGCTGGGATGGATTGGGAATGGGGGCTGGGATGGATTGGGAATGGGGGCTGTGACGGATGGAGAAGGGGGGCTGTGATGGATGGGAACCAGCCCCAGGTGGGGAGGTGGGAGCTGCCGTCGCAGGTGATTTGTGGTTTCCAGGGCTGGCAAACTCCGCCTTTTCCTCTCCTCCATCCCGCCCGGCCGGGGGAGCAGCCCCTCGTTCCTGGGGAGGGGGGGCCATGCGCGGCCGGGGGCACGCAGAGCACGAAGGATCCGAGCAGCACTAAATTCAAATAAACACCGACCGTTCCCAAGATCTATGGCACGAACCTGACCTCAAAGCGTGCAGCTGGGAGGGCGTTACGTCAGCGCCTCGAGAATGGAGCCACGTGGGGGCTTCTTTGGGAACAGCGTGTCCCAAATCCCACCCTGTGCGCCAGGAACACCTGGAGATGGTTCCCAGGTCCTTCAGTCTTTGTGGAGCTTGGCTGGGGCTGGGCTGCAGGCGGGGCCCCCCCAGGCCTCGTTCTGCCTGTGGGGTTTGTCAGGGGATTGTGTCAGTCCTGGCTGTGGGGTTGTTCAGGGTTAGGGTTAGGTGGATGGATGGATGGATGGATATGGGATGGAGGGATGGATGGAGGGATGGATGGAGGGATGGATATGGGATGGATGGATGGATGGATGGATGGATGGATGGATGGATGGATGGATGGATGGATGGATGGATTAAGGAATGAATGTATTAATGGATGGATGGGTAGATGGGGATGGATGCACAGATTCATGGATGGATGGATGTTGGACAGACAGGAGCTGCTGTGCCAAGCTGGCGCTTCCGTTCCCATTTCCTGCTCCAAGCCTGGAGCCGGGAGTCTGGAACGGCCTCATCTGGTTCCAATTTCAGGAGGAACAGACGGAGCGGGGCCATGTGGCTCCCATCAGGGAGAGGCTTTGCAGGTCACACAGGGAGAATCCCACCCTCGGGAATGGGGATGGGCTGGGAAGCGCCAGGCTCTCCTCATTTCTTGGGGAGCCTCGATGTTTTTGGTGTAAAAACATCAAAAGGCGAAGAAAAGCAACTCCAAATGTTTCTTTCTCCACCCCTCCATCTACGGGATTTTTCCTTGCCTTCCCATTAGTTTTGGTGGCCTGTCTCACACTGCAGGGCCATGCGAGTCCCAAATCCCTGTGGATTTATTCTGCTGGATCACAAACAGGAGAAAAATGTAAATTTGGGGTAATGGGACTCGCTCAGCTCCCCCCCCCCCAGAGCAGATCTCCAGGGAATTTGGGGTCTTAAAAAGTGCAGGGCACAGGAGGGACCCTCCTGTCACCTTCAGCTGCTGGTGAGTGGGTGTTGGGAATCCAGGATGGTGCCTCAGCTCGCGACAAAGCTCGGGAATATTCCCAGAGATTTGGGAAGCATGTGGGGTGTTGGAGACAATCAGGATACATCCAGCGGCTGCTGGGAAGAGCTGGAGCAGATCCAGCCAGACACAGTTCAGACACCTAAAGCCCAACTCCCCCTGCCCTTCCCAAGCTGATGGATTTTCTCTCCCGATGGGAGAAGGGATGTGGCCACAAAACACAAGTCAGATCCCAAATTTCCCTGTCCGACTGCTCAAAACTCCTTCCTGCCCCAAGCTGCTGTGAAAACACAGAAACCCCGAGCTGTTTTCGGGAGGTAAAAACTCCCCGAGAGGCGACGGGGACCCTTCAAGGCCTTGATTTGAAACTGAAGCTCGAACCTGGCTCGTTACATCTCGCAACATCTGATGCGATCTGGCGGATCAAAGCCGCCTTGTTTGCCTTGTAATGAGGTGTCAAAGCATTTCCTTGCAACACCGACAGGAGACGCTTTGATCTGCAAAACACGGTGTTTAAGAGCCCTGCTAGCGAGGGCTCCCCGCGTTTTCGCAGCTCTGGGAGGCTGGGGAATATTTGAAGTCTGGTGTTGTTTTTCCCTCTCGAGGCTTCCCGAGCTGTGGCAGCTGATGGGGCGTCGCTGTCGCACCGGAGCCAGCACTCGCAGGGAAACCCTCGAGGACTGAACAGCTGCCAGCTGGAGAACCAAACAGCGTTTTCCTGACAGCTTCCAAAAGGAATTGTTGGGTTTTCCAAAAAATAGGGCTTTTAGTCCATGGGAAATGCTGGAGTCGATGTGAGCTCGCTCTGAGTTGTTTTGGGGGGGAAATGCTGCGATTCTGGGTGGTTCAGCCGGAGGTCGTTTGTGCTGCTGCTGCTTTGGTCTGGCTTTTCCTGAGCCTCGTCCCACCAGGGGTGGCTGGGGTGTCACCGTGGTGGGGCTGGAGCCGCTCACGTGTCCCTCCGGCCGCAGGCCCAGCGCTGGCGCAACGAGAACTACGAGAGGCCCGTGGACCTGGAGGGCTCCGGGGACGACGATCCCTTCGGAGAAGATGAGCTGGATGACGTCTACTCTGGCTCTGGCTCGGGCTGTGAGTAACTGGGGGGCTCCTGGGGAGGGTCCCTGGATGGCTGTGGGGTTGTGGTGTTCCTGGAAAGGGTCCCTGCCTGGTTGTGGGGTTGTGGGATTGCTGGGAAAGGTCCCTGGCTGGCTGTGGGGTTCCTGGGAAGGGAGAGTCCCTGGCTGGCTGTAGGATTTTGGAGTTCCTAGGAAAGGTCCCTGGCTGGCTGTGGAGTTCCTGGGAAAGGTCCCTGGCTGGCTGTGGGATTTTGGGGTTCCTGGGAAGGGTCCCTGGCTGGCTGTGGGGTTCCTGGGAAGGGTCCCTGGCTGGCTGTGGGATTTTGGGGTTCCTGGGAAGGGTCCCTGGCTGGCTGTGGGGTTCCTGGGAAGGGTCCCTGGCTGGCTGTGGGATTTTGGGGTTCCTGGGAAGGGTCCCTGTCTGTCTGTGGGGTTGGGGGGCTGCAGAGGGGATGTGAGGGAGGGAATTGCCCTTCATCCATCTCTGGAGTTGTCCTCCGAGACAAAAGCAATGGGAGCTGTCCCAAAGGTTGGGCTCTGGTGCCTCCATGTCCCAGTTCAGCCTCTGGCCCTACTGGGCGGGACTGGCCCTTCCACAGACCCCAGAGAGGGCTTTGGCCACCACATGGGGACAGCGCTTGGTTCCTGCCAAGCCTGGAACCATCGGTGTTCTGGGATTGTGGGGGTGATGCCGGGGAAATGCATCAGCAGCGGCTTCACTCTTCTCTCCTGTGCCCCTGCTGCAGATTTCGAGCAGGAGCTGGGGCTGGACACGGCCGTGAGCCTGACCACGGACACGCTGCTGCCGCTGCCCACCACGGCGGCTGTGCTGCCCGTCACCGCTGCCCAGCCCATGCCAACGCCGCTGGAGCTGTCCCCCACCCCTCAGGACACCACTCCCAGGCAGGCAACCAGCGCCTTCTCCATCCCCAGGACCACAGAGGCACCAGTGGTGCCCAGCTGGAAAGTGACCACCACCAGCACCACCGCCAGCGAGTCCCCGACCACC
>VZTJ01005683.1:72036-92971 GCA_013397795.1 Orthonyx spaldingii | reverse complement strand
CACTACCACCACCACGGCCACCACCACCACCACCACCACCACCACCACCACCACCACGGAGGCCACCACGACCACCAGCAGCACCACTGTGGCCACGGCCAAGCCCACCACCATCCGGAGGTTCCTGCCTCCCTTGGCCACCAAGGCGGCCACCACCCGGGCCACCACCCTGGAGACCCCCACCACGCCCGTCGCCGAAACCAGCACCCCGACAGAGGTGGCCACGTCACGCCTTGTCCCCACCAGCACGGCCAAGCCCAGGGCCCTGCCAAAGCCCAGCACCTCGAGGACTGCAGAGCCCCCCGAGAAAAGCACGGCCCTGCCACCCACAGCCACCACGCTGCCGCCCACAGAGGCCCCCCAGGTAGGAGGCTGGAGCCCTTCCCACCTGCATGGGGCTCGTGGACTCCGTGGGAAGTCAAGTGGTGGTCATGGGAAGCCTTTGGTGTCCATCCACCCTTGGTGTCCATCCACCCTTGGTGTCCATCCACCCTTGGTGTCCGTCCATCCCTGGTGTCCGTCCATCCCTGGTGTCCATCCACCCTTGATGTCCATCCACCCTTGGTGTCCGTCCATCCCTGGTGTCCGTCCATCCCTGGTGTCCATCCACCCTTGATGTCCATCCATCCCTGGTGTCCATCCATCCCTGGTGTCCATCCACCCTTGATGTCCATCCACCCTTGATGTCCATCCATCCCTGGTGTCCATCCATCCCTGGTGTCCATTCACCCTTGGCCACTTGCTCTGAGGGCGGCCAAGCCAAGCTGGGCTGTCCCAGAGTGGAACCCGCGGGGAGCTGGGCAGGAGGAGGACGGGGGTTTCAGCCTGGGCAGGAGCTCCTGGGGACACCCAGGGATGTGCCACCGATCCCAGTGCCCCCGGCACCGCCTTCCCAGGCAGGAGGGGAGCAGTGTCACCTCCCGTGGGGACACAGCCACTTTCCTCGGGGTTTGGTGTTATTTCCCATCTCCCAGCCCTCGCCAGAGTCCCAAACTCTGCTCAGTTATGGCTCTATGGCGCGTTTCCAGCCTGTCGGGTGTCCTGAGCAGGGATTTCAGCTCCGTCTGGTGCTCAGAGCCCCTCGGGGGCCCTTTGCAGCCGCTTTGAGTGAAAGGTGGAGTGATTTGTCTAAACTGCTCCCTCTTCTCTGCCTGCAAAGTGAGCTCGGGGCCCTCGCTGACCTTCAATTAATCCCTGTCACAAACCCGGCTGTGGGGAGCGCTGAGCTGTGTGCTGGCCCCGGGGCAGCGGGACATGGAGAGGGCTCCCTCCCACCCCCACCCCGGCTCCTGGCTCATCCTGAATCCTGGCTCATCCTGAATCCTGGCTCATCCTGAATCCTGCTCTGTGCTGAGGCAGGCAGGGAAGGAGCCGTTTGCCCACCAGGGAGGGATCCCAGGGATCTCAGGGAAGCTCCAGCTCAGTGGACACACGGCAGGGGCAAGGGGAAGCTTGATTTGGTGCTGAGGAGATGTGCAGGAGGCAGTGAATGGATCAGGGATGGCATGGAGGGTGTGGAATGGATCATATTCCCAGGAAATATTGACATTCTGGGCTGGGATCCCCTCCGTGCCACAGGAATTGGGCAAGGACAGCAGGGAGCTGGGTTGGCTCTGTGTCCTGGGTGACAAGGGCCCCTCCTCCTGCTCCTGCCCCTGCCCCGTGCAGCTGGAAGCGGTGAAAGGAATAGGGAAGGGACCCCCTGGAGCTCATCCAGGGGCATCCAATCCTTCCTCTTGCTGTGCTGGCCTGGCACGGACATTGTGTCAGCTCATGGTAGGAGGGAGTCACCTGTGGGCCGTGACACCCAACCTGCGCTCTGGGGACAGAGAACACAAAAAAGCCTCTGAGGTGGGATGGTGGGGAGAAATTCTGCCCTTTGAAGGTGGTCTCTTGGAGAGTCTGGGATGGGATGTTGGGAAGAAATTCTTCCCTGTGAGGCAAGGTCAGGGATGGGGTCTTCTTAGGGGAAAATACAGGGAACAGGTGAGATCTTGAGGACACCTGGGATGGGGACAGCGAATGGCCCAGCTCAGCCATGGTGGCCTCAGCCGGTTGGTGACCATCCAGTTGTGGGGTTGTGTTGTCACAACTTCAGTGACACAGGCAAGGGACACCCCAGCCTTATCCCCATGTCCCCACCCTGTCCCGGCCCTGTGATGTCCTCCCTGTGGACACCTCCAGTCCTTGTCCCCTGCTCCATCTTGTCCTTTCTCCCAGATGGAGCCGGGGGAGGTGACGCCAGTCCCGGACAATGAGCTGGAGGTACCGGCCAGCAGCGGCCCCAGCGGGGACTTCGAGATCCGGGAGGAGGAGGAGACGACCCGTCCCGACCTCGGGAACGAGGTGATGGCCGTGGTGACGCTGCCGGCGGGGCCGGGGCCCGGCCGCAACGTGGAGACGGGGCTGGTGGACAACACGATAGACTCTGGCAACTCGGCTGCCCAGCTGCCCCAGAAGAACATCCTGGAGAGGAAAGAGGTGTTGATAGGTGAGATACGGGGCCAGGGGTTTTTGGGGGAAAGTTTGGGGCACAGGGAGCTGGGCTGTGCCGGGAAAGGGGACAGTCCTGGAAGGGCATCGGGATAACCCACACTCACCTCCCAAAACTGCTCCATGGGGTGCCCCAGGGTCTTCATGCCTTTGCCAGGAATGTTGTGCACAATTTCCTTCTGCTGAGATGGATTTCCAGGAAAAGAATGGGATTTTAGTGCAAAGATGTGCTGTGGTTATGGCTCAGCACCCAGCTCTGCTCCCAAACTTCCAAAGCCCAAAACCAGGCTGGAATCCCAAATGATCCCCGCAAACTCTTTGTGCAGGAAGCCGTGCTGGGGCTGGGGGTGGCACTGAGGGCTGGGCATGGCAATGACAGCTGTGGGGGTGACCCTGACGGTCAGGGGGTGACTCTGACAGTCGAGGGGTGGCACTGATGGCCACGGGTGGCCCTGATGGCTGCAGATGGCACTGATGGCAGGGGGGTGTCACTGAGGGCTGCGGGTGGCGCTGACGGTGGGGAGTGGCACTGAGGGCCATGGGTGGCACTGACAGCCAGGGGTGACACTGACAGCTGGGGGGTGGCACTGACAGCCGGGGGTGGCACTGACAGCCAGGGGGATGTCATTGATGGCCAGAGGGGTGGCACTGATGGCAGGATGGGATGTTGGGGGGCCGCGGGTGGCTCTGACGGCCGCGTCCCCTGTGCGCTGTTGCAGCGGTGATCGTGGGCGGCGTGGTGGGCGCCCTCTTCGCCGCCTTCCTGGTGATGCTGCTCATCTACCGCATGAAGAAGAAGGACGAGGGCAGCTACACCCTGGAGGAGCCCAAGCAGGCCAACGTCACCTACCAGAAACCCGACAAGCAGGAGGAGTTCTACGCGTAGATGGAGAGCCCGGAGTGCCTCACGCTCCCTCCCTCCCCACTCCAAACTCTCCCCTTCCTCTGCTCCATCCAGTCTCTCTCTTCCCTTTCCCTCTCTCTCTCTTTTCTTGGGATCAGACTGTGAATTTACAAAGCAAAACCCACAGCGGCTGAAGGAGGAAACGTGGCCTTGGCACAGGGGGACGCGGGGTGGCCGAGGTCACACCGAGGTCACACCGGGGTCACCCCGAGCACCGCTGGCCTTTCTGCTGGCGGGAGGGACGGGACACGGAGCCGATGCCGAGAAGCAGATGCCAGGGCAGCCGGGAATGCCCGGGAATGCCCTGGAGAATGTGGGATGGGCTGCCTACGGCACCTGGAGCTCGTCTGGACTTCTCCCACCACCACCACCACAACCTCTGGGATCCGGACACCTTCTGCCAGCCCTGGGGGTTGCTTTGGATTTAGCTCCCTGGTTTTTTCCATCCATAAAGAAGGGAGATTTCATTCCCTCTGTCTCGTCTTTATTTTTTGGGTTTCTTTCGGGATGGGGTTGGTCGCTCTGCAGGAATTCTGCTGGAAGAGAGGACACAGCTCTCCAATGCTCCTGGAACCTTGGGAAAAGCACAAGGAGCTGGAATATCTGACACCCCGGGATTTGCTCTTGGAGTGGGGGAAAAGGAAATAAATACAAATGCTGGGAATGATGCCTTTGGATCAACCTTCTGGAGAGCTCGTGGAGCTGCATTGGAGCATCCCAGGCTGCTGCCATCCCCCTGGAGTCTCTTGGATCCATGTCTGGCTGAGGGGTTTGGCATGGGCTGGGTTTTCACTGTGACCACTAAAGCTCGGCCTTACAGGACATTCCCCGGGGAGGAGCTGGGAACGGAGAAGCTGAATCCTGCCCCGGCTCTTCCAGAGGAGATAACGGAGCTCTGCCAGGCGTGGGATGCAGCCTGAGGAAGGAAATCCAAGCAGGGGTGATCCCTGGCCCCTCGGGGTCCAGCAGGGATCCCGCTGGCTCCAGAGGTGAGGAAGAGGAGGCAGAACCATGGCTCAGCCCCGGGGTTGATTGGATCAGTGGAAAGTCCCAGGACTGATGGTTTTCCTTCATTGTTTGAATCCCCGGGATTTACAGATTTCCTTCACTGGTGTTTAAATCCCAGCACAACCCACGAGGCCGGAGAGAACCCGACCCTGGCACCCCCCTGGTGTCCCCTCCAAGGCTGCCTGGGGTGCAGATCCAGACCCTCTGGTGCCTTTGGAAAGGCTGGAGTTTCCGGAGGAAGCTCTACACGGAGAGGCCAATTAAGATATTTCAATTAAGATATTTCAATGAGGTGGCTCTTAATTAGCTGGAGCCCTGTTTGTGGAGCTTTGTTGTCACAATGGTTGTGATCTCGATGGGGTCCCATGGAGGCCTCAGATTGGCTCTTGGAGAAATTTAAATGGGAAAATTTGGGGGAAAAACCCGTTGTTCTGGCTCTGTTGCTTTGGGAATTGACCTGCATGGAGCCAGGGACCCTTTAGCCCCTGAGGGGGTTGGAAATTTGGGAGCTTTGGGCTGCTTTTCCCTGGGATCCAACCCCAAACAATGACCTGGCTTTGTTTCGGGAGAGGGAGCAGAGCCCTGTGCATGGATCAGCTCTAAATCCTCGTTTTTGGGCTGTCAGCCTCAAAATCCTCATGGTTTAGGTTCTTGGAGCTCGGAGAAGGCCCCTGTTGGATGCTTGGGGTGGCGGTGCTGGGGGGCAGACGGGGTTTGTGGGAGCCAGTGACCATCTCCGTGTCCATCCGCGAGGGAGGAGGAGGATGAGGATGAGGATGAGGATGAGGACTAAGGATGTGTGTGCTCCAAAGGAGGGAACACTCAGAAGGAGCCTGGTGCCAACCCAGAGCCACTTTGTGCTACTCCAGAGGGAGTCTGGGGTCCTGGATTTGATGATTCTGGCCCTGTTGGGATCACACAAAGGGGAGTGGCACAAATCAAGGCCACCAAGGCCACCCAAAATCCCCATCTTTTGGAAAAACCTGGATTTAATCTGTGGAGCTTGCTTAAAAAAAACCCAAACAACCCAACCATCCCAGTTTAATCTTTTTAATGCTGCTTTTCAGAGCTGCCTCCTTAATCTTCCTTATTCCATTTCCCCCCCTATTTAATAGTTCAATGTTCCATAATACAATTTTTTTCTTCACTCAAGCTTAACCTTGTCCTGCTCAGCTGGTGTTAAGTTGTAATCCCGGCACTTAAATCCGTCACAGCTTCAGGAGTGAGGAAAGCTGGAAGTGGCAGGGTGAGAGGAGCCTGGGCAGCACTTCTGCAGTAATTAAAACATGAGATAAACACCAAAAAAAAGGTGAAGGCAATTAAAGCGCTAATCAGAAGTGATCACATAATTCCTTGTTTATCTCCTGCTTTCACGCTTTTGCTTTCAGCGTGGAGAGGGATGTGAGCTCCGGGAGAATTTTCTGGGGCTTGGAGCCCACTTTTTGTGGTGATCAATGATGATGCCACAGCCTCCTGTGCCACCTCAGCTCCACAGGGGCTGCTGGAGCTGATTCTTGAAGGAAAAAATTCCCATTCTGGAGGATCCTGTGATCCTGTGCCTCCCTCTGAGGAGCTGGGACAGAGCTGAATGTGAGCTGCGTTTTTGGGAAAGCCCAAAAACACCTGGATGATGCCATTTCTTCACGAGCAGAGCCACGGGAGCGGGTAAAACCCCGGGGGCTGTTACCTGGTGCAGGTGGAGGCAGCGGGAGCTGCTCCTGCTCCGGGGCTCTTCGGGGAAGGAGGAAAAGGAGAAGGAGGAGGAGGAGGAGAAGGAGCCATCCCCCAGCTGCTGTTTTGGCTGCAGAGCAGATTTTTAGGAAAATTAGCTCCGGCGTGAGAGGAAGCTTCTCCAGCATCATCCCTTCCCAGAGCCAGGCCTGGCATCATCCCCTCTGCCCAAATCCCCATCAAATTCCTATCCCTCGGGGTGATCCCAGCCAGGAGCAGCTGGAGCAGTGCCCAGGTGTGCTGGTCCTTCCAGCTGTGCTCCCCGAGGGATCTTCCACGGCTTTCCCATTTCCTTTCTGCACGTTCCTGCAAGCGGGGACACTTCTGGCTGCTCCAGCTGGACGATTTCAGGAGATTCGGGGGTTGCAGGGTGGTGTGGGCTGCTCTGCCAGCTGTGCCGGCCCTGGGTCTCTCCCTGCTGGAACTGCAGCCGGAGATCGATGGAGAAATTCCAGCAGGAGAATATCCAGAGATCCTGGGCCACATCCAGGCAGGATGGAGGGGATCAAAGGGAAGGGAAGAGCAGCGTTAAACCAAACCAGGGCTGGGATGGGGAGTTTGGGAAAGCCAGGGAAGGGATGGGAAGGGCAGGGAAGGGATGGGAAGGGATGGGAAGGGCAGGGAAAGGATGGGAAGGGCCTGGCAGCAGCAGCAGCAGGACCCAGCCCAGGATGGGTTTTGCAGGGCTGGGAATTGTCCCTTTCCTCCAGAAATCTCTGATTTTGGATCTTTCCATAACGAGCCGTGCTGGGGGGGTCCAGCTGCGGGGCAGGGGATGGCTCAGGCTGGATGAGTGCCAGGATGGGCTGGTTTGCCTGGAATTTCCTCACTCCCTCCCCAGTTTCCCTGATGATCCCTGTCTGGGAGCTCCTTTGGCTCATCTGCGGCTCCAGCTCCAGAATTCCGAGCTCTCCCTGCAGTGAGCCACCAGCTCAGAGGCTTCCACAGGGACAAACCCCTCGGCTGAGAACAGGAATGGATTTTTAAACTCGGTTTTCCCCCCTAACCACCCTTGTCATGTTTTCTTCCTGAGCTCCAAGGTTTTGTGGCAGCGATGCTGAGGTTTGGGGTTGGTGGGCAGGAGCTGCCCGGGAAAGGGCCGTGGGTGTGGGTGTGGGTGTGTGCACATCCGTGGGTGTGAGTAACGTATGTGTCGAGATGTACAGACGGGCACGGGCGGGGTCAGCGCTGCTCCTGAGCAGGAGGAGGGCAAAAGGAGGAGGAGGAAGAGGAAAAGGAGGAGGATTTATCCTCCAGCACCACGAGCTGGCCCGTGCAGTCTCGGCCACTGTCCCAGGGAATGTGGGATTCAGCCTCATTCCCTGTCCCAACAATGCGGGATTCCCTGTCCCAAGGGATGCAGAAATTCCCTCTCATCCCGTGTCTGAAGGGATGTGGGATTCAGCCTCGGCCCTTATCCTGAGGGCTGCGGGATTCCCCCTCCTTCCCTGTCCCAAGGGGTGCGGGATCCCCTGTCCCAAGGGATGTGGGATTTCCTGCCCCAAGGGATTTGGGATTTCCTGTCCCAAGGGACTTGAGATTCCCCCTCCTTCCCTGTCCCAAGGGGTGCGGGATCCCCTGTCCCAAGGGATGTGGGATTTCCTGCCCCACGGGATTTGGGATTCCCCCTCATTCCCTGTCCCAAGGGCTGCGGGATTCTGCCTCGCAAATTCCTGCTGCTCCTCCCTCCTCTCCCTGCCCTCCACATCCCCCCCATCCCGATCCTGGTCCCGGTGGGTTGGGATGAGCCAGAGTGGGGATCAGGAGCCTTTGCCACTGCCAGGGCCGGAGCAGATCCCAGGCTGGGATCCTGGGCTGGGATCCTGGGCTGGGATCCTGGGCAGGGATCCTGGGCTGGGATCTCGGGATGGATCCTGGGCTGGGATCCTGGGATGAATCCTGGGCAAGGATCCTGGGCTGGGATCCCGGGATAGATCCTGGGCTGGGATCCTGGGATGGATCCTGGGCTGGGATCCCAGGATCGATTCTGGGCTGGAATCCCAGGATGGATCCTGGGATGGATCCAAAGCCCCGCGAGCTCCGGAGCATCCCCAAATCCTTGTGCCTGCAGCCCCGCCCATCTCTGTAGAGGACCCTCAGCCTGGAGTGTACAAACTTTTTATTTCTGTTTTTATTTTCCCCATTATTTCAATTCTTGGACTAAAAAACTCCAGATTTTTTCACACCCCACATTCCAACACTTCTCCTGAGACCTCCAGGGCACCGGGGATTTTTCCTGCAGGAATTCCCGCTGTTGTGGGTCCCCTCTGGTCGAAGTCACCCCAGTCCAGCTGACAATCAAACCAGACTTCCAAAAACCAGGAATCCATTGCAGTTTGATAGAAAAACTTTTTAAAATCCCCCCCCTTCCCTCTCGCCACCACATCTCCAGGATGAACCATCCCCCACCGCTCCTCCTGTAAATAAACATCAAACCCTCTTGTATAAATTAGAAATAAAATTTAAAAAAGACAAAAAAATCCATTGATAAATATCCAAAAAAAAAAAATCTCCCTTTCCAGAAGATTGAATAATTCCAACAAATGAGCCCCACTTCACTTTTTTTTGGAGCTGATTTCCAATCCCAACAGGAGAACAAAAAAATAATTCTGGAACACTGCGAGTGTTGGACCTTTCAGTGAATCTGGGAGGGGAAAAAATGCATGTAAATATTTTTAATAGGAGACATATCTTAAACAGAATTTTTTTTGTATGTACATAACTCTCCTAGAGTTTAGTACTGAAATGGCTTCGTAGTGTCTGTTTCAAAAAAGGAAAACAAAAGAAAATGTTTGTTAATTGTTTTTGTTCTTACTCAATGGCCAAAACTTTAAAATATAATGACAAAAAAAAAAAGAAAAAAAAAGACTCTAAAAAATAATCTTTGCCAATGGATCTAGCACTGTAATGGTACTGTCTATTTTTTTTAATTCTTTCTGTGCTGTGCCCATTTATAAAATGAGGAAAAGGAAAAAAATAAAGTCATTTAAACATTGTCAGCCCAGGGCCTGGCCTGAGTTCTTGGTCTGTCCTTGGCTCCAGGGTCTGTCCTGCCCGGGGATGGAGGGAAAAGTTTCACTTGTCCCTGGGCCCATCAGGGGAGGGTTAATGAATGGTGCCCACGGCAACTGCAGCGGTGCTGAGGAGCCTGGAGCACCCCAGTGCAGCCCTGGATGATCCCAGTGCAGCCCTGGACAGCCTGGGGGTGCTCACCTGGAGCAGAGAAGGCTCCAGGGAGAACTCTGAGCCCCTTGCAGGGCCTGAAGGGGCTCCAGGAGAGCTGGAGAGGGACTGGGGACAAGGGCTGGAGGGACAGGAGCCAGGGAATGGCTTCCCAGTGCCAGAGGGCAGGGCTGGGTGGGAGATTGGGAAGGGATTGTTCCCTGGGAGGGTGGGGAGGGGCTGGGATGGAATTCCCAGAGAAGCTGTGGCTGCCCCTGGATCCCTGGCAGTGTCCCAGGCCAGGCTGGACATTGGGGCTGGAGCAGCCTGGGACAGTGGGAGGTGTCCCTGCCAGGGCAGGGGTGGCACTGGGTGGGATTTAAGGCCCTTCCAACCCAAACCATTCCAGGATTTTATGATTTTGGCTGAGCTGCTCTCTCCCCACATCCCAGTAGTGTCCCCAGGGAGCTGGAGCAGCGTTTCCAGCTGTGGGATCCATCCCCGGAGCAGCCGGCGGGGTCTGGGTGTCCCCGCAGTGTCCTCGGAGCCATCCCCGGCCACGGGCAAACGCCACAGCCCAGGCGGCTCCCAGGAGCATCCCCAGCCCCAGAGGTGTCCTGCAGGCCCGAATTCCAGGGAACATCCCTGTCTGGGTTTGGGGAATGTCTGTGTGACCCTGCTGCCCTCAGGAACCTCGGGAGGTTCTCGTGCTCCAAGTGCTTCATCCCCTAAGGAATTCAGCAGCTGGATACCCCAACCCTCAGCCTTCAGCAGGGACAAATCCCGTCCTGCTGGGAGCAGCTCAGAAATCCCTCCCTGGATGGTGACAGAGTCCCAGATCCCTCCCTTTCACCCCAATTCCCAGAGCCGGGCAGTTCCCATCACCCCAGCGCAGCAGCGGCTCAGCGTTCCAGGCGGGAAGGGCCACCCATCCCAGTTTCCAGGCTCCCATCCCGGTTCCCAGCTCTTCCATCCCGTTTTCCAGACTCCCATCCTGGTTTCCAGCTCTCCCATCCCGGTTCCCAGCCCCAATAAGGACCCCACTGTGCCGCCAGTCCCGCGTTGGGCAGAGCAGAACTGAGCAGCTTCCTGCTCCGAGGTGTTGGTATTTGGGATGGAGGCTGGAAACAGCCTCGAATTATGTCCCAATCCCTGTTTTTTATTCCTTTCCCCCCCAACAGCTCTTACAGGAATTTTCCACTCCCGCAGCACCGTTGCAGACCCCAGGATTTAACAGGACAACTCCAAATGAGGTTTATTTGGAATTTTTTTGCACCCTGTGAATCAGCCTCTGTAAATCTCTGGGATGTGAGCAAAGGACCCAAAAATAGCACCGGGATTGAGATTTCACCTGGAAAATGAACGGCCCAAAGGCACCAATGGACAGGAAATTTAGGGAATGGCAACACCTGAGTGGCCTTGGGGACACCGAGCTGGGAAGGGTCTCCAGGGACCTGAGGATTTGTGGGTCCTCAGTGGGTCCCAAATCCCCTGTGGTCTTCCTGGGATACCCCAAATAAAGAGGATTTGTGCCAGAAATCCACTCCCACCCCACTCCGTGGGCACGGTGAGCCCCTCCCCGGGCTCCAGTGGAATCCCAGTCCTATTCCAGGATCCTCCGAAATTCCGGGACACAAACAACCCCTCCCCATCCCCCTCCCCACCTCCCATCCCTCCTCCCACTCCCAGGCTCTACGAATCCTCCTCACCCACGCATCCTCCACGTGTTTCTTCCCACTTTTTTTAGCTCCTGGCCGCCTTCCCTCCCTTTCCAAGGACCGGGAGCCCTTGAGGACAAAGAGCGCCGAACTCCCGGCGGGAAGGGCCGGGCACAGGGCCCGGTGGGAGCGGTGGAGATCTGGGTCCAGCGGCTCCAGGCCGCCGCCTCCGAGGGTTCTGGGGTCATTGTGCAGGGGGGGAGGCAAAGGGCAGAATTCCTGCTCCGGGAATTCCAGCATTTCCTGAGCCCCAGCCAGCATTCCCTGTCATTGGCCTGCTCCGGGACAAAGCACCTTTGGGAATTGCACCTATTCCCACCCATTTCCTGCCCTGCAGTTGTTTTTCCCGAGGCTGGATCCACCCCTGCGCAGAGGACAGAGAATTCCCTGGGGGAATATTTCCCGCTGTAGAAAGCTCCGTGTTTATCCAGGACTGCTGGAGCCCGGACGCTCGGGTTTGAGTTCCGCGAGGAATTGTTCCCGCTGACAAATCTGTGCTCGACCTAACGAGGAACGAAGCCAATTAAAAATAATGGGGAGCCTGAGCTGCTGCCTGGAACAAAACCAAAATAATTGCAATTATAAAATTATAATTAGAATTAAGGCGAAACCCATTCCAGAGTTCCCACTCAGATCGAATCCAAACCTTCCGAGCAGATCCTGCCTCCCTCGTTATTTCTTTTAATCCTCTCCCGCCACCACGGAGTCTCTGGGAATGGGGAATGGGAGCAGCTGCTCCTGAGAAAGCTCCCACCCGATTCCTTCCCTGGCAATGAATTCCAGAGGGAAACCTGAGTGCTGCTCCCACCATGGATGGGGATTCCTGGCACTGCCATGGGATTGCTCCCTGGATTTGGCCCACTGAGTCACAGGGAGGCCTTAAACTGAGAGCAGGGTGGGAGATTGGGAAGGGATTGTTCCCTGGGAGGGTGGGGAGGGGCTGGGATGGAATTCCCAGAGAAGCTGTGGCTGCCCCTGGATCCCTGGCAGTGTCCCAGGCCAGGCTGGACATTGGGGCTGGAGCAGCCTGGGACAGTGGGAGGGGTCCCTGCCAGGGCAGGGGTGGGGTGGGATCAGATTTAGGATCCCTTCCAACCCAAACCATTCCAGGGCTCTGTGATTCCTTAAATTTTGGGGAAGCCTGGCGACAGAGGCAGGAGACCCCACTCTTCTGTCACAGCCTGCGGAACTCTCCAGCTCTGATCCGAACTCGCCAGGCAGGAGGAGCTGCTGGGTGATCCTTGTGTCCCACCTCAGAAATCCTCAAAATTCCCTTTAAAAACCACCCCTGGAGAAGTTTAGAAGCACTTGAGGCTCCTGCTGGATCCCAGGATGACTCCCCTGGATCCGGCTGGATCCCATCCCCTCAAACAACCTTGAAACAGGGCAGGAGCTCCTTTTGGGAATGTGAGAACTTCCCTCTGGCTGCCAATCCCGGCACTGAACGATCCCTGGGATCTCCCTCACACGGGGCAGGAGGGATTTGTGCCAGGAACGTCGCAGCTTTGCTGCTCAAGGTCGATAAATCGGGAATTTGATCCCTTTTCCCTGCAAAGCTGGGGTGGTGATGGGGATTTGAAACGCCCCATGGGTGGAATTCCCTGGGAACAGGCAGAATTCCCGGCCAGGACAGGGAGACTGAGGGGGAATCCTCCCACTGCCCTGTCCGGAGCATTCCAGAGGGGTTCCAGAGGGGTTCCAGAGGAAGCCAGCTCGGATTTGAAGACTGAACCTGTGTGAAATGTGCTTTTCCCCCTTTATTCCCTCACCTGTGTCTCCTCCAAACACTCCCGGCTCTGCCGGCTATTTTTAGACGCGGGGAATTAACACCTTAATTTGCATTTTCCCTTCATTTGGCCGCGGCTCAAAGCGATTTCAGGATAATTGGATAAGGACAGGGCTTTGATCAGCGGCTGGGACAAATCGCCACACCTGGGTCACCGGAGAGGCGGGGACGGGACCCGCGGTGTCCCCGGGGAGCAGCTGCGAGAGCGGGGGAGAAGGAATTTGGGGCAGAGAGGGAATTTTCTGGCAAAATCCTGCCGGAACCAGGAGGTTTCATGAATTTTAGGCTTTTGGGCTGAGCTGTTTCTGTGGGAAACTGAGGCCCAGACAGGGATTTCCCTCCAATCCCCCTAATCCAATATTTTCTTCCATCCTGGCATCGGCTGAGGATGCAGCTGGAACAGAGGGAGAGAAGGAATTTGAGGCAGAAAGGGAATTTTTTGGTGAAATCCTGCTGAAACCAGGAAGTTTTCTGAATTTTAGGCTTTTGGGCTAAGTCTGGAACTTCCACCGGCTCTCTTTGGAGCTACGAGAGGTTTCCTTGTTTAATATTGTTCATTTTTTCATGCTTGTGAATAACGTGCTTGTTAAAGAAACAGTTTTTTCCACTTTTCTCTGAGGAAATTTTTCCTGAACTGGTTAAAGGAGGGGCTGCTCAAATCTGCTTTCCAGAAGAGACCCCCCTGGGGAGGATCCTCTCACAATTTGCCCCAAGCCAGCGCAGTTTCTGCGGGAAACTGAGGCCCAGACAGGGATTTCTCTTCAATCCCCCTAATCCAATATTTCCCCTCCTGGCATCGGCTGAGGGTGCAGCTGGGGAGGGAAACGATTCCTTCTGCTGCTCCCGGAGCTGGAGCCGGAGCTTTCCTGTTGGCAGGGGGGGTTTGGAGCGAATTCCTGCCCAGGAACCGGAGCTCTGGTGCCCAGTGGGGCTCAGGTTTCTGCCTGAATCCGCATTATTGTCCCCCGGGAAATTCTCGTGGTTCTTGCCCAACCCTTGGAATCCAAAATGAGCCAAAATCTGTGAAAAAGCTTGGAAAACGAGCTGGTTTTCAGGGATTTCTTGCCTGTGTGTCTTGGAATCACGGAATCCTTCTGCTTGGGAAAGATCAGTGGATCCAAACTTCAACCCAGCCCTGGCCGTGTCCCCAAGTGCCACCTCCACAGGGCTGCTAAGTCCCTCCAGGAACGGGGACTCCACCCCTGCCCTGGGCTGGACAACCCTTTCCATGAAGAACTTTTCCCAAGTATCCAACCTGAGCCTCCCCTGGCACAGCCCAAGGCCGCTCCCTCCTGTCCTGTTGCTTTTTCCCTGGGAGAGGAGGGAATGTCACCTTGGAAGAGGTGCCCTGGGAAGGGACGTCCCAAACTTGAGGTTCTCAGGTCTCCGTGGAGAACGTGGAGGATGGTTTGGGATGGGAGCACAGGGCCCTGCTCCTGTTCGCTGTGGGTGAGTCCAGAGCGTTCCTCGTTCTCCTGCTCCACACAAAAGGATTTTGGATCACGGGCTTCCCATCTCACCGGGATTCCTGCTCTGAAAAAACCCCTGACTCACATCCCTGAATTGTTCTCCTAAAAGGTCCTGGGATCCTGGAATGGTTTGGGTTGGAAGGGAATTTAAATGGACCTTAAATCCCATCCCACCCCTGCCCTGGCAGGGACACCTCCCACTGTCCCAGGCTGCTCCAGCCCCAATGTCCAGCCTGGCCTGGGACACTGCCAGGGATCCAGGGGCAGCCACAGCTGCTCTGGGAATTCCATCCCAGCCCCTCCCCACCTCCCAGGGAAGGAATTCCTTCAAAATATCCCACCCAAATCTCCCCTTTTCCAATTTGAAGCCATTCCCTGGCTCCTGTCCCTCCAGCCCTTGTCCCCAGTCCCTCTCCAGCTCTCCTGGAGCCCCTTCAGGCCCTGGGAGGGGCTCTGAGCTCTCCCTGGAGCCTTCTCTGCTCCAGGTGAACAGACAGGAGCAACCTGGGATAGGGGAAGGTGCCCCTTCCCTTCCCTTCCCGCACCTTCCCTTCCCGCCCCTTCCCTTCCCTTCCCGCACCTTCCCTTCCCGCCCCTTCCCTTCCCTTCCCGCACCTTCCCTTCCCGCCCCTTCCCTTCCCTTCCCGCACCTTCCCTTCCCGCCCCTTCCCTTCCCTTCCCGCACCTTCCCTTCCCGCCCCTTCCCTTCCCTTCCCGCACCTTCCCTTCCCGCCCCTTCCCTTCCCTTCCCGCACCTTCCCTTCCCGCCCCTTCCCTTCCCTTCCCGCACCTTCCCTTCCCTCTCCCTCTCCTGCAGGGAATCCGATCAAACCTTTGGATAAATTGCTGCTCTCCAGATCCCTCTGAACATTTTTGGAGCCTCAGTCTGGGTGAGCCAAGCAGGTTCCAATAAACATGAGACAAACCAGGCACTTCCATAAAAAAAAAAAAAAAAAATCCCAAACCAAAAAAATCTGGGGGAGTTTGGGGAAAAAAAAAAAAAAAAGGAAGCTCTTCCTTGAGTTTTTTTTGGGAACAGAATTACCACAGAATTACCACCAGCTACACAACAACCAAAAGCTTTCGAGTCTTTTTCAGACACGTGGCTGAGATTTCCTGCTTTTTGGCAGAGGATGCTCGGGGTGCTGCTGTGGAATTGGGATCTTTCCCAAGGTTTTCCAAAGAGCAGATGTTTGGGAAAGATGGACAAAGGGAGCCCTGCCTGATCCTGATCCGTCTTCGAAACTGACCTGCAGGGTGCTCCTGGCTCGAAGGCTCTGGGAATGCCACTGGGATGGCAGCCCCTGGCTGTTGGGTAAAACCTGGATTTATCCCCCTGGGATGGCAGCTCCTGGCTCTGCTGGGGGAGCTGGGATTTATCCCACTGGGGTGGCGGAGATGGCTCCTGGCTGTAGAGTAAAATCTGGATTTATCCCACTGGAATGGCAGGAAAAGGCTCCTGATTCTGCTGGGGGAAGCCTGGATTTATCCCACTGGGATGGCAGCTCCTGGCTGTTGGGTAAAATATGGATTTATCCCCCTGGGATGGCAGGGATGGCTCCTGGCCCTGCTGGGGTAACCCTGGATTTATCCCCCAGCACTGGGTAACCCTGGAACCCTTTGGAATAGGGATGCTCAGAGGGAGATGCCTCCTCCCAGACGTTTGGCTCCAGCCTCGGCACATCCCTGCCACCCATGTGGAATTCCTGTCATTCCTGGCCAGGATCCTGGGGAAAGAACAGCTTTGAACCCCAGGCCCCCAAAGTGCAGCTTTTCCTGCCAGGCCTGGAGAGGGGTTTGCTTTGGAGTCTGTTCCTGTGATCCCAAAGGAGCCGCCTGGCATTCCTCAGTCCCTTCCTGCTTCCATCCATCCTGGAGTGGCGGATGAGCCACATCCCAGCTGGAATTTCCCTTCCCAAAAACCCCCTGTGGATGGAACTCATGGCAGGGTCTCCGGCAGCGCCTTGGGAGGGAGCTGCAGGTGAGGAGATCCGGCCATGCCTCATCCCGACTTCTCTGGAAAACAAGGAGAAATCATGGAATCAAACCCAAATCCAACCCCAGCACCACATTCCTTATCCATGGAGCATCCGCGGTCTGTGGGATGATACAAAAGGGGTCAGGGATGCAGCAGGTGCTGAGGCCCCGGCACGGAATTCCCAGAGAAGCTGTGGCTGCCCCTGGATCCCTGGCAGTGTCCAAGGCCAGGCTGGACATTGGGGCTGGAGCAGCCTGGGACAGTGGGAGGTGTCCCTGCCCTCGGGAATGGGATGGGATTTAAGGTCCATCCCAAACCAACCCATCCCATGAGGATTCCAGGAAGCTTTGGGAATGGGGCAGTGGCTGGAGCCTGGAGCAGCCTCCCTCTGGGATAACCATGGATAAGGGAAGGTCAGGAAAGGAATGGGATTTTCCTAAGGGTTTGGGGTGCTCAGGACAGGGTCGGGACAGGAGCAGCAGGGAAATGCTGCAGTGCAAACCCTCCTGGGGAGGACGGGGGATCCCAAACATCCTGACCCCCGTTCCCAGCCCTCCCTGGCACCTCCCAAGCCTTGGAATCCCTTTGGCAGTGGGAGCGGGGAGGAACCGGTGCCGGGCCGAGCCCCGGGGGCTTTCAGGGATCCCGGAGCGGCTCCTGCACAGATCTTGGGATCACACCTGCTGGGAGCTCCGGGCTGATCCCGCTGGATTCCGGCACAAAGGGAGCTCCGGGGCGGCCGGGAAAGCCCCGGGAAGGGCCCGCGTGGAGCAGGAGCCACCAAGGGCGGCGAGGGCTCCATTTGAAGGCCCAGCGCTGCCGCTGGAGGGGTCCGGGGCTGTTCCCGGGGAGGGGTCGGGCTTTTCCCAAGGGATTTTGCCTTTCGAGCGCAGCCGGGGCTGCTCCGCCTTTGAGGCCGCGCTCGCAGCCGGAGCTCGGGGCCTGGGGATGCAGAAGGGAAGGGATCGCGAAGGGATCGATCCCAGCCCGGGGTGGTGACAGGGACAGCCCTGCGCGCTCCCATTCCCGGCTCTCTGCCTCTCCGAAAGGGGTTTTTCCCCACTGGGAAAAGGGAACGAGCTGCGATTGCCAAATCTCCGCCAGCAGGGCCCGGGCGGTGCCACCCGACGGCGTCAGCGGTGCCGAACTGCTGCAAAACCCCTGCCGGGCCCAGCCCTGCTCCCGCCGGCAGCTTCCCAGTCATCCTCCGAATCCCCGCGGTGATTCCAGGCGCTCCCAGCGCCTGCTCCGCTCCGCGCTGCCGGGAATTGGCGCTCCCGCAATCGGGAGCCGCGCCGGGCTCGCTGTCGGAGGTCCCGCGGCGCTGCACGACGGGACGCGGCATTCCCAACAAATCGGGATCTTAACACTCACACGTGGTTCCCGGGTGCCCGCGGCTGATCACAAAGAAATCCACGGGAACGGAGATTTTATGGGGCCGGGAAGTGCCGCCCCCTTTGTCACACCCAGATCAGCCCGGTGCAGCCTCTGGTTTCCAAATTTTCCCGTTTTTCCAAGTGGTTCCTCCTCGGAACGAAGCGTCCCGGGTTGAAAGCTGCGGGAAGGGTTCAGGAAGAGCAGCGCAGCTTTGGTGGGGTGGGAACTCAGAGGGGTCCGGCCACCCCTGACCCTGCGGGGCTCGGTTTGTAAAAACAAACCTGGAGCGTCCCAGGCCTGGTGGGAATCGCTTGGGCACCCGGGGAGGCGCCTGCGGTGAAAAAACTCCAGCTTTGGCCCAGGCAGGGTCTTGGATGCACAGCTGGATCTGGAGCTGGGATCACACCTGGCTGCACAATTCTGGGGATTTAATCTCCTTTCTAACGGGTTCTGTCCCCTCCTCTGCCATGGAGTGTGCCTGTCACCAGCAGAACCCAAATCTCCCTCCCTGGATCCCAAATCTCCCTCCCTGGAACCCAAATCTCTCTCATTGGAACCCAATTCTCCTTCTCTGGAACCCAAATCTCCCCGTCTGGATCCCAANGTCTGGATCCCAAATCTCCTTCCTTGGAACCCAAATTTCCTTCTCTAGAACCCAAATCTCTGTCATTGAAACCCAAATCTCCTTCCTTAGAACCCAAATCTCCCTGTCTGGATCCCAAATCTCCTTCCTTGGAACCCAAATTTCCTTCTCTAGAACCCAAATCTCTGTCATTGAAACCCAAATCTNCTCTGGAACCCAAATCTCCCCGTCTGGATCCCAAATCTCCTTCCTTGGAACCCAAATTTCCTTCCCTGCAACCCAAATCTCTCTCATTGAAACCCAAATCTCCTTCCTTAGAACCCAAATCTCCTTCCCTGCAACCCAAATCTCTCTCATTGGAACCCAAATCTCCTTCTCTGGAACCCAAATCTCCCTGTCTGGAACCCAAATCTCCTTCCCTGGAGCCCAAATCTCCGTCCCTGGGTCCCAAATCTCCTTCACTGGAACCCAAATCTCCCTCCCCGGAACTCCCCCTTCCCTTTCTCCTCCAGTTTAAGGAGATGAAACTTTGGAGATGTAATATGGGAATTATCCGCCTTTTTGGATAATGTTCAACAGGAATTTCAGCGTCATCTTTATCTCCAGAATAAAGATAAATTCAGCTGCTCGGATTTGCAGGGAGCAAAGCATCTTTCCCTGGGAATTCGCTCTGCTGGGGCAGATTCTTTTTTTTTTTTCTCCTGGTTTATTTCATTTGTTTCCCACTCTGCCACAGCTCCTCAGCATTCCTTGGACTTTATTCCATCGGGATATTTCTCCCTGTGGAAGGATTGATCCCCACAGAGCATTTTCCAGAGGTGGCACCTGGGGCTGCTCCTGTTACCCCCCCAGAGCCCTTCCAGGGGGTGCTGCTGCAAGGAGCAAGGAAAAAATTCCTTCTCCCTCAGGGATTCACCCAAATATTCCAAACCTCCTCCCAAGGTCCTTCCCACAGGATATCACCCCTCATCCCAGCCCTTTTCCCTCCTGCTTTAATTGCTTCGGGATTTTTGTGTGTCCTGCCTGGGGCAGAAGCATCACTCACAACATTTATTTCTCTCTGCTTGGAAAAAAAAAAAAAATTAAAAACTTGGCCCGTTCATCTTTCCACAATCCCAATATTTTTCCATGGGGAAACCTCTTTTTTTGTGCCCTCCTGTCAAATCCCTCAGCATCCCTTGCATCTCCCAGACACAGACCCTGCTTCCAATAAAACCCCGGAGACGCCGGATCCGGCTCTGCCTCCCCTGATTAAACGGGCCATGGATTCAACGTGACAGCAGATAAAGAATCTCGTTCTGAGGTGATGTTTCTATCGCTGCCCCGTCCCTGCCGGGGCCCTCCTGCCGTGGGTGGATGAAAAATCCCCTTTTCCTGGGGGATATTCATCTTGTCCTCTCTCTTTTTCCCCCATATTTTTTGATAGGATCTGTCTGGAAAAGGGGTCATTTCTCTCATTCCAGGATTTAAGAAGCAACGTGGGCTGTGTTTCTCTGGGCTTGGACAGGCTGAAAGCTCCGCTGGGAAATATCCAGGGACGTGGATCTGAGGATTTATGGGAATCTCCTGCTTCCCAGGCTGAAATATCCCCTGGAAAATGAGGAGACCCCCACTTAACTGTCAGGGACATGGATCTGAGGATTTATGGGAATCTCCTGCTTCCCAGGCTGAAATATCCCCTGGAAAATGAGGAGACCCCCACTTAACTGTCAGGGACATGGATCTGAGGATTTATGGGAATCTCCTGATTTCCAGGCTGAAATCCCCTCTGGAAAAGTGAAGGGACCCCCCACATAGCCAGGGATGTGAATCTCAGGATTTATGGGAATCTCTTGCTTCCCAGGCTGAAATTTAAAGATCTTACAATTTAAAGATCTGGATCTCTGCAAATTGGAATTCGCCTCTGGAACTGGCTGGGCTGGAATTCAGGATTGAGCAAGAGCGATTTGTGCAGGTCCAGGCTGCTCCGGGCATGAGGAAGGTGAGGATGATCTTCCCTTGGAGCAGCCTCCTCCAGGCACCGGGAGCTCCCCCAGTTCCCTGATCCCTCCTGGATCCTTTCAGAGCCATGGCAGCCGCATCCAGAGGGAAATCCCGTGGGATGGTGCTCAGGGAGCGTGAAGGGATGTCAGCAGCGCTTTGTCACTGCCCCTGCGCTCCAACCCCTCCTGCTGCCCGGCCCTGCTGCCTGCGGTGTGGATTTACCCTGGTGGGAGCTCCAGGGCTGATTTCCATGGAGAACGCGGCCCTCGGCGTGCGCAGAGGGCAGGCACGGATTGAAATCCCGGTTTTCAGCTGTCTCTGTGTGGAAAAGGAGCTGTGCTGGAATTTCTCCCGGGATAAACTCCTCCCCTGGCTCACCTGGTTGGTCCCTGCTGCCTCTCATCTTTTATTGAGGATGTTGATTCCTGCTCTATTTTTACCCCAAACTGTCCCTGCAGTTTTCCTCCCGTGGGATTCAGGATTTTCCATCCTCACTCTGACATTTCCGCAGTTCAGCCCCAGGATTTCCTCAGAGCAAGGACGAGAAGTTTGATTTTCAGGGTTTTCTCTAATTGGCATTTGCTCAGTTCCTGTCAGGGTGTTTCAGAGTGTAACTGATGGGAATGCTGGGAGCTGCCAGGTCATATCCAGGGACTTCAGAGCAACCTCAGGAAGGAGATCCAGCTGGGATTGTTATTCCAGAATCGGGGAATGGGGCGGGTTGGAAGGGACTTTAAAGCCCT
>VZTJ01005683.1:46375-71925 GCA_013397795.1 Orthonyx spaldingii | reverse complement strand
TTCCTTCCTTCCTTCCTTCCTTCCTTCCTTCCTTCCTTCCTTCCCTCCTCCCTCCCTCCCTCCCTCCTTGTTTACAGCCCCTCTAACCCCCTTCCAAACAATGTAATTTGAGGAATATTTGGGACATTTTGTGGGATTAATTTTGAACACCTGGGGGAGGAAGGAAAATGCATGGGAATTGGGATAAAATTTCCATTTTTTTTCAGCTATTCCCTGGTTTTGCTGCCACTTCCCAGCTCCTGAATTCTCCTGGATTGAGGGAGCAGGAGATGCTGGATCTGCTTGGCTCAGGGATGGTGCCTTGGGAAAACCATTGGAGCTCCTTCCCTGTTCCAGTCCCTTCATCCACATCCTCCTCCTCCCTCCTTTCACGGCCGCCTTTGGAATGGCAAAAATAGGAATAGGGATGTTCTCCAGGAAGCAGGAACGGAACCACTCCTTAGCAGGATAAATTTGTCCCCAAAAGTGGCATTTTCGGGAGCAGTAACCAGAGGAGAGGAATATTTCGGGCATTTTGAAGAATTAGTTTTGAACACCTGGGGGAGGAAGGAAAATGCATGGGAATTGGGATAAAATTTCCATTTTTTCAGCCATTCCCTGGTTTTGCTGCTACTTCTCAGCTCCTGGGTTCTGCTGGATTGAGGGGACAGTTTTCATTTCTCAGCATTTTCCACAGGATTTGAGGTGTTCAGATGGAGGTGAGAGCAGGAGATAACCCTGCCAGCCTGGAATTCCTTGGATTCCCTGGATCTGGGAAAGAATTTCTGCTCTAATTCATCTGCCCGGCCCTCATCTTGTTGGAAGTGTCACATTTTCATTTCGGAAGAACAGAAAATTCCCTCTCAATTAGGAGCAAGCAGGAAGTGGTTTAGGGTTTGAAAAAATGGGAAAATCCCAAATCAAAGGATAATCTTGAGTTGGATGCTGAATTTTCCATGTTTTTTGCTCTGGAAAATGATCCAGGGCAGAAGGAAAATGTGGATTTGGTTTGGAAAACCATCCAGGGAAGAAGGAAAATGTGGATTTGACTCTGGAAACCCCCAGGGGAGCAGGAGTTGGATCCATGATCCCGGTGGATCCCTCTCAATTCAGGGAATTCTGTTAATTCCTAAAGGAGGAAAAGAGAGGGGTTCCTTCCATCAAGGATTCAGGACAAGAATCCAAATTTCCACCAGGAAAAGTCTTTTTTTATCCCGTCAGCTGCAGAGGAGCCACGGAGGGACCTCTTCCCTCAAAATTCCCCAAATCCCACCCTGCCCTGAAAACACAGGAAAATCCAAATTCCCGCCCTGTGACCGATCCCATAAATCCTCACATGATGCTGGGAGCACACACTCATAAATCCACTGCTTTGCAGGGAAAAAAGATCATTTTCTGTGGGATGCTGGGCTGGGAATGCAATGGGGAGCTCGGGAATGATCCCGCGGCTCTCCCGGAGCAGCACAGTCAGGAGAACCCAGGGGCTGAGCTGGGCCCTGAACAGATCCTCCCAAAACGACCCCCAAGAGCCCCAGTCTGGGAGTGAGGAGCTCTGGAAAAACCCTTGGAACAGCTCCCGGAGGAGCGGGAGGAGCCCCAAAGCCGGGATTTGTGAACAGGCCCCTGCAAGGCCCGGCTTAGGCCTGGAACGTTCCTTTCAAGGCCTTTTGCTCCATGTTTTGTGTTTTCCCTTCTCCCGGGATTTTTTTTTAAGGTGTCGCTCCAGGGATGCCTTTTAGAGAGCGAATTCTGTAGGTGCTGCCATTTCCAAAGAAAACCTGGGAGGTTTTTAAATCTCCGGGTCGGTTTGGTCTCCCTGACGAGCAGGGAAGCCCAGGCTGGGTTTGCCCCTAAGGCACCCACCGGGAGTGGGGATTTCACGTCTGGGATCCTCCAGGGAGCTCCGAAGTTTGGGAAAAGAGCAAAAAACACTTCAGGAAATCCCAACTCTGTTGTTATGGGGGTTGGAAATGTAGGGACAGAGTCGCTGAGAGGCAGGAGGTGGGGCAGAGGAGGGATGAGGGACAAAACTTCCCGGGAACAACTGGAAAAGCGGCGTCACAAGTGGAAAACATCTGGGAGCAGACCCCAGCTTCTCCCCAGGGTCACTTTTTGCTTTTTCTTCCTGGCATTCAGAGGGAAAGCCCTGGATGGGATTTAGGATGAGCTTTCCAAAGGGGAGCTGGGCTGAGTTGGAATTAAACCTCAAACCCTTCCAATACCTCAAGGATGTGAATTTTAGGGAACATTTCCACCTCATAAGGGCTCCAGAGCCACCTCAACCCCAAGGATGTGAATTTTAGGGAATATTTCCGCCTCTCAACAGTTCCCAGGAGAGAGTCTGGAATATTCCAGCAGGACACAACCACGGCCTCGTCTGTTCCAGGTTTTAATGGGGAAAAACCCCCAACCCTTTAATCCACATCCCACATCTCTCATTCCAACACCTCCAGCATCCCAGCTTTTCCCAGGATCAGTTCTGCCCGGGGAATGGTTAAAGGGCAGCCTGGAAACCCTCCCAAACCCATCCCAAGGTGTTTTTTCCCTCTCCCTCCCAGGACCCGCCGTAACTGGGCTGAGGGGGATGATTTATTCCCGGCCTTTAAACGTGACCTAAATCCAACCTCACTCCTCATCAGCGGCCTTTGTTCTTGGGCCCGGCTTAATCACTCGCCTCGCTA
This sequence comes from Orthonyx spaldingii, assembly GCA_013397795.1. Classification (NCBI taxonomy): domain Eukaryota; kingdom Metazoa; phylum Chordata; class Aves; order Passeriformes; family Orthonychidae; genus Orthonyx; species Orthonyx spaldingii. The sequence continues at coordinate 69,265 of VZTJ01005683.1, read as the reverse complement.
ATCCCGACTGACTGTGCGCTGCCTTTCACACACTCCTTCAGAGCAAGGCAAAAAAAAAAAAAAAATCCAGGAAAAGCTCTTTTTCTTGGAATTTATCTTCTTGTGCGGCACCGATTTCCCGCCCTGGTTGTTGTGGGATGATTCCAGAGTCTCTGGACTGGTTTGGGTGTTGTCAAACTGGGATCAGGAGTCATTTTTTGTGCCTTTTAATTTCTGGATAATCTGAATTACACCAGGACTCAGCAGCAGCGCTGGGCAGGGCTCATCCCTCCCCTCGGCCCAGCAAAGCCGGGTTTATCCCGGCTCCTCTCGCTGAAAATGCTGCTGGATCCTTCTGGGGATTTCACAGCTGGATTTTGGGATGGGGAAGCACCTCTGAAGGGCTCCAGAGCCACCTCAACCCTTCCAACACCTCAGGGGTGTGAATTTAAGGGAATATTTTTGCCTTTGAAGGGATTCCAGAGCCACCTCAAACTCTTCAATACCTCAAGGATGTGAATTTTAGGGAATATTTCCATGTCTGAAGGGCTCCGGAACCACCTCATACCCCCCAAAACACCTCAGCAATGTGAATTTAAGGGGATATTTCCACCTCTGAGGGATTCCAGAGCCACCTCAAAGCTCCTCAGTACCTCAGGGATGTGAATTTAAGGGAATATTTTCACCTCTAAAGGGCTCCAGAGCAACCTGAACGCCCCCAACACCTCAGGGATGTGAATTTAAGGGAATATTTCCACCTTTGAGTGGTTCCAGAGCCACCTGAAACCCCTCAGTATTCCACAGGTGTGAATTTCAGGGAATATTTCCACGTCTGAAGAGCCCCAGAGCCACCTCAAACCCTCCCAGTACCGCAGGGATGTGAATTTAAGGGAATAATCCCAAAGGTTTTGGGCAGAGGGAGAGCTCTGGGCACTGAATGGGGTGACCCCGGCAGTGGCAGCACTTCCCAAATGCTGGAATGAGCTCCCACAGCCTCTGGCACGGACTGAGGGGACACCGACCTCTGGGGCTGTCCCTCCCAGTGGCTTTGGTGGCATTTGTGCCTTTCCCAAGGCTTGGGAAATGTCTCCCTGGAAGGATCCCGGATCCCAGGCGGCTGCGCCTGACGGATCAGCAACAAAAAGGTCAACTCCAGGCATAAATATTGCAGGCCTGGTGAAATATTCATCAGGAGCCGTGAATATTCCAGAGTGGGATGGGCCAGGAGCCTGCCAGCCTCAGCCTTGTCCCTGTCCCTGGAGCCCCATCCCTGTCCCTGTCCCTGTCGCCTCAGCCCTGTCCCTGTCCCTGTCCCTGTCCCTTCCAGCCCCATCCCTGTCCCTGTTCCATGCAAATTCCCAGCTCCGTGTCCTCTGCTCTGCTCCAGTTTTTCCCAGATTATTTCTGGCTTTACCAAAGGGCCACGTGGATTTTTGATTTTGTATTTAATAACATTTCTGGCACCTTGGCTAAACCCTGCTCAAATGTCAGTAGCCACCATCCCGTTCGATTTTCCTGCATTCCCATGAACAATTCCTGTTTTTCCACGAGCCCCTGGAAGCTCCGAGCCTGAGCATTCCTGTCTCAATCCCTGCCCTTCCCGAGGAATGGGAATGGGCTGATAATCGATAACCAATTGAACAATGATGGGTTTGCCTTCAAACCCACCCAGGCGGTTTGGGGGCAGGAATTAGTGATGCCTCTTAATTAAAAATCTAATGAAGGCTTGTGGAAGTTCCTTCATTCCCGTGCTGAGTGGAGGCTCCACTGGGTCCGTGCCGCGGGATTTGGAACGGAGGGAGAGCAGCAAAGGGCACCTTAAAACAAAAGGCCAAGTTTTAATTTCTCCTCTGATCTCCTGGTCTGGTTTTATCCCATCGGGGGCTTCCTGGTGCTGCTACCGCCCATCTGCACCACATTTTCCCCAAAAAAAGAGGAAATGCCACCAATTTCTCCCTGGGTTTTGCCCCGAGGGTGAGCCCAGAGTTTTGCTTTGCAGAGGGGCTGCAGAGCCCAGCAGTGAATCCCAATCCTGCGTGTCCTGGCTGGCTGGATTCGCGCAGGATCCATCCAGGATGGATCCCTAATCCCAATCCTGCGTGTCCTGGCTGGCTGGATTCGCGCAGGATCCATCCAGGATGGATCCCTGGAGCCTCCCAAAGGCTTCCCTAAGGAATTACCAATATTGTCAATATCAGCTCCTCACCCGAACCCTCCTGCCCCACTCCTCACGGCCCCAGCCCGGCTTCAGGATAGTTTTGGGGGGAGATTGGATTCTCTGCTCTCCCCAAAAATCAGTTCCTCCTGGCAGAAATGTCACTGGAAAAAGTCTGGAAAAGCCTGGGAATGAGAGATGACAGCAGGCCAGGAAGGCTGGAAAAGCAAGCCAGGAACACCAGAGGCTTGGGAAGCCTGGAAACTCTTCCCAGGATTCATCCCTGGCTGCCCTGGCTGAGGATTCATCCCAGAAATCCAAAATCCCATTTGGGGCTGTGGTGGAGCCCCTTAAAACCAGCTGGGGACCTCAGAGCACCAGCAGTGACCCCTGGGATCTTGGAGAGTGGAATTTTGGGATCTTCCCATGGGAATGTCGCAGGTTTGGCCATCCCAGCCTCCCTGTTCACTCTGTAGGAGCTCCAGATCCATTGGGCTGGGTTTGGAATGTTGGGTTTTCCCATCCCAGGGGTGATCCCAAAGCCCAGCCGGGAGCATCCTGCCCCTCCTGGAGCTGAATCCCCGCAGGATTCCCGCACTTTTGGGATCTGCAGGGTGCCACTGCCTCCAGCAGGGAGCTGAAGGATGATGATGGAATGGTTGGGAGGACAGGGAAGAACCCGAACCCGTTTTCTGCTGATTTTCCTGCTGCCAGGAGGGCACCGGATCCACCCCAGGAACTGGGAGTTGGCTTCTCCCAGAAAACCAGGACAGGATAAAGGGAACGGCCTCAGGCTGGGCCAGGGGAGGCTCAGGTTGGACATCAGCAGGAATTTCCCCATGGAAAGGGTGGTCAGGTCTTGGAACTGCCCAGGGAGGTTTGGAGTCCCCATCCCCGGATACGCCCAAGGAGGTGGCACTCGGGGCTCTGGTGGGGACCGGGCACAGCTCGGACTCGATGACCTTGGAGGGCTTTTCCAGCCTCAGCGGTCCTGGAGTTCCGGGATTCCGGGATTCAAACGCGGGCTGGGATGTGCCAGGGGGATGGAGCGCTGAGCCCGGGCAGTTCCTGAGCACGGAGCGGTCCCGAGCGGTCCCGAATCCCATTTTCCATCTCCTCCCTGAGAACGGCCCCGGCTCCCGGGCACGGCTCCCAGGTGAAGAGCTCCACCTGCTGCCATCCCTGCCGGCATTCCCGGGATTCCCGCAGATCCAGGGCGGGCTCAGAGCCGCGCTCCCCACCGGTGCCTTTGGTTTTTGCCGGTTTTTTGGGAATCCGCGGAGTCTGGAGGCTCCAGAGGAAGGAGCCGCTCTGTGCCAGGCACCGGGACCTCTCCCAGCTCCTGGGAATTGCAGGAATTCCTTTCCATCCCTGTCTGAGCAGGATGTGCTGTTCCAGGACCCGCTGGAGCACAAACTGCTCCATCAGAGATTTGGGGATTCAAATATCCAGCGTTGTCCCTCAATATTTTAATGGAAAACTGTTCAAATCGCGGTAAAAAATTAGGGATTTTTGCCGTGGGGATTCTTGGCTGCCTGGATGTGACCCAGCCATGGATTTTTGTCCCAGTGTCCGACGTTTGTCCTTCGCCACCGCGTCAGCACCGGGCTCCGCTGGAGCGTGGCTTTTCCAGGCGGGAGCTCTCCCGGATCCAGGATATTTCAGTTTGGATGAGCTGATGGAAAGCGGCCCTGAGAGGAAGAGCGCGGCTGATGAGCCGGAGTGGGAATTTATTTGCTCTTCCTGAATTAATCATGGCAGGAGATGAGGCAGGCGCAGGAATCGCCTCCCTGCCGGAGCACTTCCATGGAAAATCCTCCAGGATTCCCTCTGTGACTCTTCCTGCCCTCCCTGTCCTGCCCTGGCTCTGGCTGTGCTGTCCCTGTGCTTTTCCTCTTTCCAGACATATTTTGGGATTTGTTTTGCTTTTATTCCATGGCTTTCCCTCAGTATTCCCGCCCTGATCCCTTTTATCTGCCTGGAGCTCTGAGCTTGTGCCAGCGCTCCCCAGATGTTTTGGAAAACAGCTGGGACACGGTTTGGGACAAGGTTTGGGACATTCTGCTGCTCTGGGCAACACCCTGGAGCTCCAGGAGAACCAGTCCCTCCTCTCTCAGATCCTCCTGGATGGATGGAGCACGTGGAAAATCTTCGGGCCCAGCAGCACAGATGGATTCCCGCCCCACTCCTGCTCCCCATGGATGAGGGAGCCCTTCCCAGTACAAGCACTAGTCCCAGTTCAGGGCTGCCAGGGGCTGGTGGCACCTGAAATCCATGGAAAAGGAGACTCCAGCCTGGAATGGGGAGCACTGGGAAGGTGGGATGGGCGTTGGCCAAGCTGGAATCAGCTTCCCAAGGGTTGGAAATTAGCTGGGAAAGAGAGGGGCAGATGAGGAAAGGGATGTTCCAGCTGCCACCAGGCACTGGGATGTACTGGGATGTACTGGGATGTGCTGGGATGCACTGGAATACACTGGAATGCACTGGGATGCACTGGGATGTACTGGGATGTGCTGGGATGCACTGGAATACACTGGAATGCACTGGGATGCACTGGGATGTGCTGGGATGCGCTGGGATGCACTGGGATGCACTGGGATGCACTGGGATGTGCTGGGATGCGCTGGGATGCACTGGGATGCACTGGGATGCACTGGGATGGCTGGGATGGCTGGGATGTGCTGGGATGCACTGGGATGGCCATTCCACCATTCCTGGAGCTGTGAAAATCCTGGATTCAGGCTCCAGCCTTCCTCCCCTCCCAGCTCAGACACGTGAAGGAAAATCCCACTGTTCCCTCTTCAGCTTCACCACGACCTTTCCAGTCGGGGCTTTTCTCCATTTCATTTTCCAGGAGTTTAAAGGAACACTTCAAATCCCAACGAAATCCGTTCCTTTTTCATTTGCCTGGCGGGTTTTTCTTTCCCTGGTTGACCTCAATTCAGATTCCTCCTCACCTCTTGCCCCAGATTTTTTTTTCTTTGTGTGGCAAGAAGCCAAAAAAGAGAGGGGGAAAAAAAGAAAGTGGGAGAGGAAAAAAAAAAAGAACGAGGAGAGATCTTCACAAAGAGCCATTTGTTGAATTTCCTGGAGGAGCCTGATCCCAGCTCCAATCACAAAATAGTGGAATATCCTGAGGTGGAAGGGATCCACAGGGGTCATCGATTCCAACTCCTTCCCTGCACAGCCACCCCAAAATCTGGGCCAGCAGAGCCGCGGGGATCGTGGATGGGAGCATGGCAGAGGAGATGGGAGGGCAGAAATGGCTTTAAAACCCAACCATTAAATCATGGAATATCCTGAGACCGGCGGGATCCACAGGGATCTTTGACTCCAACTCCTTCCCGGCACTCCCTCCCTTTTTCTCCTTCCCCCCCTTTCTCCCTCCTTCCTTTCCTCATTTTCCCCCTCTCCTCCTTCCTTCCCTGTCTCCCTTCCCCATCTCCTGCAGATCCAGCAGCCCTCGGCGGCTCCGCAGCCCCCGGCAGGGTGGGAACGGGGAATGGATTCCCGGAGAGCCGGGAATCACCCGGCCCTTCCCGAATCGACGGGCAGGTGACACCCAGGAGGTGTCGGAGGGGCCGGGCTGCGGAAGGCTCTGCCCTGGCCGGGCTGTCTGGGAGCTTTTCCCGGTGTGAACCACAGCCCGCTCCCGGGAATTCTCCTTTTTCCAGGCCGTGTTTCCGTTTCCATCCCTTGACCTTTCCGCGGAGCGAGCTGTGCTGCTCGCAGAGCCCGGGCGGGGCTCCCGGCGCTGCTGCGGATCCAGCACCCGGCGCTGGGGGAGGAAATTCCCTCTGGAAGGGCCGGGAGGCCGGGCTGGAGCACCGAGCTCTTCCCGAGCTCTCCATAAACCAGGGGAAGCGCCCGGCAGGGCCCCCGGGCTCGGGCACATCGCGTTTGGGCTGAATAAACATCTCCGTGTGCATGGAAAAGGTCACCCCGCGCTCGGGAAACGTCCGGGGAAGCTCTGCCGTGGTTGGAAATCCGGGGAGCGGGCGCTCAGCGCGTTTGCTTTGTTTTAATAATAAATGGATTTTCCGTTTCCCCCCCAGGAATTGCTCTCTGGGAAGGACACGTTGGAGAAGCTGCGGCTGATTCCTCACGTTGAGGATTCAAAAAAATGTGTGGATATGGCAGTTTTTGAGGGATTTTCCAGCCTTAATGGCCCTGATTCTTCGTGCCTCAGTTTCCCCACCGGGGTGAAGGGAGCATCACAAACCCGAGGAGGATCTGAGGGGATCCACGGGGTCACATGGGATCACTGTAAAGGGAAAAGATCCCTTTTCCAATTATCTTGGCGAAGGGAATTGCTCCCAGACTATCCCAGATGGGTTCTGGGGGGAGCACCCGGCCGAGTTTCACCTCTGGGAGCTGCAGGGAAGGGATTCCCTCGGCAGGGAGGGAAGGACAATTTTGGGATGCCCCGGACAAGGTGGTGTGGGACCCCAACTCCTCCAGCTCCTTCCCAGCTGCTTTCCGAGGGCTCTTTGGGACAGATCCTGCTCTGGGAATGCCCCAGCCCGGGCGCTGCAAGGACCCAAGGGCTGCGTTGTTTGGGGTAAATCCAGGGAATATTTGACTTTTCCAGCCTCATTCTGCTCTCACTCGTTCCCAGGCAGATCTGGAGGGTCCTTGGTGCCCACGGGGCAGGGGCAGCGTTGGGGACATGTCCTGGGATGGGCTGGTTCCCTCTGGAGGAAGGATCCTGGTGGATTTTAGTGCCTCTTCCAGCCCTAACGCCCCCTCAGCACTCGGGAATCGGGAATATCTTGGAGCCCCGAGGATGCCGACAAAGACCCCGAGCTGAAATGTGCAATTCCAGATCCAAACCTCCCCACATCCTCTGTCTGAGCAGGAACAGGGCTGAGGACACCACAATTCATTAAAGGCAGATTTAGGGCACTTAAAATCAGATCCAACCCGTCCCAAGTGCACGGAGCTGAGAACTTGGATAAAACTCACTCGGCTCAGAAATTCCAATGAGTTTTTGCAGGTTTTTTTCCCACACGGGTGTTTTATATCCACACAACTCTGATTTTAGTCCAGATCATGGAATTCCAGGATGGTTTTGGGTGGGAGGGAACTTAAATCCCATCCAGTTCCACCCCAGGGACACCTCCCACTGTCCCCGGCTGCTCCAGCCCCATCCAGCCCGGCCTGGGACACTGCCAGGGATCCAGGGGCAGCCACAGCTGCTCTGGGAATTCCATCCCAGCCCCTCCCCACCCTCCCAGGGAAGGATTTACCCCAAATACCTTCATCCTAATCCTCACAGGGGGGAATTTATCCCAAATATATTCATCCTAATTCTCGAACCGATCAGAGGAGCGAACCAGGGGAGAGGGGCCGAGGGGATTTGGGGTGAGCACGAGTCAAAAACCCCCAAAGCCCCGTTCGCAGGGGCAGCAGGGACTCAGCCGAGATTCCCCCGGGATTCTCCCAGGATCTGCTGGCCCTGATGGGCACTAATTACCCCAAACAAACCCGCAATTAGCGCTCAGCTGATTAGCGGAGCCATTTCCACTTCAGCTCCGATTTTTCCCTTTCCTCTTCCCTCTTCCCTCCCCTCCAATTACGGAATTAGAGGCAGAGAAAAGCAGGGGTGGCCCTTGGGCTGATTGCTGCTGGAGGTGCCCGCGCGGGGAGGGGGGTAATTAATGCTAATGAGCGCCTAACGACCTGCCCGGCGTTCCCAGCTCGTTCCTCTCCCACGTGGGGCGGGAGCAGCGCTCCCTGCATTCCCAAACCCGGGAACATCCACCTGTTGGCAGCAGGATCCTTTACCTGTTTCACCCCAAAATCTGCCGGGACCTGCTGGAATTTCAGCCCCTGGAGGGCTCCGGGCTGCCCGAAAATGAGGAATCCTTCCCGATCCATCCCGGATCTGTCTTCTCTTCGTGCCTCTGCTGACACAAAGTAGATTTGGGATGGTTCCCAGGGCAGATTTGGGATGGGATCCCAGGGCAGATTTGGGATGGGATCCCAGGGCAGATTTGAATTGGATCCCAATGTGGATTTGGATGAGATCCCGGTGCAGACTTGGGATGAGGTCCTTGGGCTGGTTTGAGTTGCTGGTGAACTTGTAAATGAACAGAATAATTTTTTTTGGGAAACGGCATCATCTCCTCTGCTTTATGGAAAACTCCTGAAAAGACCCTGGATTTATCAAATGCATTATTCCATTTATCCATTTTTTTGTCAAATGGATAATTCCCAATTTATCATTCAGAGGTGGCTGGGGAGGACCCAATCCCTGCTGGGATGAGCCACCAAACTCCCTTCAAGTTTGGGATTGCAGAAGCCCCCAAACCCTTTGGCCAGGCAGAATTTGGGACAGAAATCCTTGAATTGCAGCAACGGTTTTGGTGTCAGGGCCTCCTCCCCCTGCTCCCCACGTTTTTCCTGTTTAACAGCTTCCCAAATCAAAGGAGGAGGAACACACACAAACAAAATCAAAGGCGCCACGGAGCTCTGCTGGTTTGTTGTGACAGGTCTGGCTGCAGCTGAATTATTTACAGCGCTTCAGAGAGGAGCAGGAGCGCAGCACTCGTTTGGTAGCAGTGACAGAGCCTCGAGAGCAGCACCTCAAAACCAGCTCTGAAATCCCTGGGAGTGGGCAGCGGGGAGGGATTGTGAGGCAGGAACCAGGTGGGATTTCGGGAATATTGTGCATCCAAGCAGGACTGAAAGCTCCGAGGGAAGAGCTTCCACTGTGGGTGGGTTTGGGGTGGGGATGAGCCTCTGAGGAAACTGGGATTTACTGGAGAGGTTGGGATGAGCAGCCCCTGTGTGGCTGGGGGTGTTGAGCCTGACTTTAAGCAGCCCAGCTTCATTAGGATTTGGTTTAGGGAACTCACATCTCTTTTCTTGACCAGCCCCAGCTGTAAACTCGGCTGGCCTTAAGTTGAAATATTCCATTCCTCGGAGCTGTGTTTCACTGGGGCTCTTGGACACCTCTGCAACCTTGATTCTGTCTCTCGATGCCCAAGAAAAGAAATTCCTTATATTTATAATATCTAAAGGCTGGTTCCGAGGTTGTTTTGGGAACAGAGCTGGTGAAAGGCCCTGGAATGCTCAGTTCAAGCCCAGGACATCGCTCCCTGCCAGGCCCAGGGGATCCCAAAATCCCCGCTCGGCACAGGCTGGGGGTGCACAGGACAGTCCCGCTGTCCCTGCAGGAACAGCTCTGCCTTTCACCCAGGAACAAACTGCAGTCCCACCCAAAGGCAGATCCTGCTGCTGCCATTCCCTCAGGGAACAGAGTCATCCCTTGCCAGCCTTTTCCCAGCCTTTGGCGTCAGCATGACCCGCCCCAGCCAGCCAGGAGAAGCAGGATGGGGGTTCGCTCCTATTTAATGGGTCCTTATTGAGATCTCCGGGGTCTCCAAGGGTTTGCCCAGTCCAGAAAACACCGGGAGAGCTTCAGGGCACCCTGAGAGAACTGTGGGTGCTCAGATCCATGGATTGTGCATGGGATGGGGGCAGAAGGCACAGTGGGAATTCTGCTCAGGAAGAGGCAGCAAAATGAAACTCTCCCTGACTGGAGGCTCCCACGACAGTGCCGGGTGGTCGGGTGCCACAACATTCCCAAAAGCATTCCCAGGGGAGCCGCTCGGTGCAGTGCAGCCGCTCACACACACGGGCACATCGGAGAGCTCCGACGGGCAGAGACGAGAAGGGTCCTCGTGTGGGTTCCGCAGAGGAGCTTTACTGAGGAGGGGTCCAGGTACGAAGAACTGGGAGGGCAGCAGCCACGAAAAAATCCAGGGACGAAGACACAGAACAAAGGAGAATCCAGGGTTTCTATGCGGGGGCGGGGAGAGCACCAGGGCCAATGGTCCGAGGGCACAGGGGCGGTGCAGACGCGGGGCTGGGGGCTGAGGGTCGGTGGGGAAATCCCAAGGGAGTGGCAATGGGGCGAGGGCCAGTGGGGGAACAGGGAAGGGAGAACTTTCCAGAGTGGGGCCATACAGGGCATAGAGGGGCGGGGAGATCAACAGCGAACCCGGAGAGCAGAACTGGGGCGTGTCTGCGTGACAGAACAAGGCACCTCGGGGGTGCCGTTTCCTCGCCATGACTGCGAGAGGGTCTTTCAAAGCCGGGCTCATCCCACCAAGGGACCCTCCTGGTCCTTGGTGGCGCAGGCCCACCGGCCTCCACAAACGGCAGCTTTGGGATAAATAAATCCAGCACGGTAATTCCTCTCCTGCCAGGGTAAATTTTTCTTCGGGTGCCAGCTGATGATGGGTTTTAGGGGCTGTTTCCATCCAGTCTCTGGTTCCTGCCCAAAAAACCACATTGGCCTCTCTTTTCTGATGGGAAAGAGGCACAGGCAGGTCCTGGAAGTGTGGGAGGGGTTGTGGGGAAAGGGATGAGGGGAAGGGGATGTGGGGAAGGGGATGAGGGTGGTGGGAATGGGATGTGCTCCCAATATCCTGGAGTGACCCTGGTTGTGCTGCTCCAGGTTCTCCTGCAGGCTGGACTTGCATGGAGAACAATTTTCCTTCCCCTTTTCAGCCCCAGTTTGTGCTGGGCCACAGCAGAAATCCTCGGTGGTTTTCCAGAGCCTGTGGGGAGCAGCATTCAGTGCAGTGACCCCACAAATCTCCAGCTCTCTGCTCACTGGGAACGTTTCCTGGCAGGACGTGGAATTTTTTTCCGAGTGGTTGGTGGGGCTCAAAAAATCTTCTCTGGACAAACCCTGTTGCCCCAGCGAGCTCCAACCCCCCCAAATCTGTTTCCTCACAGCCCCCGATGGTTAATGAACCCTTTTATGCTGCTGGGTGGGGAAGTTCAGGGGCAGAGGAATTCCTGAGATTTTTTAAAGCTGTAATGACCTTTGAGCTGCCCAGATGAGCAGCCGGGAGCGGGAGGAGCAGCCAGGGACGGGCGCTGCCAGCCGGGCTTGGGCACCAGCACCCAGCACTCGACCTTTTCCTGCTCCTCCACCCCTCTGGGGACAAACCCGGCCGGGGACGGAGCCGGGACCTCGGGGAAACGGAACCTTGGCAGCTGTGGTGGCTCTGGGAGCGCTGCAGGGCCGGGAGGTCGGGATTTCACCTTTCCTTGTCAGTAATTCCTTGTCCTGGTGGGGTTTGCCCCGGGAAGGGACGTTGGGACGTTGGCAGGGGACTTTGGGACCCTTTTGTCTGCAAAGTGGGCGTTGAAAGGAGCCGGGGCCTGGGGGAAGCTGAACAAGGGGCTGTTGTTCCCAGGCCGTTCCCAGCCCAGGAATGAAGTTCAAACAAACAACAGGAGACTGTTCCCGGTGCTTTTCTGGCAGAACTCCCCAGCCCGGGATGGTGCAGGGCTGGAACTTTCCAAGAGTTCCAAACCAGTCCCAAAAGGTGCTGGGAAAAACTCGAGGGCTCAAGCACGAGAGCACCAAAACATCTCACAGCTGCTGGGGGTTGGAATTTTAGAGTTGGAGGATCCTGGAATGGTTTGGGTTGGAAGGGGCCTTAAAGCTGGGGTCCTGCTCCGTCATCCCAGGGGGTTCCTGATCCATCATCCCAAGGGATCCTCATCCGTCTTCCCAAAGGGATTCCTGCCGGGGTCCTGCTCCATCATCCCAGGGGTCCTGCTGGATCCTGCTCCGTCAGTCCAGGCTTCCTGCTCCACCATCCCAAGGGGATTCTTCTGGGTTCCCATTCCATCATGCCAGGGGATCCTGCTGGGGTGCTGCTCCACCATCCCAGGAGTTCCTGATCCACCATCCCAGGGGTCCTGCTGAGTCCTGCTCTGTCATCCCAAGGGTTCCTGTTCTATGATTCCAGAAGTTCTGCTCCACTATTCCAAGGGAATCTTGATGGGTTCCTGCTCCATCATCCATGGGACCTTGCTCCTTTATCCCAATGGGATTCTGTTGAGTCCTGCTCCATCATTCCAGGGTTCCTGCTCCGCTAATCCCAAGGGGATTAATCCCAAGGGGATTCTTCTTAGTTCCCATTCCATCATGCCAGGGGATCCTGCTCCATCATCCCAAAGGGATTCTGACGGGGTCCTGCTCTGTCCTCTCAGAGGTCCTGCTTGGGTCTGGTTCCATCATCCCAAGGGGTTCCTGCTCCATCATCCAATGGGGTCTTTCTGGGGTCCTGCTCCATCATTCCAGGGGGTCCTGCTGGGTCTCCATCATCCGAAAGGGATTCTGATGGGGTCCTGCTCCATGGCTCCAGGGTTCCTGATCCATCATCTTAGGGAGATCCTGCTCCATCATCCCAGGGTTCCTGCTGGGTCCTGCTCCATCATCCCAAGGGGATCCTGCTGGGTCTTGTTCTGTCATCCCAGAGATCCTGCTGGGTTTCTGCTGCATCATCCCAGGGTTCCTAAAAAGCTCTTTTTTCTGGGTATTTTTTTTTTGTGTTTCGGCACAGGGAGGGGCATCTCCGCTCCTTTCTGCAGGAAGGCTCCCAGAAAATATCATTATCCGTTTGTTTATTGAATTAAAGCGGGATGTGACGCTCTCCTGGCCCTCCTGCCATTCCTGCAGCAGGATAATGGGAACACGTCTGGAGCAGTCACTGATCTGAGGAGAAACCCTGAATGTGCTGGGATGTGGCCCTTGGAGTCCGGGAGCATCCAGTCCATTAAGCTGGAACCTAATTAGCCAAGAAAATGGAGCCTAATGAGGACCCAGGGCTACAGGGAGCACTGGGAGAAAATCCTGCTGGTTCCCAGGATGTCAGGCCTCTGTCCTGCCTTCCAGGGTCGGGGAGGACCTGCCGTGATGTTGGTTTTAAACCAGAGGAGGTTTGGTTTAAACTGGGTGGAAGGAGAGGTTTTTTATGATTTGAGTGTAAAACACCGGCACAAGGTCCCAGAGGAGCTGGAGCTTCCCAGTCTCCCATCCAACCCTGCCCTCTGGCATTCCCTGTGTCCTGTCCCTCCAGCCCTGGGCCCAAATCCCTTTCCAGCTCTCCTGGAGCCACTTTGGGTAAAAAAACCCAATCCTGGAGCACCAGTGGGGACAGACTCCAGCTCCACACACAGCCTGTCCTGCTGGAACCACTCACAAATCCCTCCAGCCCTGGCTTTCTCCTGTTTTTTCCTGCCTTTCCCTTGTTTAACCCCCTCAGGTCATCCACCTGTTTTTTCCACCTCTATTTTGATGCTTTTGGCAGCTCCTGTGGCCCAGTTATCCAAAAAAACCTTTCCAATCAAATCCGTTTGAACTCCAGGGAAGTCCATTCCTTGCATCCAATTTGCTGCCTCCTGTCAGAGTTGCTGCAGGATTGTCTTGAATTTGAAATGGAAAACAATTCGGAGAAAAACAATTTGTGCCCTTGAAAAGAAATAGGTTTGGCTTTAAAGGTGTTATTCCCAGGGAATTAAGAGAATCCTGGGATGGTTTGGGTCAGGAGAGACCTTAAACTTCATCCAGTGCCACCCCTGCCCTGGCAGGGACACCTCCCACTGTCCCAGGCTGCTCCAGCCCCAATGTCCAGCCTGGCCTGGGACACTGCCAGGGATCCAGGGGCAGCCACAGCTTCTCTGGGAATTCCATCCCAGCCCCTCCCCACCCTCCCAGGGAACAATCCCTTCCCAATCTCCCACCCAGCCCTGCCCTCTGGCACTGGGAAGCCATTCCCTGGCTCCTGTCCCTCCAGCCCTTGTCCCCAGTCCCTCCCCACCCTTCTCACAGCCCTGCCCATCCTTTCCATGAGGCAGCAGTGGGATGGGAGGAAGGAAGCAGAGACACTCCATGATCCACCAATATTCCCAAAATTGTTGCAGCAAAGGCAGAATTAAATCCCAAATCCCAAACTGGGTTTTCAGGGGATCCGAGAGGATCCTGCTGGGTCTTGTTCTGTCATTATTATGCCAGAACATTTTAAAGCCATCCAATACTTTTATTGTTTCCTTGGAATTTTGCCCTTCACACCAGGCAGTCCCAGGAGGGGGTGGAAGATCCATTGGCACATTCCCGTTGTCCCCGGCTCCACACACTGGGGCAAGCACAGCCCTGGGGGGAACCAGCACAGGGATAAATCCAGCGGGATGCAAACTCCCGCTGCCTCCTGCCCTGCCGAGCCAGAAGCCCTGAGAGCAGTGGGGTTACCAGGGAAGCGTTAATGGGAGGTTGGGAAGGGATGGATAGAGATATCCTTGGTTTAATAAGGGAAATGCATATTCACGGCAGCCTCCTGGGAAGGCAATCTGTAGGAAAAATATCCGTGTGCAGAGTGGGGAGAGCAGCTGGTGACACCACAGATCCTGCTGGGAATGGCTGGGGAGGTGTCGGAGTGCACAGCTCTCCCTGAGCTCCAGGATTGGGATTGGGGTCAGGATTGGGACTGAAGGGCTGGGGAGCTGTTGGAGTCCACAAAGCTCCCTGAGCTCTGGGATTGGGATCAGGATTGGGATTGAAGGGCTCGGGAGCTGTCGGAGGCCACAGCTCTCCCTGAGCTTTGGGATTGGGATCGGGATTGGATTGGGATTGAAGGGTTGATGAGATGTTGGAGTCCACAGCTCTCCCTGAGCCTTGGGATTGGGATTGAAGGGCTCAGGAGCTGTCGGAGGCCACAGCTCTCCCTGAGCTCTGGGATTGGGATTGGGATTGGGATCAGGATTGGGACTGAAGGTTTGAGCAGGTGCTGGAGTCCACAGCTCTCTCTGAGCTTTGGGATTTGGATTGGGACTGAAGGGCTGAGGAGCTGTCAGAGTCCACAAAGCTCCCTGAGCTCTGGGATTGGGATCAGGATTGGGATTGAAGGGTTTGGGAGCTGTTGGAGGCCACAGCTCTCCCTGAGCTTTGGGATTGGGATTGGGACTGAAGGGTGAGGAGGTGTTGGAGGCCACAGCCCTCCCTGAGCTCTGGAATTGGGATTGGGATTGGGGTCAGGATTGGGATTGAAGGACTGAGGAGATGTTGGAGTGCACAGCTCTCCCTGATCTTTGGGATCAGGACTGGGGCTGAAGGGCTGGGGAGCTGCCAGAGCCCGCAGTGGAGCCTCTCCCCTCTGCTGCTGCGCAGGGCGTGGCCCCAGCTCTGCAGGGAATGCGGGATGGAAGTGTTGGAATTTTCTCTTTTTCCCGCTGGGCCCCATCCCCTCCAGGGAAAGACCCCTGCCCTGCTGCCAGCCTGGCACAGGAGGGTTTGTGCTGCTCCCAGGTGCTGCCAGCGAGAGGGAAAGGGCGATTAAAGACTGGGATTTGTGCTGGGGTGGGAGCAGCATTCCCGACAGCCAGGGCAGCAGTTCCAGCCCCCGCTGGGGCCTGCGGGAATTCTGTGCTCTGGGAAGAGGCTCCGTGTGCTGCCCGCAGAGGTGGAACATCTGCAGAGGCTCCTGCAGCTCCCCCGCTGCCAAAGCCTGGGTCTGGAGCGTGTTTGGAGCTGCATTATCATTATTTATCCATTTGCTGGAGGAACAGCGCTGATCCCGCTGGAAACGGCTTAAAACCGTGTTTCATTTCCATAAATAACCCCCATTATGGGAGAGGCTGTAAACGGGCTGAGATAAGCCTGGCACGGAGCTGGGTTTTCTGGGGAGCTCGTGCAGAGATCAATTCCACTCCAATTTCCCTAAAAAAACCCCAGAAATTGTGGCCTGGGGGGTGATTTGGCTCTGGGCCTGCAATTTTTCATATCCAAGGACTCCAGAGGCTCCTCGGTGAGGAAGAGCTGGAATTGTGAGGCTGCAGAGCTGCTCCTGGCGGCTGTGGGGTCACTCTGGGTGTGCCCAGGGACGTGTGGGGTCCCGGGGATGGGGACAGCTCCCAGAGTGTCACCCCAGGGACACCAGGACATCCTGAAACCTGTGAAACCCTGGGCACTGGTGGCACTGGGATGTTCCTTATGGCTTTGCTGCTTGGTGGCTCCCAAAAAGTGCAAAATGCCTGGAAATTTGGTGGAACAGGGGGTCAGAGCATGGATCCCTCTGTGCCGGGGTTTCCTGTGGGGGATTTCTGTGCCTCCCAACCAGTCTGGAGAAGCTGGGATGGGGAAAGACCTTTGAGGAACGAGGGCTGGGAGATTCCAAGGAAAGGAGAGGCTTTGCTGAGCCAGACCCAGCGCCCTGAGCCCAGCGCAGCCACGGGGAGGGGTGGGAATGAGGACATGGAAAATTCCCCCCGGACCCATCCCGGAGGACAGGCAGGACTGGATGGGGCTCCCAGAGGCTGCAGGAGGAGAGGGAGGTTCCTGCTCTGAGCTGGGATTGAAGTGAGGAATTTCTTCTCGGGTCAGACAGGGCTTGGTTTTCCAATCCATCCCTATTCCCAAGCAAAGCATTGGGTGTGGATAACATCCCCATCCCAAACCACCTCTTCATTCCTACTCTTACACTCCCAGAGGTGCTCAGCACTGATGTTTTCCCTAAATCCATCTTCCCAAAGTTCCCATAATCCCAAAATCCTGACGACATTTAGTGCTGAAGAGCGTGCTGTAAATCCAGAGGGGGCAGAGCACGGGAACAGGTAACAATTCCCTAAATCCCTCTTCCTGGAGTTCCTGTAATCCCAAAATCATGGTGCTGAAGAGTGGGCTGTGAATCCAGAGGAGTCAGAGCTTGGGAAGAGGTAACAATTCCCTAAATCCCTGTGGGATCTGTGCTGGAATTGGTGCCCCTGGCCTCATCCCGGGTGGGAGCCGCGCTGTTTTCAGCCCAATTTGGTTCATTTTTGCCTCCTTTAGATCCTAACCCAGTTCCCAGCTGTGGAAACAACCCCGATCCCGATGGCCCCGGGCCCGGCTGCTTCCAGGAGCGACTGGAATGGGATGAAGGGAGAACGAGGCAGAAGGAGCTTGGATTTGCTTTAATGGGTTTCTATAAACAGCTCTGCTGGCTGCTCAACGCCCGTGAGAGTCCCTCCGCTGGCGCCTTCCGGGGGGATCTCCATGGATGGATCCCACTGGCATTCCATGATATCCATGGATGGATCCTGCTGGCATTCCATGGTCTCCATGGATGGATCCTGCTGGCATCCCGTGGGAATGCTGGAGGACTTCCTGTGCTGTTTGGGGGTTTGGGTGATGAATTGTGTGAGGACACTTTGGAACACGGAGGAATTCGAGGATTTGGTCATTCCCTGAGGATTTGGTGGTTCCCCAAGGGTTCCTGGACATTTCCATTCAACCCCACAATTCCATCTCTGGGATGAGGTTGTGCTGTTGCCAGAGCAGGTCAGAGCGTCATTCCCAGTTTCCCAGGCAGGTTCTCCCAGGAATGAGGTTGCATCAGGTGCTGGATTTGGGATGAGCCCCTTGGGAAGCCAGGAATGGCTCCCACCTGGAGATAAACCCCAGGAAAGCCTGCCCTGACCTGGTGACTAGCACCAATTAATTAGGAATTAATTAACTCTGATGAGGAAACATCTTTGTTCCTGGCTGAAAGTCCCGGAGCAGGAGGCCCAATATTCCCAATGCTGCCTCTGGAATGTGTTTTCCTTCTCCTTGACATTTCTCTCCTCACTCCTGGAGTATTAAATGACCAATTAAATTCCCTTTCAAATGATTAATAAGATCCTGACCCTAATTCTGTGCCAGGATTGGGATGACGGGATCAGCGCTGATGTTCTCCCTTCTTCCTTTCTTCTCCTTAAAAGCCAGAGGCCAAAAATAAAGACTAAAGAGGGGGGAGTGGGGAGAAAAAAAGAGAAAAAAAGCAGGATACTTTTGGATTTAAACTCCATGGAAGTTGTTGTGTTCCGGACTGAAATCTCCTCTCCTGCTCCCGAGCGTGGAAATGCTCCTGACACATCCCACGTCCAGCAGGAGCAGGAGGGGTTTGGGCTGGAAGTGTTCACTCCCTTGGAATGTTAATGGCTCTGGGGCACCGCGTTCCCTGGGATCCCGAAATCCCGGCCGGTATGAGGAGGTGCCGGGTGCTTTCAGGGTTTCCTGGCCCAGGAGCAGCCCAGGGAATGGGGTGGGAATGGTGGGAGAACTCCGGGAATGCTCCCTGTGCCCAGGGAAGGGGAATCATCTCCCTGTTCCCTCCACGGGCGGAGCCTCGGGGTCTCCTGTAAGGAGGAAAAAAAAGGCGTTCAAAACTGCAGGATTTAAATGATTTAATGTGATTTTTCTTGGGTTTTGTTTGTTTGGTTTGGTTGTTTTGTTTTTTGGGGTTTTTTTGTTCAGACTGGGGTTTTTGAGGGGATTATTTGCCTTTGTCTTGGTTTGGTTTGGTGTTTTTTTGTTTGGTTTGGATTTTTGTTTGGGGTGGGTTTTTTGTTGTTGTTTGGGGTTTTTTTGGTTGGTTTTTTTTTAGTTTTTTAGTGGTTTTTTTTGTTTTGTTTTCTTTTGGTTGTTTTTTTTTTCTGGGGAGGGTGCTGTGGGGTTTTTGGGTTTTTTTTCCTTGGAAAACCAGGGAGCAAACCTTGAAATAAGGCTCTGCCCTTCCACAGGATTTGGAGTTTTTCCTTGGAAAACCGGGGACGAACCCTACGATGAGTCTGCGGCCTCCCACGGGATTTGGTTTCTTTGGAAAACCGGGCACAAACCCTTCAATCAGGCTCTGCCCTTCCAGAGGATTTGGGTTTTTTTCCTTGGAAAACCCTTCAGTGGGGCTCTGCCCTTCCACAAGAGATTCGGTTTCCTTGGAAAACCGGGGTCAAACCTTTACAGGAGGCTCTGCCCTTCAGAGGATTTGGTTTTTTCCGTGTAAAACCGGGAGCAAAGGTCTGTGAGGGCGGGGATGGATTTCCAGCCCCTCCGGTGGTGTCGTGGATTTTCCCCTTCCCTCTTCCCTACCCCATGGATATCCCTGCAAGGACAGGGATGGATTAACGACGGCCTTAACTCACCGCTGAAGACCTCGGGGGAGTCCCGAGTTGATGTTTTAACTCCTCTTTCCAGCAGAAAACCCCCTGGAGGCCACTCCGAGTTAATTGCTGGGAATTAGGGTGGATCTTCACTTCCAAGTGATGCTTTTCCTGTTGGAAAACACGAGGTTGCTTCAGTTTTTTATTCCAGTACAAACTTCCCTCGCTGATTTCAGTGACGTTTTCCAGAGAAGCTGAAAACTCTGAGGTTCTCATTACAAAAAAACCCAAAAAAACTGCAAGAAGCTTTTTTTTTTTTTTTAGAATTCCTTTAATAGAAACTTCTGTAGGACTGGGGAATGAAAAGTTTAATATCCAGGTGTATATTTACCAAATTTAAATATATAAATAGGGAACTCTGAGCTCTCCACGTTTTACTGGGATTTTTAATATTAAAAATGACATTTTCTATCCGAGCCCATCCTGGCGGTGACAGCACTGAGGAAATTTAATCTCATCCCAGTTCCAGCTCTGCAGAGCCCCTTGCTGGCAGATATTCCCATCCCCTGTTCCCAAAAACCTCTGGAAATGGAGTTTTTCCAATCAATCAGCAGCTGTGCCGCTGTCACTGTGGGAAAGGCTCAGATAATTCCTGTCAGGATATTCCAGGATGGAGGAAAATCCCTAATTTCTTGTGCTTTCCCCAAAGCTGATGGGCAAGGGCTCACTCCTCTGGTTTCATCATTTTCCTTGGATCCATTTGGGGATTATCATGTTCCTCTTGCTTTTCCTGGATTAGACATTCCCAGAGGTTTTCCCCCACGAGAGCATCTTGCAACTCCTCTGGCAGGACTCCAGATATTTTCCCTGGGAGCTGCTGAACTTCCCACAGCATCCCTGGACGCTGCTGAACTCCCAAGAGCATCCCTGGAGCTGCTGAACTCCCAGATATTATCCCTGGAAGCTGCAGCAGCTCCCAGCCCCATTCGGGTGCCGACACCTCTCCCATCACCCCCACACCCGGCTGGAAACCCCGCCGTTAACTGCTAATTAAATATTCATTATATTTACAGAATTCCACTGTGGGTTTTTTTAGTGATTATCAGCCCGGAGCTCCTTTGCATTGGAATTTGGGCGAAGGATTTGCTGCGGAATCCACCGGCACTGCCAGGGTTTGCCCAGGCCGTGCTGGGTTTGGATTTGGGGATTCCCGGATTTGTCATCCTCACTGTCCCCGGGGCTGGGAGGGGACAGCGAGCGGAGCTGTGCCCGGCACCAGGGAGGGGTTTGGGTTCTGTCCTGACCCAGAGTGGCTTTTTCTGTCCCAGGAGGGGCCCGGGCACAGAGGGAT
Organism: Orthonyx spaldingii; assembly: GCA_013397795.1. Lineage (NCBI taxonomy): Eukaryota > Metazoa > Chordata > Aves > Passeriformes > Orthonychidae > Orthonyx > Orthonyx spaldingii. The sequence continues at coordinate 49,076 of VZTJ01005683.1, read as the reverse complement.
GTGCTGGGATCAGCATTCCAGCAGCTCCCCCTGCTTGGGTGAATCCACAGGAGAAACAAATCCTGATCCCACACTGCAAAATCCTGATCCCAGGATCACAAATCCTGATCCCACACCGCAAAATCCTGATCCCAGGATCACAAATCCTGATCCCAGGATCACAGATCCTCATCCCATACCACAAAATCCTCGTTCCACACCACAAAATCCTGATCCCAGGATGACAAACCCTGACCCCAGGGGACACATCCCTGCCCTGTCACCTCCCTGCCCTGCCCTGTCCCACACCAGTGAGGCTGCAGGACTGGGAGTCTCTGCTCCGGGTGTCTGAGGAGCCCTGGCAGGGATCCCGCAGCTCTCCCCGTGTTTCCCTGTGGAACTCAGGGATCGTCCTTTCTCCCGGCACTGCAGCTCTGCTCCCACAGCCGCTCATCCCCTCCTTCCTTCCCCGCCGGGACTGCAGGACTGGCAGCTGAGTTCTGCTCCCGGGGCCTGGCAGAGCTGTCCCTGCTCAGAGCTGAGCTCTGGGGCTGCACCCCCAGCCCTGCTCCTGCTGCAGCCCAGGGGGAGCTCAGCTCTCCCCAGATATTCAGGACCTTCCCTGCTCCAAGAAAACCCTGATCCAGATCCACCTCACACCTAACCCCGTCATTCCCACCCCTGAAGGAATTACCCTGCAGGAAATCACCTCGCTCTGTTTTGGCATCGCTTTTGGCTTCCAGGATTGGCCCCTGAATTTTCTTTGTTCTTCTGTTGGGTTTTTTTTCACCTTCCACCTTCTCGGGGAGCTAAAAATAACCAGTTTCCTCCTCATTAGCAGCCAGCAGCTCTGCCTGCGTTGTTCCTGGAGGTCTCCCCGCCTTTCTCTGCTGCTTCCATAAACTTCGGTGTCGGAGCCCAGCACTGCTCGTTCTCGCCCTAATTGGGAGGCAGCGAGAAGCCACAGCTCTGCCAGGAGGTTTTATTAAGGAGTAAAAGCAGCCAGCCAGGCACTCGCAGGAGCGAAGAAAATCCCCCCCGTGTCCCCAGGCCAGCAGCACACGGAGCCTCTCCTGAACTGAGGCTGGATTTGGGAGAGAAATCAGCCCTGACCCACTGCAGTGCCTGCAATTAATGGGGCACGAGGTGTCCCGCGCAGATTTGCATCTCTGCGAGGCTGGAGCTGAGGGAAAATCATCAAACTTGGCACTGAAACCCCCCAGAAGAGCAGGGGACACAGCCAGGAGCCGGCCCAGCCTGTTCAGCACAGCCCGCGGGGCGCCAGGGCTGGGGACAGCCCTGATGTCCCCCTGTGCCACGGCTGGCGGTGGCTGGGACCTGCTGGCAGCGGGACAGCCCCGGGGCACATTTCCAGAACTCCAGGAACGCCGGGACAGCGCCCTGAGGCACAGGGGCGGTTGTTGGGGTGTTGAGACCGCGATGATCCCTGGGGGCCCTCCCAGCTCAGGATCTTCTGCGATTCCCCGATTTTAAAGGGTTTGAGCCCACGTGGCTCCCCCTGCGATGCCGAACTGGGAGTTTGGGGTCTGTGTGGTGGGAAAGGCCCCGGTCAGGACCTTCCTGTGTCTTCCCATATCCCGGCGAACCCCAGCTCAGCTCCCAGCTTTGCCCCCAGCCCTGCCTGGTGCCAGCACAGGAGGCAGAACCCCAGCCCGGACCCTCCTGCCGTGGCTGAGCAGCACTCGTTAGGGAGGCTGTGAATTATCTCCAGCCTTATCTGCATCCTACGTTTCAGTTTTTGCTAATTCCAGCCTCCAGCCTCTGGATTCTCCAAGTTTTTTCCCGCTGGATGAAAGCACCCCCCGGTCTCAGCTCTGATCCTCTCCTGGTAATGACAGCAGGGGGAGTTGCTGCTGCTGCACCTTTCCCTCCACAAACCCTACGCTCTTCCTGGGAAATCTGTTCCTCCAGGGCTCTTTTCCTTTTCCCAGCTCCAGGATTCTTCTGGCAGCTCATCCCTGGCTGGGGGAGCAGCTTTTCCACGCTCCGAGTGCCACGGTGGGACAGTGACACGGAGCACGAGGCTCCCGGGCTGCGGATCTGGGCAGCCCCAAAGCCCAAGGCCGGGATGGTTCCCAGCCCGGGATGCTCCTTTTCCCTCCCCTGTGGTGCCCCAGGCACGGCTCTGCTGACCTGGAGCAGGGAATGGAGCCGGCTCTGGAAAGCAAACAGCCCAGCTTTGAGGGTTTGGCCAGGTTCGGGCTCTGTTGTCCTCCCTGTCTGAATAAAATGGAGATGAAATCCAAAAGGGATGAGGAGGAGCCACGTGCAGCTCTGCCAGCCCAGTCCAGGAGCAGCTCCTCATTCCGGCAGGGAAAACAGCTGGAAATGGGGATTTGTCCTGTGGCCTCTCCTCCAGAGATTTCGGGGATGGGAATGATGTCGGCAGGAGTCAGGCTCAAAGCAGACCAAGGAAGGCGGCTCCTCCTTCTCCGTGGAGNNGCTGCAGGAATTCCAGTGGGGAAGTGGGAGGCGCATGGAAGGAATCCCCTGGAGGGGAAACAACCGCAGAGAAACCCCGCGGAGCCGCAGCCCCCGAAGGCGGGGTGGCACCGAGGGAGGGGAGGGGGATTTGTTGGTGCTGCTCTCCCCCTGCCCTCATTCCCTGCTCTGGGACACGGGACAGGGCGCAGGGACGTGCTGGAGCCCCTTCCCTTCCCTTCCCTTCCCTTCCCTTCCCTTCCCTTCCCTTCCCTTCCCT
>VZTJ01005683.1:16990-28593 GCA_013397795.1 Orthonyx spaldingii | reverse complement strand
TTGGAGGCAGAACAGTATTTCCTATCCATTGAATGTGATATTCCATGATATTCACATTGATACCTGGAATTCCTGGAGGCTCAACAGCATTTCCTTTTCCTTGGATGTGATATTCCATGATATTCGCATCAATACTCAGCAGCAACTGGGAAAAAATGGATTTATTTATTTATTTATTTATTTATTTATTTATTTATTTATTTATTTATTTATATATATTAGTATATATATTCAGGAAAGATTTGGGACGGAAGTCTTTGGCTGTTTTCCCATTTTTTGGGAAACTGAGGCAGAGGAAGCTGCTCCCAGCTCTCAGCTTGGGAAGCACCACTCCCTGGAACTCGTTCAGGATCATTTTTCCTTTGATCCACCCGGAACAGCCCGGAATCCCAGCAGGTTTTGTGCTGTGCTCAGCAGAGGCTTTCAGTCCAGCACTCCTGGAAACCCCGGCAAGGAAACAAATCCCACATTCCCGTTTGGAATGGGATCATTCCCGCTTGGAATGGGATCATTCTGGGGAACAGCCGCTCTGGCCCTGCCCACTCTGGGGAAATTCCAGGGCACACCAAGCTCCGTGTCCTTGGGAATTCCGGGTGCCTTTGGCAGAGGAACAAACTCGTCCCACCTGGCAGTGACAGGGAGCCAATCTGTCCTGCTGCCCGGAGCGGGGGGTGGAGGAGAAATCCATAAAAATCCACTGGATTTGGCTCCTGGATTTTCCGTAGGGATGCAGCTTGGGATTCACCAGGCTTGGCTTGGTGGCACCAGGGCTTGGCTCAGCCCGGCTGGGGAGGGGGCTCTGGGGTTTGGGCCTCAGGCTCATTTGGGTGCCAACCCAGCTCCCACCAAGATTCTTCCTGGAATTCCTTCATGGAACATCCTGTCCCCCACCAGGGACAGCCCTGGGCTGCTGCTCTGCCCTGGGAAGTGTTTCCACTCCCACCACCTTGGGAGTTATCCCAAATCCTGCTTCATCCCAGGCTGACATTGTGGTGCCTCTCCACCACCCTGGGAGTTATCCCAAATCCTAGTTTATCCCCGGATGATATTGGGGTGCCTCTCCCACCATCTTCAGAGTTATCCCAAAGTTATCCCAGAGTTATCCTGCTTCATCCCAGGCTGATACTGGGGTGTGTCTCCCACCACCTTCCAGAATGCAGGAAGGGGCTTTAGGGCGGCTCCTCCTCTCTGCTGATCCAGGGAGGTGCCCTGACAGCACGAGGAATTCCAGGGTGGAAGGGGAGGAACAAACGGGGTCACATTTGTCTCCGTAGGATAAGGTGACATCAAACTGTCCCTGATTTAAAGGAGGAGCAAGTCCCTGTCCCCATCCCACATTCCCAATCCTACATTCCCTGTCCCCATCCCACATTCCCAGTCCCCATCCCACATTCCCCGTCCCCATCCCACATTCCCAGTCCCACATTCCCCATCCCTATCCCACATTCCCAATCCCACATTCCCCGTCCCCATCCCACATTCCCAGTCCCACATTCCCAGTCCCCCTCCCACATTCCCCGTCCCCATCCCACATTCCCAGTCCCACATTCGCAGTCCCCATCCCACATTCCCAGTCCATCTCTGGGCCCTGGTCCCACCACAGTGTTCATTCCCTGTCTGTGGGCCCTGGGAAGCTCCACGTGGGAAGGAAGGAAGGTCTGGTGGGCCAAAGCAGCTTCCAAGGAAAGGGCAGGAGACCAGGAAGAGGCATTTCCCTGTTTCCTGTTTTCAGCTGAGGGACTTTGCTCCCCTGAAGTGGTTTTTGTGTGGATTTCCCTTCCCTGAGCTTGTCCATCCTTCCCTAAAAACTCGTGGCAGGAGTTTCACATCCTGATTCTATCCACAGATGTTCATATCCACGGAGAAACCTCTCCTTTGCATCCCTAATGTCGTTTTTAGTTGGATTCCTCATCCATCCTTCCCTACAAACTCGTGGCAGAGGTTTCACCTCCTGATTCTGTCCGAGGATGTTCATATCCATGAGGAAACCTCTCCTTTGCTCCTGTAATGTTGTTTTTAAGAGGATTTCCCTTCCCTGAGCTTGTCCATCCTTCCCTACAAAATCATGGCAGGAGTTTCACATCCCGATTCTATCCAAGGAGGTTCATATCCATGGAGAAACCTCTCCTTTGCTTCCCTAATGTCATTTTTAGGTGGATTTCTCATCCCTGAACTCATCCATCCTTCCCTACAAACTCGTGGCAGGAGTTTCATATCCTGGTTCTGCCCAAGGATGTTCATATCCATGAGAACCATGGAGAAACCTCTCCTTTGCTTTGCTCCCTTATTTTGAAGACCTCTGGCTCTCCCTTTGGATCAGGCACTGAATTACCAATTCCTGGGCACTTTGCCCATGTTTTTCCCAATCCTTCCTGGGCAGCAGGACGGATGTTCTTGGTGTAAAGGGAGCTCTGGTGTGGGAATGATGGGATCAATGCCTGTCCCTGGGCAAAGCCAGATCGTTCTGAGAGGGTTCATCAGAAATTCCAGGAGAATCAGGGCTGGAATTGTCCCCGAGACATCCCAGAATGTCCAGAGCAGCAGGAATGTGCTCCTGGCCCACAGGAGGTGTTAATTCCCTCCTCAAACTGGTTTATTATGGTACAAGATGTCCCAAAGCCCCTTCCAGGCATCCACAGGGACCGACACAAATCCCCCTTTGTGCTTTTCCAAAACACCCCCCAACCCCTGGGAATGTGTTCTTGGACTTTTCCTTGCATTTCTAGGACCTTTTCCTAGTGCCACAAATCCCTCTGGGAGCACAGCTGGGATCTGTTGGGATCAGAGGCGGAGGCACCGTGGAGGAAAAGCCACACTGAGGTTCCATTCATCCCACTCCAGAGGCCTGGGAATGGGCAGGGTTTTAGGGAAAGGCTCCTGTTTTCCTTCCAGAGGCTGCTGATAAACACTGGCAGCTCATTCCCAGGGCTGAGCCAGCAAACAGCTGGCACCTCTGGATATGGGGCAGGGAAGCTTTGGGATTTGAGGGAAAAGGCTGGGGGGAAAGCTGGGAAAGCTGGAGTGATGGGGAAAGGGCAGGAATCACATCCCAGGCAGGGATGGGATGCGGGGAGAAGCCACTCAGGGGTTTCTGGTGGCCAAGAAGTGAGAGAGACAGTTCCAGCACAAATAAAACCAGAATATTCCTGGCTCAGGCTTTTTTCCCTGTTTGGATCCATGGTGTTGATGAAGGAATTGTGATTTGAGCCAAGGGGGTGAGGGCAGAAGGAAAAACCAAACAAAACCCAAACCCTGGAGTGAGCTCAGGACCCTCTGCCTCATTTCTGGCCGGGTTTAGCCACAAACAAACTCCTGGAAATCCATTTCCACCCAGTTCACTCCCACCCTCCGTGTCCTTGCTGGATTCTGGGAATGCCAGATGAATTCCCAGCCTGAGGGGCAGAACCAAGGAAAGCTGTGAGAATTCATGGAGAGGCCAAGAGCTGATTTCCAATCCAAACCTCGCTGCTCCAAGCCAAGGTTCTCACCTCACCTCCTTGAAAAGCAGAATTTAGGCATGAAAATGAGGGGGTTTTGGTGAAATGTCTGAGTGGGATGGAAATGAAATCCTTTGCTGCTCACTCCAGTGCATTTTTCTGATGTTTTTCCCAGCATGGGAGTGCTGCATTCCCATGGGAATGCCACAGGGACAAGGGGGTGATGGGGGAAATGTGGGGAAAATCCCAAAACTAGGGAGAATCCCAGTACAGGCTGGGAACCCAAAAATCCCGTGGCTGCCAGGTCTGGATGTGGAACTGGAGCTGCTTTGGTGAATCCACCAAACTCATTTTCCAGCAGGGGATGAAATCTGGGCCCTGAGGGAGGAAAGGGAGCGAGGAGCAAACCCCCTCCTCACCACAGTTATCTGGGAAGGGCTCCATGGGTTGAATTTGTCCACGAGAGGAATTGCTGTGGTGGGAATGTAAATATATAAATGTGTATTTATGCACATTTCCACACACATATTTTTATATATTTTTATATATTTTTATATATTTTTATATATTTTTATATATTTTTATATATTTTTATATATTTTTATATATTTTTATGTATTTATTTATCTGTTTATATATTGATATAGTTGTATATTTATACATCTATATATTTATGTTAATGACTTTAACATAAGTTAAAGTCCCATAACCTTGGGATTTTGGGAACAGACTCAGGCTGGAGCAGCAGTGATGCAAATGGGATGGAATTCCATTAAAACCGGTGATGCTGGGCTGAATCCCTGTGGTTGTCACACAGACACAGCCACACTTTGGTCCCAGACACTTCCAATCCCAGAAATCTGAACCCTGAATTTTGACCTTTTCCACTTCCAATCCCAGAAATTTGAACCCTGAATTCCCTCCTCCACTTCCAGACATTTGAACCCTGAACTCCATCTTTCTCCAGTTCCACCCCTAGTCATCCGAGCCCTGTACCCGTCTTTCTGCAATTCCACACATTTGAACTCTGAATTCCCTCCTCCTCCACTTCCAGTTCCAGATAGTTGAACCCTCTGTGTCCCGTCTTTCTCCACTCCCAATCCCAGACATTTGAACCCTGTATCCCATCTTTCTCCCCTTCCCCATGCCCCGGTGTAACTGGGAATGAAAACGAATTGTGTCTGGCACAGCTGCAGCTGCTCAATCATCCTCTGGCTCCTCACTCCCAAAATCCAGAGCCTTGGAAGCAGCTGGGATTCTGCTCTGGAAAACACAGAGTGGAGCCTGCTCCCGGTGCCACCTCCTGCTCCCTGAAATTCCCTAAATCCCAGTGCGGATCCCGCGTTAATGGTGCTATTCACGGACAGGGATTTGTTTGGATGGAGCCTTTCCCAAACAACAGCACAACCAGCATCAAGCAGGGGAAATCTTAATGGATCTATCCAATGCTGAAATTCCTGAGCGGCGCCTGTGGAATAAAAATCAGGATTTTATGTTCATCTCAATGAATATTGGGGAGTAATGGAAGCAATTAATGTGGAATTGTAGGAGCTGGGAAATGGAGAGTGTGCAGAGAGGAGATGATTCCCGATCTGTGTACTTAGGAGCTGCCAGTGGAGCGAGGCTGGGACGGATCTAGGGATTTGGGACAAGTTCGGGATTTCGGAGGTGATGCTTTGGGTGGTCCCAGTGTTCCTGCCCAGGTCGAGGTGATCCCAGCGGGATCTGAACAGGGAGTGAGGGCTCCGAGTGCAGCCGTGGGATGCAGGAGTGCCCAGGTGGGAAATGAGATCCCACCAGCCCCATCTCCGAGTCATCAAACTGCATCCATAGGAAAAGACCAAGTCAGCAGCAAATTTCATGGAATCTCCGCTCTTTTCTCCCACTGGGTTTATAAAAAACTCTGCTCGGATCATTTTTCTTGGAGTGCAGAAGGGAGAGGAAGAGGCAGCTCCGTGTTTTGTTCTGGTTCCGGCTGTGCTGCTGCAGAAGAATGGGTCAGTAATTGCCAAATGTTTCCAGCTATTTTCCCTCCTGTTCCTTCACTGGAATCTTAAAAAGGATCCAATCAACTCCACATTCCCACAACTGCACTGAGAAGCTCTCGGAGAAATTCCTTTCAATCATTTTGAAGAATTTTTGATCACGATTTTTAAATTATTGTTGTAAATTCCACTCCTGGGGATGAAACTGCCAGTGATCATTGAGGGGTTTCATCCAAGGTTCATTTCAATGAAACCCCCTGGGGTCATTGAGGTTTTTAACCCAAGGTCCATTTTAATGAGGAATTGTTTAAACCTGAGACAGATCCAGTTGAAGCTGACATTTCCACTCTGCCTGACTCCAGCTGGAATTTATCTGAACAATCCCTGTCCCAAAATTCCCCATCAAATTAGATTTTGTTCCGTATTCAGGTTTCTGATTTAGGTTAAAGCACTAAAATGACTCAAATAAAGGTTCAATGAAATAAATGATTCAAACCCCAATGAGGGCCGAGTGCTCCAGTCCTACACAATCCTTGATTTTGCTGGGAAAATTCTACTGGAGTAAAATTGCTCCACAAAATTTCACTCAAACTGAGTTTTGCAGGCAGCAAAGCAAAGAATCTTCTGCCTGGGATGAGTGCCAGGGTCCCTCGGGCCAGTGAAGGTGTCCCTGCCATGGCAGGGGTGGCACTGGGTGCTCCCTCCCCTTGTCACCCATTCCACGATTCCATGAGGTATGTGGAACCAGCCTGGAGTGGGGGCACTTCCAGCTGTTCCCAGAAATCCCTGCAGGATTTCACAGCAGGACGTGGATGATCGGGATGGAGGATGAGGAGAACAAAGGAGGGTTCTTTGTGCAAACCCCAGAGCTGCACCCACTTCACTCCAAACCAAATCCAAATCCCATCCCGAGCCCTCATTAACTCGGTGGGAGCAGGAATTGGAAGCTCAGCTCCTTCACAAGGGACAGCAGGAGAAATTCCATTTATTTCTCCCCAAGATGGAATTAATCCCTGGACAGAAAATCAGCTTAAGGACTCTCCCCTGCTTCAGTTCCTGCAAGGCCTCTGCAGTTCACTCAAATAATCATTGGTTGGGTTCTTGAGAGATGTGGAGAAGCTCTGGCTAATTACAGCTGTGAATAACTGAAGTTTGGAGCCTTGGGCAGTTCTGAAATTTGGAATTAAAAAAACAAGAAAATCAACCTGAAAGGCAAGGCTTCAAAATTGTGGTGTCTCGAAAAACCAGGCTGTCAAAATCTGGTCAAGTGAAACATTTTGATTTGATTGCTGCAGGGTTTTCTCCCATATATAACTCTGAGACATATTCCGAGGTCAAACGTTTCCTCAACCTGAGGAGGTGAAATGTTTCATTTGGAAAGTGGCAAAACAAAATGTTCCCGTTCGTGTGTTTGTGGGTGGAGGGTTTTTCTTTTTAAAAACTCGGCAAAGTTTTAAGGTTTTTGTGGGGAGCTTCAGCTTCTCCTCAGCTGAGTTCTGGGCTTCAAATATTTCAGTTTAGGCATGAACTTCAACATTTTCTGTGCCTGTGATCCGGGCGAAAGGGGAGGCACCTGCACTGGGGCTCTGTAGCTGATAATTGTGGGAATATTTGGAGAACATGGATTGTTCTTATCCCTGCAGGAAAGATGGATTTTGTATGATCTACACAGAATTTACACAAGAATTAGGGATCAGTGGTGCTGGGGATAATGACAAGAATTTGCAGCCCCATAACGTTGATGTTTCCCCGCAGGAGTGGGTGAGAAACACTGGGAAGGTTTTTCCCTGTGTCTGAAAAATGCTCCCAGCCTGATCCAGAGGGTTGGGATCAGCTGGGATCAGCTGTGCTGTGGGGACATCCAGAGGCCACCGCTGTGCTGGGGACTCCAGGGCTCTGCACAGCTCCGGGAGCAGAAGGTGGGGACAGCAGTGCCACTCGCAGGGACATCCCGGCGGCCAGGACACAGCCAGGGTGACCCCGAGGTGCCACTTCCCAGCCCTGACCTGCCCAGCACCCCCGGCAGGATCCCTGGGAGTGTCCAAGGCTGGGCTGGATGGGGCTTGGAGCACCCTGGGATAGTGGAAGGTGTCCCTGCCCATGGGATGGGCTTTAAGGTCCTCTCCAGCCCAGACCATTCCATGATCCTATAACTGAGGCAGAACAGAGCAGAGATGGGGCTTAGCTGAGAAAATCCCCCAAAAATGGGATTTCCTGGGTCCCTGTGGAGGGGCATCCATGGGAAGCATCCTGCAGGGTGGGGATGAGCAGGAGCTGGAGCCCTGGAGAGGCACAGCGGCGTCTCCAGCCTTGCAGAAACCATTCCACACGGAGCTTTCTGAGGGAATAAAAAGGGGTTGCTCCTGCTGAGTGCACAACAGCCTCCAGCTGGTTCCTCTTCCCATTCCCGGGAGAAAACAGTGCAGGGATCCAAAGATGAAGTCTCTTCCTTCCCCTCTGGAATTTCACCGAACTGCTCATGTCCAGGACAGCAAAACTTCCCTCTCCACTCAGGACAGCGGGGGATTTATGATCCCACTTTCCCTCTTCCCTACAGCTCCTCCACCACCACGACAGCTCCAGGAGCTCTTCAATTTCCTGAGCTCAGCTTAAGCTCCCGGTGCTTGAAGAGGCTTCACTCTGCTGCCCCAAAATCCCCGTTTCTCTGCATTTCCTGGCTATTGCTGCTGGTCACAGCTGGTTTGCTATTAAAAACTCAGGAGTTTCTCTCTCTGCTGTGAGTCCGTTTGGCAATGGGAGCAGGAGCGGAGCAGCCTCTCTCGCCACAGGCTCGAGGAACGTGGAAATATTGGAGAGGTCACTCAGTGCCAAGCTTTGCGCAGGAACATTCCCCTTTTCCTGGTGTCTCCTAACAAATCTTTTGGGGTTTGCAGAGGAACAGCAGCCGTGCTCCCTGTCCAGCTCAATAACCCAGTGGTTTCTCGTTTTCCCATTTCCAGAGCAAATCAGGGACGAAAATGTTGGAATGGGAGGCAACTGCAGATCTGACAGCGAGCAAGGGCGGTGGGCTGGGGGCAGCGCTGGGATGGGAAGCTCAGTAAGGGACAAGGTTTAGTTTGTACCTGGTGATTAAATTCCAGAAAAATGTTGTTTTCCCACTGTGGGAAGAACTAAAGGAGGAAATATCCCAAGGTTTGCAGCGGGCAGGGCCCAGCTCTGGGCTCCTCTTTGCCTCAGATGAGGTGAATTTGGCTCTGGATGTGAATTGCTCTTGTAGAGTTTTGTCTCCTGGCCTGAGCTGATCCCTGTGCTGGGACAGCACTCCCCAGTGTTCCCAGTCCACTGGAGCCCCCCGTGGATGCTCCAGGGATGTGCTGGTGCTGCAGGAGCCTGGAGCTGTGTTCTAGCAGCACCTCCTGGGGCTGTGGCTGCCTGTGGGATCATCCCCTGTCCCAGCACAGCCTCCCAGCCCCGAGGGGCTCTGAGGGGTTATGGGATGCACTCCAAGCCCCCAAATCCTGCCCATTCTGGGGGTGTTCCGGTCATGGTTTCTGGGTGATGGGAGGAGGGATCCCTCTCTGCCACTGAGCTCTTTGTGCTGCTCCAGGCTCCTCATGCAGGAATTCCATTCAGGAATCATCCCAAACATCTCAGATTGGACACCCAGAGTGGGAAGCAGCTCCAGGTGAAGAAGCAGCATTTTGGAACAGCCTGGGATAGTGGGAGGTGTCCCTGCCCATGGCAGGGGGTGGAACGGGATGAGCTTTCCAATCCCTTCCCACCCAAACCATTCCACAATCCTATGAAATCTCCTGATGGGAGCTGAACCCTGCACTTAATTTTATCAGACTTTATCAAGGTAGGAGGGATCTCTCCATCAATCCTCCATTAATAACAATTAAACAGAAGCAGTGGTTAATTGATTTATCCTTGTTGGGTGAATATTGAGAGGAAACTGCTGCCTCCTTTCGAACCAAAGGATCGTCCTGTCCTTGCAGAGCTGTGAGGAAAAGCGAAACCAGCAGCTCCCTCCATGCATCTGAATGAAAACAATGGATTTTACCTCTGTGAGCACTTAAATATCCTCCAGATTATTATTTTTTATCTCTGAGTCAGGCAGGAGCCGTGCAAGGTAATGGATAAAACACAGGAAGGTGGATCCACGGGGAGGCTGCGTGGACATCAAGCATAGCAAAGCTGCTATAAAACATAATGAGGGAATAAAGCAGGGAAGAGGGCAGCCATAAATCCTGAGGCAAGGAATAAAGCAGGGCCCAGCACAAGGAGAAAAAGAATAATGAATGGCCAAACACACATCAGCTCAGGCATAAAGCATAATGAGCTGCTGGCTGAAAGTCACAGTAATGGAGAGGTTCTGTTGTCACTCGGAATAAGCAAAATGATAATTTTGTCTTCGGAGCCCTCACAGAGCTCCTGGATGCACAGGGCTGTGGGAGGGGTTGGGGTTTCTTCCTCAGAAATTCATAATTTCTGATATTTGCAAATCTTTTGGTTGAATTTTAGGAGCAGCTCTAAAACCCTGACAGGTTGGGAATCTTTGGAGTTGGGCTCAGAGAGGGTTTGGACACAGCAGGACAGGCTGGGGACACAGGGCAGGGACAGGACAGCAGATCCAGGTCCTGGGGAGTGACACTGGGAATCCTGGGAATCCTGGGAATGCAGCCCATCCACAGCCCCCTCTCCATGGGAATCACTTGAGTTTAACAAGGTCGAGTCTGGTGCTGCCCCTGAGATGGAGAAACTCCTGGGATGGATCCAGACTGGGGAGGAGCTGATGGAGCAGCCCTGGAAGAAGGATTTGGGAGTGCTGGGGGTGGCACTGGACATGATCCAGCCCAGAACCCCCCAGTCCTGGGCTGATCCCAGTGGGCAGCAGGAAAGGGGGGATTGAGCCTCTCTGCCCTGCTCAGGTGGGACCCCACCTGTCCCAGCCCTGGGGCCCCCAAAACCAAGGATGTGGAGCTGCTGGAGAGAGGAATCCACGGAGCTGCTCCAGGGCTGGAGCCCCTCTGGAGCCAGGCTGGGAGAGCTGGGGGTGCTCACCTGGAGCAGAGAAGGCTCCAGGGAGAGCTCAGAGCCCCTCCCAGGGCCTGAAGGGGCTCCAGGAGAGCTGGAGAGGGACTGGGGACAAGGGCTGGAGGGACAGGAGCCAGGGAATGGCTTCCCAGTGCCAGAGGGCAGGGCTGGGTGGGAGATTGAGAAGGGATTGTTCCCTGGGAGGGTGGGGAGGGGCTGGGATGGAATTCCCAGAGAAGCTGTGGCTGCCCCTGGATCCCTGGCAGTGTCCCAGGCCAGGCTGGACATTGGGGCTGGAGCAGCCTGGGACAGTGGGAGGTGTCCCTGCCCATGGGATGAGCTTTAAGGTCTTTTCCAACCTGAACCATTCCATGATCCCATGTTTCTATGACTTCTGGAGAAAGCCCCACCTGCTCCTGTGTCCCCCCAACACTCTCAGCTGGGATCTGGCAGACCCTGTGATTCCATGACTGCACAGCTCCTCACCTCCATCCCACCCTTTGTAGCCACAATCTTCCCAAACTCCTCATTGGAAATGTGGTTTTAAAGTGCATTTTGTGTAATTAGGGCACTCCAGAAGCAGAAGCCATTTCTCACCCACTCACCCAGGCTCCCCCGTTCCCCTGGCAGCAGCAGCTGTCTGAGCCTGGTTTGCAGCAGGAATTTGTGGTGGCAGTCCCAGTGCTGAGCTCCGGCAGGGATTTATTGCACTGCTGGCAAGAAACGCAATATTTCCCTCATTAGGGCTCTCAGTTTGTTGTTTGGCTTCTCCTGGAGGGTAAAGACACCGAGCAGAGCGTGGGGAAGCCAATTAGGAAGGACTGGAAGAACATTTCCCAGGACTGAGCGGGACTGGGACTGGTGGGGACTGGGACCTGTGACAGGAGGTTTGAGTCAGCAGCTGAGGCCCAGCTCAGTCTGGGGGAGCTCCGGGAAAAACGTGGGAATCTCCTCGTGCTCTGGTTGCCCGTCTGTGAAGGCAGCACAGGCCCAAAGCTTTGTGTCCTAACCCCACCTCCTGCTCTCAGGGGTGTCACTTCTGGTCCCTTCCACAGCAACAAACGGCTCCAAACCATGTCTGCACTGGGCAGAAAGATTCAGGCTGGGGACATTTGGTGCCTTAACACCCCCGGGAGCAATCCAGGTGCTTCGGCAGCTTGGATTAATATTTTTATATTCATTT
>VZTJ01005683.1:0-16850 GCA_013397795.1 Orthonyx spaldingii | reverse complement strand
TATATATATTTATATTTATGTTTACTATTATATTATATATCTATTATATTATTATATGATATCTAGATTTATTTTATTTTACATGTTTATATCTATTTGGCATATTTTTATTTACTTATTCATATTTTTATTAATTTGTGCTCATATTAATTTATATTTACATTTACATTTACATTTATATTTATATTTATATTTGTATTTATATTTGTATTTATATTTGTAATAATCTAATATAGTATTATGTATAATATCCATTACATTATTGCACTATACCCATATTTATTTTATTTCTATTTATTTTATTTGGCCTGTTTATTTGCCATACTGGATGTTTTCCCAGCGGCTGCCTGAGCCTCCAGCCCCGCTCTCCTGGAGGAGCAGCTCCCGGAGAGCGGGGAGCTCCTCGCTGCCGGGGGCACAGGGGACAGGGACTGGTCCCAGCCTCTCTGGTGCTCTCCCGCTGGGAGATGGTGGCGATGACCCCGCCAAGGAGAGATCCCAGCTGGAAGTGCTGCCAGGAATGTGTCATGCACAAGGCAAAGCACCTCAAATCCACGTCCAGAATTCCATGAAAAGCCAAGGCTGTGTCCCTTCCTGAAATCTGGAGTCCCCCTGGGGACGCCGGGGTGGTCCTGCTGGGCCTGAGCGGCCTCCAGGCCTCGGCACCACCCGGGCCCGGCCTGGGCCGCGTTTTCCGCTTGTTTTTCCATATCCAGAGCCCAGTGTGGGTCTGGAATGCTCCGGCACACAAGGAGAGCTCTGTGTGCCTCCCGGAGCGCGAGGGGCAGTGCAAAGGGAAGGAGAGGCAGGGGCAGATCATAAACCGGCTTTTCATATCTGCAGGAAATTCCTGATCCTCCTGCACCTCCTTCCAGCCGGGCCCAAACCCGGCTTGGAGGGGAGGCAGCCCCCAGAAAAAACACATTTCATGTGGGGAAGGCAAAGCCAAGCTTGTTGTAAAGGAAAGATGCTCCAAATGATCTGTTTTTAAAAACAAACCTGATTTTTTACCCTATTTACCATGGGGGGGAGGCAGCCCCTAAAGAAAACACATTTCATGTGAGGAAGGCAAAGCCAGGCTGGTGTTTGCAACTGGGTTGTAAAGGAAAGATGCTCCAAATGATTTATTTTCCAAAATAAACCTGATTTTTAGCCTATTTCTTGTGGATGGATGCAGCTCCCGGGGTGCTGGTGGATGCGGGACTTGGTGCTTGTGGCGGCCTCAGTCCTCACCTGCAGCTTTGTGGTTTCCCTGCTGGTGAAGAGATTTCACTTTCCTGCTCCACCATGGATCTATCAGGGAATATTTGCAGCTGGATTATATTTCTGAACTATCCAGGTGGAATCTCTGCATTTAATTCCATAAAAACAACCAAGAATCCCCTCTGCTGAAGCACTGCTGGGATGCTATGCTGGGAACGCTCCTGGAGGCATCAAACCGTAAATTCAGGGAGTGTTTCGGGGATGTGACACCAGCCCTGCTGGCACACAAGAGCTCATTTGAGTGTTTGCCCAATTCTCATTTTATTTACCTGCATCTCAAAGTTCATTCTGTGATTCTGTGATTTCCCTCCTGGAGGGGTGTCACCCTGCTGGGACACATCAAACCTTTGTCAGCAAGCCCAAAACTCAGAACAATCTGCTCTACAGGGGTCCAAAGAGGGAATTTATGTCCCATAGGGTGGAGAAAGAGGGAAAGAAAATTAAAAATGGGATTTTTAATGAGAATGGTAATAAATCTCTAGCAAAGAACACATTTGGGTGAGTTCAAGCAGGGGGACACCCCGATGTCCTGCAGAGTGACAAATCATGCTCAGATCCTGCTGTTTTCCTTTCCCAGGAGCTGATGACTCAAATCCCATCCCCAGGAGCTGGGACCAGACCTGCAGATCCTTCAGCCAACACCCTCTGCCATCCTCCCAGAGCCCAGCGCTGCTCCAGCATCAGCTCCCAGGAGCAATTCCAGGGAATGCTGCCTTTGCTGGCAGGGAACGCCAGGTTCAAAGGGAGGAACTTGGATGCTTCACTGCAAAAACAGCAGGGTGAGTTGGAGGTGAAATTCCTGGCCCCCTGCTTTTGTTCCCGAGGAGTTTTGTAGGACAAAGCCACGTCCTGCTCCCGATGCTCCTCTCCCGACACCCCGTGCTGGGCACCTGAGCAGTGTTGGGGCTGCGATTTCCCAGATGGATGTGTTCAAAAAGCCCCCCAATTTTGCTTTTATTTTTCTTTATGATTGAGAAACCCAAAGGCCTCATGTGACTTTGTAGATGACTTCACACATTCAGAGAGCAGGAAGGAAGCGGGGCTGCTCTCGCTTCGCTTTCCGTGGGGCGGCTGCAAATTTGGCCTCATTAACTCAGGAGTGCTCAGAGGGACCCAAAAATGACCCCCCAAGCCTCCCCTGAGCCCCCCAAATGCTGCTGCTTCAACATCAAGACAGCGACAGTGGCCCTGGGGATCTTCCACATGGTGAGTTCCGGGCCAGGAAGGGGCACAGGGAGAGGGAGACAGGAAAACAGAGGTGGAAGCTCTCCAGGAGGAGCAGTTGTTGTGGTTCACAGGGTCCCCTGACACTGGTCCCAAAAGGAAAACCCAATGGTTTAAGAGGGATGAACAAAAGAAGATGGTGGGGGACAGGGAGAAGTGGAATTCACTGTACTGGGAAGGGTTTTGAACAATTTTTTTCCTGGCTCTGCCAATTGGACCTCAGAGAAACTCGCTCTGCTTCCTGTTTTTCTGCTCAGTGCAGGAGCTGTGTGTATCCTGAACCTGCTGGGTGGGATCAGGCAGTGGGAATATGGGAATTCCTGGAGGGATTTGGGAGCTGGATGAGCAGAGGGTGGTGGGCAGAGCTGCCTCCTCTGCCGCTCTGTTGGTTTCCATTGGGATCACGGCCGTGTCCAGCTCCCAGAGCTGGAGAAGCTGCTCAGGGCAGGGGTGGCAGAGCAGGAGAGCCTGGAGGCCCCTTTCTCCCACGCTCCTGAGGAGCTTTAGGTGCTCTCAGCCGTCCTGAGGATGTGGTTTCTTGCATGGCTGAATTATTAAAACAATCTTTGTGCTGCACTGGGTGTGCACAGTCAGGGTTTGGGGCCTGCAGGGCAATAACGGGGCTCTCACACCTTCCTTGGACAGCAGAGGGGCACTGGGGGGACCTGCAGCCTGCAGAAATCCCATGGGAACAGCAGCTGTGGCACGGGAAGGACATTCCATGGCCCCCCACTGGAGCAGCAGGAGCTGTGCCATCCCTTTTACCCCTGGAAAACGGGGTAATTTTTGGATAAGTCTTGTCTTCTTTAAGAGATATCACACAATACCAACCATTATTTTCCCCCTGCCTCTTCTCTCCCTTTCTGATGGTGCAGCTGCAGCTGGGCAGGGGGAGGGAAAGGGAAAAGGGGATTTACACCTTGGCTGATTTGCTCCATCAGTGCTGGGGGTTTGGATCAGGATGAACTCCTGCTGCAGGTCCCAGGGATGAATCACAGCCGTGAGAGCAGTGCCCTCAGACCTGAGCTCAGGCTCAAGGCGATGTCTTGTCCTCCAATAAATCAGCCCTGCCTCACTGCTGATCTCTTCAGAGACAGCTGGAATAAATCCTGGGCATTCTGGAGCAAACGGGGAAGGAGAAGAAGGGGAGTGAGGAGAAGATGGGGTTGTGTGAACAGCGGAGCTCCACTGGGTGCTGGGAGGGGACCTGCAGGTGACGTTCAAAGGCAGCACTGAGGAGTTTGTCCTGCTCATCAGCTCCTCCAGCCAGGAACAGGCCTCAAGATGTTTGACAGAGCTTCAAGATCAGGGCTGGAAATTTGCTCCTGTGCAGGCACAGAATTCCTTTCCTGCTGCTCCTCGACTGGAGCCAGAGGAGCCTTAGGAAGCAGCATCTGCACCTTGTCTGGCCTCAGCTGCACACCAGCTCCTGTCTTTGGCAGCTCTGTAACCCACAGAGCAGAAATTCACCTCTGGCACCCCCCCGGGTCCTGTCCTCACCTCTGGACATGACTCAGGTGAGCCCAGAGTGGGATTCACTGAGCTCCCACCAGGCTGGGGCTGAGCCAGGGGTCCCACAGAGCCCAAGCTGCTCCTCCTGGAACAGCACAAACCAGGAGGTGGCAGGAAAAGGTGGCAGGAAAAGATGAAATGTGAAAGGAAACCAGACGGGAACTAAAAGTGCTCCTCACTCACTTCATCCTCGCCTGCCACAAGAGCCACTGGGAAATTCAGGAGAGAAAAGGTGAAGCTCTGACAGTGCAGCATTTTCGTGTGCTGCTCTTTGTGCTGCGTGTCCCCTGCTCGTGTCAGAACCCCCCAGCAGCCAGGGCACAGCCAGAGCACCCTGTCCCTGTCACCCCTGCCACAGCATCCTGTCCCTGCCCCGCTGCCCCTGTCCCCCACGGCTTCAAGCTGCCCGTGCAGAAACCCCTGCTGTGAAAGCAGAAGAGGAGCAGCCTCACCCCAGGGCCACGTACACAAAGATAAATGACTCGGAGATCAGTCAAGCTGCAAATGTCTCAGGAAAATAAAGGCACAACACGACCTCTAAGAGCAGTTTAGCCCCAGTGCAGCTGCAGCAGGATCATCCCCAGGGAATGGGGGCTGCATGTGTCAGTTTCTGCCTTCAAGACGCCCCCAATTTATCTGCCTTGATTGAATGGCTGGATTTACCTCAGTCCTACATTGCTCCGTATGATCACTGAATCTTGGAATATCCTGAGTTGGAAGGGACCCACAAGGATCATTCTGTCCCTGCCCAGACCCCCCAACACCCCCACCCTGAGCATCCCTGGAGCGGTGTCCAAACGCTCCTGGAGCTCTGGCAGCCTCGGGGCCGTGCCCATTCCCTGGGGAGCCTGGGCAGTGCCCAGCACCCTCTGTGGGAAGAACCTTTCCCTGATCTCCAGCCTGGCCCTGCCCTGGCCCAGCTCCAGCCGTTCAATTCCTGGGATTCAAATTTCTTCCACCAAGAAATGTGAAGCTCCTTTCGTGCAGAGGCAGCAATGAGATGAGGGGATTGCTCCGAAAATTCCAGGTGTAGGAGATAAGGGAGGAAGGGCTGGGGAGGGGCTGGGAATTGAGTACCTGGAAGTGAAATCTCCTATTTTAAACCTGCCTTTCTCCTGCTGTGACACTACTATGGGAACTGGGTATTTTTTTGTCCAAAATGAGAAGTCTTTGGTTCTGGAAGTCTGAAATGAGAAGTTTTTGGTTTCTGCTGGAGCTGAGGGGTGGATCTGTAGTGGGAGTAGCTGGGCAAAGAGTGCAGGGCAGGCACCACATCCATCCCCCTCTGCCTTCTTCCCAAGAGACCCCTCTGCAGAGGATTCATGCCCTTGGATGTGCATTCCCTGCAGGAATAAAGGTGCCACATTCCAGTGTGCCAAAGCCAGCTGCTGGAGAGGAGTCCTGTGCTGGCCAAGGGAAAGACCTGGAGATCTCTGCGTGCTCACAGCTCAGGTTCTTTCTTTCTACACAAAATGGAAAATTTTAGACCAACTTTTGCCTTAAAAATCTCCTGAATCTCTCAGGCTGGGCTTGGGTTTCCTGACATGTTCTTATCTTTCTGCCTGCACTTGGTCTGGGTGGTGTGGCTCATTTCCACACCAGCAAGGAAACCAGGGCCTCTTTTTTCTCTGACAGACATCAGAGAGGGTCCTTCACGCTGAAGTTCTGCCTCTGCAGCTGCTGGATGGGATGGGAGCATTTGGGGTTTGTTGGCCTGCTCTCACTCATCTGGCAGGAACAAAACTGATATTTAGGGCCCAGCTCATCCATTTCACTCAGGCCTCCTTTTAAGTGAAACCTGAAAAAGCAATGTCTGCCCACATTTCCCATGTTGGCAGTTGAGGGTTTGGAGCAACAGCAGAAATAAGGGAAGGAAAACCTCTCTGGGAGCCTGAACATGAAACCTCTCTGACACCTTGCAGTCAGGTGTGATCTCCGTGTGTGTTCATTAGGAAATCCCTCCCATCCCACGGGACACCAGCAGCTGTAAGGACACTTTGGATCGATGCAATTTCATCCTTGACAGGGCTCAGAGCTGCCGTGGGAGCCGAAATGCCGCTCCATTAAGCCGAACTCGTGTTAACTTTGTCGTGTCCTCGTGTAATGAGAGCTGGATGTTCCTCCTCTTCCTGCCAGCTCACGAGCAAATTGCAAAGTTCATTTGCTTCATGAAAAAAAAGGAAGACAGCAGAGTGACTCTCGGACAAGCTGGTAGCAGACAGGCCCAGGGAAAACCTGACACATCCTTCTCATTCAGACTCTGGACAGAATTGTAAATTCAGAGGGACAGGTTGGGACAGGGGGTCCCCCCTGCAGCTCCAGTGTGGCTTGGTGGGCGCTGGCTTTGGGAGTGCCACAGGTCCTCTGGGAGCTGCAGCTGGGGGCTCAAAGTCGATGACTTTGGTGTCAAAGAGCATCAAGGACTTCCGTAGCTCCCACAGTGGCTGAAGGAAGGGCTGAGCTCAGCTCCTGCCACCTCCTGCCTCGCTTTCCCCTTCCTGGGGCAATGCAGAGCCTCCCCTCCCACAGCTCCTCTGCAGGGCAGCTCAGCACCCCTGGCTGGGCATTCCCACTGCCCAAACTCTGTCTGGATCCCTCTGCAAACACAGACCCGTTCTCTGCTCCCTCCCCAGCCCCTGCAGCCGCTGTTTTTGTGCTGTTCCCAACACCCCCGGTTTGCAAACACGAGCCCAGACCGCAGCGGTGCCGCTTCCTCCTCGCCCGCGGCGCTGCTGGGGCCGTGCTCGAGGTGTGAGGTTGGTGCAGCTCTGGTGGAGAAGTTGTTTGTGCTCTGCCCAGGCTGGTGCTGATGTGGGCACAGACAGGGCCTGGCTTCCTGTGCGGGGCCACAGGGCTCAGTCCCGCAGTGGGGCAGGCTGGAGGGACCCCAGAGGGTCCCTGGTGCCACCTCCCTGCTCCAGCAGGGCCATCCCAGAGCTCGGGCACGGGATTGTGTCCGAAGGCTCTGGAATATCCCCGGGAGGAGACTCCAGCCCCTCTCTGGGCTCTGTTCCAGCTCGGGCACTGCCCAGGGCAGAAGTTCTGGTCCTGTGCAGGGGAATTGCTGGGCTCAGTCCCTGCCCGTTCCTCTGGTGCCCCGGAGCAGAGCTGGGCCCTGCTCTGACCCCCCCTGCACACAGGGACACCCAGGGATGGAATTCCCAGAGAAGCTGTGGCTGCCCTGGATCCCTGGCAGTGTCCCAGGCCAGGCTGGATGGGGCTTGGAGCAGCCTGGGACAGTGGGAGGTGTCCCTGCCATGGCAGGGGTGGGATGGGATGGGCTTTCCAATCCCTTCCAACCCATGGGCAAATCCCTTCCGAACGTGGGCAATGGTTCCCACGTTTCCCATGGAGCATCATTCCCAAATATTCCCGGGGGGGGCAGGAGGGGGGGGGGGTTGGAGGCTGGTCTGCTCTGCTCAGCCCCCAGTGCAGGGTGGAAATCCCTTCCTGCAGAGCTTTCCCGGGATGGCAACAGGCAATAACCCAGCTGGAAATCCATCCTTTCTGTGATTCCATAGAGATCTCCCAAACCTGAGCTCAGACATGGATTTTCCACTGCACATCATCCCTGTGCAAGTGCAGAAGTTCAGGGCTGGGGCTGAGCCCACAGCTCTGGATCTCCCTCCGTGTCCCAGCTCGTTAAACTCAGGATAAAATGAACCCTGGAGTCTGGGGTTTGATGCTCCAATTGGAAAACTTGGAGAAAATCATTCCAGTTCAATGTGAAAAAAGAACATTTGGAGATTTTCCTCAGATAATAAAGGGAGGAAAGTGATGGTCTTGTCAATGGAGTAGCACAGCTACACTCGCAGGGAGATCTTTAAGCTTTTTGTGTTTCTTTTTACACTTTAGAATACTGGTATTGCATCTCCCTCAACTCTGGAGCAAAATGCAATTTCAAAACACAAAACCAGGATAAAAACCATTGAAACAAAACTCATTGACTTTGTCATTTCTCCATCCTCCTCCTGCTGGCAGTGAAATACAAAATATTAACAAGGTGATAGCTTTTGTCTCCATATTTCCTGGGATTTAAACCCTTTGTGTTTGACTCACTTGGAGACTCATCCATCCAGTGTTCCCTGGAAATAAATTCAGTGCTGGGAATTTGGCCCAAGGCCCTGAATTGTGTTTTTTACTTTGTCCTCAAGGTCATGAGCGTCCTGCTGCTGATTGAGTATTCCCTGGAGGTGGCCAACGGGAAGGGCTTCTGCAAAGACCTGGACAAGGATTACTTCAGAATTGGTGAGTCCTGGGAATGCTGGGAAGCAGCTGTGGGGCAGGGAGGGATGCCACAGTCCTGCAGTGCTCTCTCTGCCTTTTCCACCAAAGCAAATTGGAATTCAGAGCAGGTGGGCCCAAATTTGGGGTTTGCTGTAGGCCAAGGCTCTGTGAGTTTGTTGGAGTTTAATGTGGAGCCCCGAGAAGTTTTTATTTCAGAGGAGCAGGCCAAACTGTGCAGCACCCTCGGAGTCCTTCAGCTCCCTCTGGAATCTCCTTCGGAGTCCCCTGGCAGTCCTGGTTTCCCTTTCTCTCCCTTTTCCCTAGCTGTGGATCATTCCAGCCTCACACACATTCCCAACTTCCTTCACATCCTGGGCATTTCCAGGGAAACACTGAAGTGTCTGAGAACTCCTCCTTTGTTGAAGACCTTCCTGAGCCACATCTGGGCAGGTGGCACCAGCAGTGCCACCCCTCCCACCCTCCCTCTGCTAACAGAGAGCTCATTTAAATGCAATTTAAATTCATTTCAATTGATCCAAAAGGAGTTTTAAATTCCCCTGCTGTCTCCCCTTTGAATCCCCTCCAGAAATGAGCTCTGCTGATGGGAAATCTTCAGTCTGGAAAGCAGCTCTGCCCAGCGCTTCCTTCCCCCAGCACAGGGAGCCTCTTCCTTCCTCAGGCTCGAGGGGAAAACCCTCTGGGGAGGCTGCAGCCCTCAAAGAGGCCCAAAAAGCTGATCCTGAGAGGGAAGGGAGCATGACAGGGGTGGGATACAGGGGAATGATCCCAATTATCCACTTATCCTGCACCAGGAAAAGGATGGTGCAAAGCAAGGGAAAAGCTTTTCCTCATCACCTGAGAAAGCCCCAAGGGCAGGAGCTGCTTCTCCCTCGACTGTGGGAATTGAGGCACAGAGGAGGAAGAAATCTCCATAAACAGCGAAGAGAGAAACCCCAAATTCAGCAAATCCCGAGGGGAAGCAGGGAGGGTGAGGGGGAAAGGGCTTTGCCTCCTGGAGAAAATCAGGAACACAAAGGGCAGCTCCCTCCAAAGGCAGCCACTGCAGCTTTCCCTCTGCTCCCAGGGGCGTGGAAAAGCTGGAATTCCAAGGCAGGACAACAACCCCAGCTTTGAGGAGCAGGGGAGCAGAACCAAGGCTGGGATGTGGTGCACAAAGAGCCAAAGATTAACAGGGAACAGCCTAAACCCAAAACAGAGTTTAACAAAGGAGCCAGACCCAGCCTTTGTGGGACCAGTCCTAAAGGAGCCAATCCCAATCCCATTAACACCCAAACTCCCAAAGCCTTTTCCCTAAAGAAGCCAATCCCAATCCCATTAAAACCCAAACTCCCAAAGCCTTTTCCCCTGGGTTTCTCCCAACACCAACACTCAGGATTTTGCCCAGAGAGGATTTCTCTCCTTATCCCAGGGTTTTCTCGTGTTTTCCTGCCTCTCTCTCTCTCTATGGGCTCCTGCTCCAGCTCTCTCTTGGCAGGAGCCTTAATTAATTGGGCCAGTGGCCATTGCCAGATAATTGCCCAGCTGGATTTTCCAAGCAGAACCTGGATCAACCCCCCCAAACAAAATAACAAAGAAACACAACCCCCACAACCCCACAAACACAAGGGGATGGAAAGAAAAGGAAAACTAAGGGAAAACAACCATCCACGAGCTGTTTGTTCCCAGAAAACAGAGTCATCCTTCCTGCTGACAGCAGGGATGGGTTGGTGCCATGGACAAAAATAAAAAAAAAACCCCACAAAAAACCCCCACAACCCCTCCAAATAAACAAACAAAACCAAAAAACCCAAACAAATAAAAAACCAGCCAAACCAAAACCCAAACAAAGCCCCCAAGCAAACAAACAAAAATCCCAAACCAACAAACAAAAAACAAAAAAAACCAAACAAAACCCCCAACAAACAACCAAAAACCCCAAACAATCAACCAAAAAACCCAAACCAACAAACAAACAACCAAAACCCGAAAACAAAACAAAAGATAACCCCAAACCCCCCTCCCCCAGAAAGCAGCAAAACAACCAAACCCTGAAAGAGGAAGGAAGCCCTTGAGGCCACACTTGCACCACGTTCTTCAATTCCCATCAGAAATGGAAAGTGGGAGCACATTTTACAGGAATGGATGGAGGGATGGATGGAGGGATGGGTGGATGGATGGATGGATGGATGGATGGATGGATGGGTGGATGGATGGAGGGGTGGATNCCTGAAAGAGGAAGGAAGCCCTTGAGGCCACACTTGCACCACGTTCTTCAATTCCCATCAGAAATGGAAAGTGGGAGCACATTTTACAGGAATGGATGGAGGGATGGATGGAGGGATGGGTGGATGGAGGGATGGAGGGATGGATGGATGGATGGATGGATGGATGGATGGATGGATGGATGGATGGATGGATGGATGGATGGATGGATGCTCCCGGTGTCCTGGTGCTGCTCACAGCCCCAGCTCTGGACCCTGCTGGGTCATTCCCTGTTGCCGTCCCAGGAAAGCTCTGCAGGAAGGGTGTCCTAGGGTGATTTCTTCTCAAAATTTGCCCTAAACCAGCACAAATGGATTTCCACCCTGCACTGGGAGCTGAGCTGAGCTGAGCTGAGCAGACTCCAACCCTCCCACAGGAATATCTGGGAATGATGCTCCATCAGAAATATGGGAACCACCGCACTGCCCCTCACTCAGGTTCCTATCAGCAGGACTCACCCAAATTCCCATTTTTTGCTCACTGCTGGTGTTCTTCACCTTGGCACTGGGTGATTGAAGCCCCTTCCAACCCCACCATCCCATGGTTCTGGTGGATGAACCAAACCTTTGAGTGCTGATGTAAAACAGGCCTGGGGGATCCCAGTGGTGCCTTTTTCCTTGGAAAAATGTGAACCCAGCTTTTGTAACTTCACCAGGCAGTGCCTATTCCTGGTTTGGTGCTTTTCCCTAGGTCTGACTCCTACTCTGGGGACAGGAGAGTTTCAAATATGCAGGGATCTGACTCAGCCTCCTTTTCCTTCATGTACAGGGAATTTTCAGCCCAGGGAAAGCCACTCTGGAAAAGCAGGGAACAGCAATTCCTGGCTGCCCGGGGCTGTGTTTTCCTCTCTGTGGGCGTGGACAGGGCAGGGGGGGAGGCTGGGTTCCCTCTTTTGCTCCCAGGGTTATCTCAACTTGTGGTTTTACACGGAAAATGACTCAAGAAAGGAAAAAAACCCTGTAGTTGTTGTTTCCGAAGAGCTTCTGCAGAATATCCTGGTTGGGCAATGTTTGAGAGTTGGGTTTTTTGAGATGGCACCTCATGAGACAGCTCCAGGTCTTTGCAAGGATCTGAGCTGGATCCTTCCAGAGGAATTCAATCCTTCCAGAATTGTGAGCTATGGGACAGCTTGGCTGCCTCTTCCAGCCACCAGTGTTCTGGAAAAAAACACCAGGGGCTGGGAAAATCTGGGGATGGGAGTCACAGGGGGAGGGAGGGGTGATGTGACTCTGTCCACCTGGGAGGCCAGAGATCCATGGGAATGGCTCCATGGGAATGGCTCCATGGGAATGGATCCCTGGGAATGGATCCCTGGGAATGGATCCCTGGGAATGGCTCCATAGGAATGGATCCCTGGGAATGGTTCAATGGGAATGGCTCCATGGGAATGGCTCCACGGGAATGGCTCCATAGGAATGGCTCTATGGGAATGGCTCCATGGGAATGGCTCCACGGGAATGGCTCCANGATCCCTGGGAATGGTTCAATGGGAATGGCTCCATGGGAATGGCTCCACAGGAATGGCTCCACGGGAATGGCTCTATGGGAATGGCTCCGTGGAAATGGCTCCATGGGAATGGCTCCACGGGAATGGCTCTATGGGAATGTCTCTGTGGAAATGGCTCCATGGAAATGGTTCCAAAGGAATGGCTCCATGAGAATGGCTCCATGGAAATTGTTCCACAGGAATGGTTCAATGGGAATGGCTCCATGGGAATGGTTCCACAGGAATAGTTCAATGGGAATAGCTCCACAGGAATGGAGGGGTGTTGGTGGCAGTGTCACACACCCCACACATCCATGGGATTAGTGTGGGGTGGGATTTGCTCCATCGGTGATGGGGGTTTGGATCGGGATAAATTCCTGCTGCAGGTCCCAAGGATTAATCCCAGCCATGAGTTGGGACCTCTTTTGGTGATCTGGTGATTCCTTTTATCGTTTTCAGCTGATATCACCACCAGTTTCCTGCTGATCCTCATGCTGTTTGTCATCAGCTTCCACCTCCTGCTCGGGGTGCTCAAGGTATGTCCCCTACAAGTGACATCCAGAGGCTCAGGGGCTGGATGGTGCTCACTGGAATAAGGGTCAAAAAAAAAAGCAGAAAAAACCCTAGAATCACAGAATCACCCAGGAAAAAAAAAAAAAAAAAAAAAAAAAAAAAAAAAAAAAAAAAAAAAAGCAATAAAAATCTCTCCTGGTTCCAGAGGGGGAGAGGATCATCACTTTGGCGTTTCAAAGTTTCAAACACCCAGATTTACCAAATCCAGGCTATGTTTGGTGTTAAAAGGAGATTTCATGATTTCGAAAGGTTTTCTTGCCACGTTTCCTTGCTCTGTTCTGAGTCAGGTCCTGTGAGAGAACTGTCCCTGCCCTGTTACACCGGGGACACATTTCCCAGTTTTCAGGAGGAGGAATGACCAGGCCATGGGGTGGAAACCCCAGGAATCTGATGGTAGCAAAGTTCTGAGTATTAAATACCACCCAAAGAATCCAGTTCTCCCTTTGGATAGGTAAATTTTAGGGACAGTGGAATGAAAACTCTGCTAGGATCAATGCCAATGTCACAGAGTGAGGATTCACAGAAATTTTCCAAAGGGGTGAAAAAAAATCAGCGTTGACGCCCTTCCTTTCTGTGGATCAGTTGTCCCTGGAATCAGCTGCAGAAATTCCAGGGAAGTGTTAATTCCTGGAGCACCATCTAAGTCCTTCCAGGTGTTGACAGCTGGAATAATTTCCCCTTTGGAATGGCAATAACTGGCTCTGCTTTTCCTCCTCAGAAACGGGAGCGGCTCCTGATCCCGTTCCTGGCCCTGCAGGTCATCGATTTCCTGCTCAGCCTTCTGACCATGTTCAGCTCCTACATCCAGGTCCCAGTGATCATCTCCGTGTCCTCCCTGGGCCACACGGTGGGTGACAGCTCCTCCGGGGGTCTCCTGGGGGTCCAGAGGGTGGGGAATCCTTGGAATGAAGGATGGTTACCATGGGCTGTGGTTCTTCATGGAATCCTTTAGGTTGGAATAAAGGATCATTTGCTTGGGCTGTGGTTCTTCATGGAATCATTTAGGATAGGAAAGACCTTTAGGATTCTGGAAGGTTGGATGAAGGATTGTCATCTTGGGCTGCAATTCTTCATGGAATCCTTTAGGTTGGAATGAAGGATCATTACTTTGGGCTGCAGTTTTTCATGGAATCCTTTAGTTTGGAGTAAAGGATCATTATCTTGGGCTGTGGTTTGTCATGGAATCCTTTAGGATGGAAAAAAAGATCATTGCCTTGGGCTGCAATTTTTCATGGAATTATTTAGGTTGGAATGAATTGTCATTACCATGGGCTGTGGTTCTTCATGGAATGTTTTAGGATGGAGTAAAGGATTGCTACCTAGGGCTGTGGTTTGTCATGGAATCCTTTAGGATGGAAATCACCTTTAGGATCCTGGAAGGTTGGAATGAAGAATTGTTATCTTGGGCTGCAATTGTTCAAGGAATCATTTAGGATGGAATAGAGGATCATTATCTTGGGCTGTGGTTCTTCATGGAATCCTTTAGGTTGGAAAAGACCTTTAGGATTCTGTATCCAGGTTTGCTCACTCTTTGGGCCAGAAGAAGTGGAAGTTTGGGTTGAATTTAAGGTATTTTAGTGGCTTAGACTCCGTGTGAACCAATCACGAGCTCTGTGTAAAATGTGAATAATCTACAAAAGTGACCCAATCCTGCCCTTTGACCCAATTCCTGTCTGCCCCAGCAGGGCCACTCCAGGATCCCGATGCTGGCGCTGCAGCTGCTGGATTTCTGCCTGAGCATCCTCACCCTGTGCAGCTCCTACATGGAGGTGCCCACCTACCTCAGCCTCAAGCCTGCGGACACCGGGGTAGGTCTGGGCCCAGCTCCACTCATTTTCCCTGCTGGGAACTCCCAGAAATTCCCTTTCCATGCCTGAGGAGCTTCCCTGACCCCTCTGGAACATCCAGAACTGCTCAGTTTGACAACGAAGAGGGTTTTCCGTGCTCTCTCCAATGCTGTTCCTGACTGACAGCTCCCATGTTCCTTCAAAATACACCTTGTTTTTCCTTGTAGGAATCTGACAGATGCAAATTGCAGAGCAAAACGATTCATCTGGAGCTGCCTGCCTGGAAAACACCTCAAATTCCATCTTTATTAAACAGTCATGCTTTTAGTTCTCATTTAAACAGGGCTTTGCCCAAGGAGTGAGAACAGCAGGAGGAAAAACAAGATCCCTGTGATCTTGCTGCTGGTGAAAATCCTTCGTTCCTTTTTCTGCCTGAGCCCTGAACCCCTCCCTGCGGGTGCCCCTGGCAGAGGGAACGAGGCTTTGGGGCTGAGCCCTTCTCCCTTTCCCCCCAGGGCTCTCTGCCGACGCTGGAGAAGCTGCCAGCAGAGGAATACGCCAAGGTGATGATCACCTTCACCATCGCCTTCATGGCCGTGCTCCTCCTCAAGGTAAAAGGCTCGGGGGAGGCTGAAACGAGGCTCTCTCAGGAAAATTCAGCTTTAGTTCCCTCCCAAATCTGCCTTTTTGGGCTCTCCTCGAGCATGGTGGGAGCAGTGTCTCGGTGTGGTTTAACCGAAATCCATCCTTTTGCACATCTGGGTGAGTTATAAAGCAAAATCTCACATAAATCCCCCAAATTATCACTGCCCATTCCTCTCTAGAAGGGTAAAAAGGGTGAAAACAAGCACAGCAAAGTCCTCTGCTATAATGTGCCGAAAGAAATGAGATTATTGAGCAGCAGGTGAGATTTCCTCTTGAGTGAGTGGCTGTGTCCACTGATGGGAGCAGGGTTCTCTACACTGATATTCCCAAAATTCATTAAAACCAGGAGCTAAACCCTACTGGAGCCTCAGGAAGCTCCACTGGGAGAGGGTTTCTATTCTTTTATTGCTTCAGTGGCTCAGAGAACTGAATTTTCACTGAGAGCTTTCAGCCCCACCAACAAAACCAGATTTTTCCAGGTACTTGGGGCAGAAAATGCTGCTTGTGAGTTGGAAAACATTTTAAATTCTGGTACTTCCAGGTGGGACAGATAAGGCAGTGAGGAGTGGGGAGTTTTGTGTGGATGCACTTCAGACACAGCTTTAAAACATCTTTGAATATTTGCATGGAATGTGTAGCAGGAGCTGAGATAACCCTGAGCCCCAGCTGGCAGAAATCTCCCTGAGCTGGCAAATGGATTCATTTGAATTTTCCATGGCTTTACCCACAAAACTGCTGGACTTGCAATGAGTTTTTGTGCTGGAGTTGTAAGATAAAGAATGGGGTGGCGTAATAAAACCCCAAGGTTCTACTGAACTCCCCCAAAAAGCCATCAGGATCCCAATCCTTTAACCCCAGTGCCAATCCCTCACCTCTTCCCTGGGTAAAAAACCCATTTCCAGGATTGTTCCCTCCAAAAAACAGGGAAAGTGGCAACAACTCCAAACACTTCAGTCCTAAAAAGCCCATTTGGCCCATTTAGGGCACTTTGGTTTCAGTTCACTGAACCCCCGCACCAAGGTGGAATTTCAATAACATTGGGCAGGATTTTTGCATAAATGAAGGTGTTTAATGACCCAGCACAAGCCATGATTGCCCTGCCACCGGAATGTTCCTGTTTTGCTGCTGTTTCCCTGCCAAGTTCCGCCTGCTGTCCCCAAACCGGGATCTGCATCCCAGCCCGGGTGGAACTTGGTGGAAGGGGCTGGCAGAGGCTCTGCTCCCCCTTCCAGCAGGAAAGAATTCCAGGAAAGAATGCTGAGGGACAGGAAAAAATTCCAGCTGGGAATGCAGGGATGCTCCTCTCCCTCCTTCCCTCGTTTAACACCCCCTGGGCCAGGAGTTTGTGCTGCTCCACTTGGAATCCTCTCCCTGCATCTCCGGGCAGGTGGGGCTGGGGCTGTGTTACCTGTGGTGGCAGGATGCGTTGTTCCAAATTCCTTGGAAAAAGTATTCCAAGGGCAGGGTGATGCTGACATTGCACCATTCCCTGTGCCGATCTCTGCATCCATGAGAGATCCCAAATCCGTGGAATGATTGGGGTTGGAGGGACCTTTAGGTTCATCTCATCCCTGCCCTCAGCAGGGACATCTTCCTCTATCCAAGGGTGCTCCAGCCTGGCCTCAGACACTTCCAGGGATGGGAGGTGGGCAGATATTCCAATGATCTTTATCTGATGTCGGAATCATGAAGTTCTCCAGCACCACAGGGATAAGAAAGCAGAAATGAAGGGGAATAAAACATTCCTTGTCATTTTAATTTATTTCACAACCAGTATCAGGGATGCATTCCTTTGTAGTATGATTTAATTTATTTCAAAACCAAAATCAAGGAATGCATTGTTTTCTTGTATGATTTTATTTTAAAACCAA
>VZTJ01005682.1:21292-73613 GCA_013397795.1 Orthonyx spaldingii | reverse complement strand
GTTGATGAGGAGAGTGAAGTGGAGGAATCAGGATGGAGCTCTGCAAGGAGCTCAGCTCTTTTATACACCCCAGAGAGCCCGGGGCTTTGTCCAGGGGGTGGGGGCAAACCCCCCAATAACTTGGAATTCACGCTGACTGGCTTCATAAAGTGAGGGGACGCGGGACAATTCTGTCATCCCCTCATTGTGGACATTGGTGGGGAAATGAATGGACAAGAGAGAGACAATGGGAGGAACAGCTCATCGCCCATCATTACATGACAGACACAGTTCTGCTGGATCTGCACTCACAGCCCCAGTAAATCCTGTTTTGTACCTATTCCCTCACTTTGCTCACAAAGAATCCCGGGCATCCTTTGGGATACGGCTGTGCCCAGCCCCGCCACCCTGAGCCCCAGCCCGGCCGTGCCGTGGGGCAGCAGTGCCCAGCTGGGCCTGGGCTGGGGGCCACGGGCAGGGCCAGCCTGGCTCTGGGGGGTCTCAACCAACACCCCCGCCCAGCCCTGGGGTCCAGCTGGGCCATCCAGGCCCTCCAGGAGGGCTCGGGCAGGACCCAGCTCACAGACACGGGGCTGGAGGATCTGAGTGTTTCTTGATCCTCTTTCTTCATCCTGCTCCTCTGTGTAGGTCTCCCCTTGCTCATGTGTCCAGTTCCCAATCCCACCTGTGTCCCACCCACATCCATGCCAAGATGGATCATTGATGAGGCTTCATCTGACATGGGACCCATTTCCTCTGCTTTCTGCATGACCCTCAAGCGAATCGGGGACTTAACAAGTCCTCCAGTGGCAGAAAAATTCCTTAGTGATTCTCCTTCTGGAGAAATCCCAGAACCCTCTGTGCCCAGCCCTGTGCCATGTGGGATGGCCCTGCCTGTGCAGGAGATCGTGGCTGCTGACCCTCTGTGATCCCATCCAGCCTGACCCACTCCGGGCGCCTGTGGTCCCGTGACCTCCCCTGCCCTTCCCCGGGATGGGGCCACGTTTGGCATTTGGGATGTGCCCTGAGTGGGTGGGATGGCTCCTTCTTGCCGGCGTCCCTAGTTAGCAGCTTGTAAAAGGATTAATGACAGATGTGCTGGCTGTGCCCAGCGTTTCAAAGCGCTCACGTGTGATGCCCAAAACTCTCGTGCATAAGCAAAGCGGGGGATTAGAGACACATTGGGTTTATTGGGGTTCTGAGTTCAGCTGCAGCAACAAATGATCTGTCCTGCAGTGACTGGTCACAGTATGTCCCTCCCAGGGCCTGGTGGCTCCCCAGGGCACGTTTACTCGTCTCCAGCCCCAATTAGGAGGGATGTAATTGCCCTGCATTACAGTTTGTGTCATGAGGTTTCTCTGCTTGATTCCATGGTGAGCTGGGGCTCCTGCCCCCGCCCCCTGGACAATGCCCCAGGCACTCTGGGGTGTATAAAAGGTCCAAGGGTTCCACAGGTCTCCATCCAGCTTCCTCCACTTGAATCTGCTCATTGATCATTGTGGTAAGTCCAAGTCTTCCCTCCATCCTTCCTTCCTCACCTGTGCCTTTCTCAGGGAACCTTTGGCTGTGGATTTCCCAAGGACTCTTTGTCTCTGTGCTCCACCAGCTCTCCCAGGGCAGACTTGGGATGGTTTGGGGTGGTAGCAATGGACTCAAGACCTCTGGGAGCCTGGTGATTTGCATGTGGGAGTTTTTCTTAATTCCCATGGGCAGGCATGGCCCAGGGATGGTGAGGGGAGCGAGGGATTGCAGCAGCCATTTCAAAGGACTGGGGTTATGTTCAGAATGCCTGAGATGATCGAGAGTGTGTCCAGGGACTCAGGCTCCAGGTGGGAGAGAGCCAGCAGGGATTTGGGATGAGTGCTTGGCGTGAGCCGTGGCTCTGCCTTGTCTTGCAGCTCTCCCTGCTGAACCCAAGGATGTCCTGCTCCAGCCTGTGTGTCCCTTCCTGCGGGGTGGCCCCCACCAGCCCCCTGGCTGACTCCTACAACGAGCCCTGCGTGCGCCAGTGCCCCGACTCCACGGTGGTGATCCAGCCCCCGGCCTCGGTGGTCACCTTCCCCGGGCCCATCCTCAGCTCCTTCCCGCAGCAGAGCGCCGTGGGCTCGGCCGGAGCTCCCTTCGTTGCCGGCGGCTCCGGCGGCTCCTTTGGAGGCCGTGGGGGCTCTGGAGGCTTTGGGGGTGGTTTTGGGGGTTATGGAGGCTTTGGGGGCTCTGGGAGCTGTGGCTATGGGGGCTGGGGCCGCGGTTCCCGGTCCCTCGGGGGCAGCTGTGGGCCCTGCTAAACCCCAAATCCCCCCGGAGCTCAGTGCTGCCTCTGCCCGTGGGCTCCACCACCAGCCCCTCCTGTCTGCTGCCGCCTGAGCCAGGGTGAAGCTCCAGCCCCTGCTTGGGGTCGGTCCAGCAGCCCCGGGAGCTGCAGGGTCCCTGTCACCTGCCCAGGGTGGCCCTGCAGACCCTCAGCCGGCGCCTTTGGGGTTTCCAGCGCTGCCTCCAGAAGCTCCCCCCTCTCTGCCATCCCACCAAGCCGCGCTGGCCCTCGCGGCAGGGTCTGCCCTGCTCTGCCCAGCTCCGAGACCCCCCGCCCGCCCTGGGAAGGGGCAATCTCTGGGGTGGAGCCCTGGCTCGTGCCTTGCTGCTGCCTTAGGATTTTTGTGTTTCCAACGCATTCGTTGTTGCTGTGCTGGTTTGTCTCTTGCTGACACTGCCTATGGCCTTTTTCATCCACATTAAACAATCTGCATTGCATGAACGATTTCTTTTGTTATGGAGTTCTTGATCCTGGCTGTAAATGTGTCTCCAGCTGAGCAAAGGTGTGAAATGCCTGATCATGGAGTCACACGATGGTTTGGGTGGGAAGGGGCCTTAAAGCTCATCCAGTTCCACTCCAGCTATGGGCAGGGACTCCTTCCACTATCCCAGGTTTCTCCAAACCCAGTCCAACCTGATCTTGGACACTTCCAGGGATGGGGCAGCCACAGCTTCTCTGGGAAATCCATCCCAGGGCCTCCCCACCCTCACAGGTAGGAATTCCTTCCCAATATCCCATCTAACCCTCCTCTCCATCAGTTTGAAGCCATTCCCCCTTGTCCTGGCACTCCAGACCCTTGGGAATTGTCTCTCCCCATGTTCCCTGCAGCCCCTTCAGGTCCTGCAAGGCCACAATTGGGTCACCCCTGAGCTCTTGTCCAGGCTGAACAATTCCAAGTCTCCCAGCCTTTCCTCCCAGCAGAGCTGCTCCATCCCTCTGATCCCATCCTGGAGCCTCCTCTGGGCTCTCTCCAGCAGCTCCAGCTCCTCCCTGTGCTGGGCCCCAAGGCTGGGGCAGCTCTGCAGGTGGGGTCTCACCTGAGCAGGGCACAGGGGCAGAATCCCCCTCCCCTGCTGCCCACGCTGGGGGCTCAGCCCAGGACACGCCCAAATCCTTCTCCCAGGGCTGCTCCAGCCGCTCATGCCCAGCCTGGATCCATCCTGGGGGTCCCCCCAGTCCCGGTGCAGCTCCTTGGCCTTGTTAAACCTCCTGAGATGGGAATTCTTTTGCTAAAACCGCCTGTGGCTGCTCTGAATTTCTCTCAGAAAAGACTTCTGAGGCTGGAGCTCAGCTGTGACCTCAGGCAGGTGAGATCCTGTGTGGGCTGTACGTTCCTCCCCTCACATATCCACACCTTGCTTTGGTTTTGGGAAAAAGGGATGGAAACTTGCTCTGTCCTGAGCTGGATGTGGCAAATCAAGGGCTGAGCATCATCTGAGCCCTTCCAGGACCTGCTGTTAAAAGCAGAAATTTCCGGGGGTTCAGAGTGTCAAATGTTCAGCACGTGTTTAATGTATAAAAAACATTCCTGGGATTTTGTGACATTTGCGCTCCAAGAATAAACATGGAATATCTAGAAATGAGGATAAACAAGAGTGTAGGTTCAATAATGAATAGAATGAAGGGAAATTATTACCATAGAATGAAGGAAATTATTAGCATGGAATTATGAAATGTCCTGAGCTGGAAGGGACCCACAAGAATCACCCAAGTCCAATCCCTGGCCCTGCTCAGACCTCCCAAAATCCCAAAATGTGTTTTCCAAGCACTCCTGGAGCTCTGGCGGCCTCGAGGCCGTGCCCATTCCCTGGGGAGCCTGTTCAGTGCCCCACCACCCTCCGGGGGAAGAATTCCCCTGATATCCCACCCAAACTTCCCCCTTTTTTAAATGTGATAAAGAAAACCAGAAAAATGTATTTTGGTACAGAAAATTTATTTGGAAAGAGGAGCTTTCCTACAACTGTGGAACAAAACTGTACAGGATACAAAGAGCATCGTCCCAGGGGTTCAGCGAGGCTCTGGCCAATCAGCAGCATCCAAGGGATGCCTGGAAAAACCGGGAATTTCCCTTTTGGCAGGGTGGCCGTGTGCAATTTCGAGCATTTTAAGTCACCTCTCTAAGCTCAGTGCCAGTAAAAAAATCCGGGATAAGCCAAAGCACGACGGAAGCAGATGGAAAGCTGCGGGAGAACAGCTCTAAACTAAAGGAAAAAAACGACGAATTGCAGCACGAGCCTGCCTTTCCCGAGGGCCGAGCTCCTGCCGCTCTCAGGAGGAGCCGGAGCAGCCCCGGGGCCGGCGCCTCCCGGCTCCAACCACAAATCGCAACCGGAATTTATCAGCAATTTCCTTTGCCGCTTCTCCCCGGGCTCAGTACGTCCAGCGCTTCCCGGAGCGGTAGGAATTGCAGGGATGAGTCCATTGGGAAGAGTAGGTGTAGGAATACTTGGGGGCGCAGCGCGGCTCGGGACGGGCCAGCACCGGGGCTGGCACTTTGTCCCCTGCTGCCTCCAACCTCCCGGCCACCTCGGAGGGCAGCGGGGCCGCGGCCGGGGGCTCTGCCAGAGCCACCTCCGAGGGCTCCGAGGCTCCCACGACGGTTTGCTGCGGGTAGGTGGTGAGGATGGGTCCCGGGAAGGTGACCACGACGGGCGGGGGGTAAATGATGACCCGCGAGTCGCCGCAGGTCACCACGCACGGCTCGTTGCTGCTGCTGGCCAGGGGTTGGGGACACTTGGCTTCGCAGGGGGTGGCACAGGCCAGCTGGGTGGAAGCCATCGCCCGGCGGAGGTGGGGAGAGCCTGCAATTTAAAAAAAAACAACAAACAAGTAAAGCGCCAAAACCCGAACTAAAAAACGCCCCCAGCTCTTGGCTGTTGACATTTGGCTCCAAGAGATCGTCGGAGATAATTCAGATAAAGAGTTGAGCACTCGGTTATTGACATTTGTCTCCAGGAGATCGTCAGAGATAATTAGGATACAGATGAAAGTTGAGCACTTGGTTATTGACATTTGGCTCCAAGAGATCGTCGGAGATAATTCAGATAAAGACAAGAGTTGAGCACTTGGTTATTGACATTTGGCTCCGAGAGATCGTCAGAAATAATTAGGATACAGACGAGAGTTGAGCACTTGGTTATTGACATTTGGCTCCAAGAGATCGTCGGAGATTATTGAGATAAAGACAAGAGTTGGGCACTTGTTTATTGACATTTCCTTCTGAGATCCCCTTAGGGATAACTCGGAAAAAGACAGGAGTTGAGCACGTGGGTATATTTTAAGAGATATATATTCTAAGAGATCATTCTTGTCAGAGATAATTCGGGTTAACACGAGAGCTGATCGTTTGTTGTTTATTGACATTTGGCTCTAAGAGATCGTCAGAGATAATTGAGCTAAAGACAAGAATTCATCTCTTGATTATTGACATTTCCTTCTAAGATGTCGTTAGAGATCATTTAGATAAAGACAAAAGTTGATCTCTACACTGTTGACATTTGGCTCGAAGGGATGTTAGAGATAATTTAAAGACAAAACTTGATCTCTTGATTATTGACATTTCCTTCTAAGATGTCGTTAGAGATCATTTAGATAAAGACAAAAGTTGATCTCTACACTGTTGACATTTGGCTCGAAGGGATGTTAGAGATAATTTAAAGACAAAACTTGATCTCTTGATTATTGACCTTTAGCTATAAGGGATGTTAGAAATAATTTAGGTAAAGACAAGAACTGATCTCTTGGTTACTGACATTGGCCTCTAAGGGTTCCTCAGACAGAGCTAATTTGGATGAATTTTTATCTCCCACCTTTTACTCCCCCGCACCGATTTGTTCTGAATTCCTGCGTTTAAACTTTCCCTCTTTTCTTCTCCTCCTCCTCCTCCGGGAGCAGAACTCCTCCTCATTCCTTCTGTGCCACCTCCAAACCCCGGCCCTGCTCCAAACCCTCCCGGCCCTTTGGGAGAATTCCCGAGGACGCGTTGGAACTTGTTCCCAGAGCATCTCTGTTCCTCCCACACGGCAGAAAAAAAATAATCTGGATTTTCCACATATTTCAGCGTGGAATAATCTGCTTAGCACCCTGCTTAATTTTTGTATTATTTTCCTTGCAGATTCCTGTTGTTTTCAGACAGGACAATATTCTGCTAAAACACAGGGAAAAAACCCAAAGGTTGAGAAAAAGTGGGAGTGTTAGGTGCTCGTTTAATAAGTGAAACATATAATTAAAATATTTATAGAATATTATATATATATATATTAAAATATTTCTCCAGTGATATAGTCAAACCAAATAAGAAAATTACAGTTTCACCTTGGGGAAATTTATTCAATTATGTTTATTTCTTCAGGTTAAATCCGCACATAAAAGCCCGGTTTAGCATCAGAATATTTTTTTAAGCTTGTAAATCAAATTTATCCTTCTGATAATTAAAAAAAAAAATGCAAAAAACCATGCATGGCATTTTTTTTTTCCAAATTCCCTCAAGGTAGAACGTAGCTTTGACCTACAGAAATGCTGAATTTAATCCCTGTGAAAGCACTTTGAATTTTTAATTCGGTTTTAAGAGTTAGAAATGAAAGTTATTGGCACAGTTACGTTAATGGTCTGTAATCATCCCTTGGTGTAGCTCGTTGTGACTCCAATTAAATTAAGGATGGGCTGATTCGAACAACAGCAAAGCTGCGCGTCTGGAGCTGCACCGAGCTCACTTCCAACCAGGATTTTCCATCGTTATCCGTGGATTCCCCCCTCCCAGCAACCGCTGAATCCCTGGATCTTGCCACGCACACCAAACTAACCCCAAATCCCCCTCCCTGATGGTGCCACACAATCAAACGCGAAGCTAAACCCATTCTCAGAACACTTACACGATTTTTCTGAATTAAAGACTGAAATTCCTCATTCCGCCATAAATTCAAAAGCCTGGAAAAGCCCCTGCTTTTATTTTTGCATCCTTTACCCCGCACAGAAAGCACCTGCAGGAAAGCGCTCCAAAATCCCTCAGAGCCGGAATATTTAGGCAGGGTTTAGCCCCGATTTTAAGGAGGAAGCCAGGCAAAAGCAGAAGAAAAAAATTTCAAGGTTTTTGAAGCTGGGGGAATCAAACTTACTCAGAGAGGCGGAGAGAACGAGTCGGGAGAGGCAGTGAGAAAATCCCGCTGTGGAGAGAGTTTTTATATCCTCCCCCGGACCGCCCGGAGCGGCTGAGACACCCTTTGTGTAAAGCACTTTAATTACTCCGGGAGCAAAGCCCGGTGCAGGGATCGCTGCCGGATTTGCAGGAATTGTTTTGCTCGCTGTTTATGATTATCTAAAGCTGCGTTAGGCAATAACCCCAAAATGCAGATGGGAACTCGCCAGGTCTTTTCATCTCGGAATTTCCTGCTTTTCCCCTCCTGGTTTCATTAAGAGGTAAAAATGCACTGAGAATTAATGAGGTTTTTTCAGCTTATCTTGGCTAAAAACTGGAGTGCACAGGGAATCTTGGAGATGCCGGTGGTGCCAAGATGGTTTTCCATATGGAAGCACAACCTAACACCGGGAATTTGTGTCCATCCCTGTTTTAAACACTTGCAAATCAGGGATTCTTTTCCATAATAATGATGGCATTTTCAGGCGTGCTCCTCAGCCAGGGGAAGGATCTGGTGCAAAGCTAAAGAGCAAAGCTCAGGGGTCATCTTTGGAATAAAAATGAAGCCGTTTATGAATTATGCCAATTGTGAAGTTGAAAATGAGGAGCTGATCAAACACTTTCCATAATTTATTCTTTGTGAGGTCACAGCAGCCCGGATCCTCTAGAATGTCATCATTATCATTACCATGAAATGATTTCCCTGGATGACAAACTCCCGGAGGTTTGAGATCCTCTTTGAAATCTCATTTTCTGATGTCTCCAGAATATTCCTGATAAGCTCCACAGCCCTGGGGGATCGGTGCCTCATAAAATTGGAATAATTCCTGGGATGTCATAAACCCCGGGATGGTTTTACCTCGTTTCAGTGTGGGCATTTCCATGCACAAAGGTTCCCTGTGGAGGGAGGAGGGAGGGAACTGATCCCTAGGAAAAGGGGTGTAGAGCACCGGGATTTTGGGAAGGTCCTCCCAGTGGCCTCTTCACGAGCAGGGAAGAGTTGGGGATTCTGTT
Organism: Orthonyx spaldingii; assembly: GCA_013397795.1. Classification (NCBI taxonomy): domain Eukaryota; kingdom Metazoa; phylum Chordata; class Aves; order Passeriformes; family Orthonychidae; genus Orthonyx; species Orthonyx spaldingii. The sequence continues at coordinate 65,175 of VZTJ01005682.1, read as the reverse complement.
CAGCTTGTTGGGACCATGTCCATGGTAAAGGAATCCTCAGTTTTCCAGGATTTAATCCTAACGAGGTTGGATGGACGTTGTCTGTGAGGAGGAGCTCACAATCCTGCCAAGAATCGTCCATTTTCTTCTCCTCCCGAATTTTTCCACGTGTCTGTCATAACCCTTTGGAATTTCTTGCTCCAAGAGCTGACCCCCTCCAAGGAAGCCTCCCAAAATTCCTGTTCCAAACCAGGAGCTTTAAAGCACAGGGAGAAAGTGTGAGATTCACCCCAAGTGTGAAATTCACTCCTCCGAAAGGATTCCAGTGAAGTCTCCTCAGTCGATCCCTGTGGCATTTGGGAATTCCCAACCCAGGAACCGAATCCTGGCTGGCAAAATCAGTCCCTGGAGCACAACAGGATCAACTCTTCTCAAAATTCCCCATAACGCAGAAATCCTGGATAGAATTTCCTCTTTTTAACCCGATTTTTGTGCTGTGCTCCAGTGACTGCAGTTGGTTCACCAGGAATTGTGGGGCCAGGACGAGGGGGGATGGATTCAGACTGAAGGAGAGGAGGTTTAGGTGGGATGTTGGGAAGGAATCGTTCCCTGTGAGGGTGGGCAGGCCCTGGCATGGCTTTTCCAGGGAATTTCTGGCTGCCCCATCCCTGGAAGTGTCCAGGGCCAGGCTGGAACAGGCTGGGATCGTGGCAGGGGTGGGACCGGGTGAGTTTTAAGCCCAAACCATCCCGTGAGCAACAAAGGGAACAAAGAGCAAGCGCAGACTGCAAACCCCACAACACAGAGCCTTAATATCATCAAGGCCCCATTAATCCTGAACTGTTTTCCAAAATTACATCCTTGTGCAGGGCAGGGGCAGCTTTAATGACAGCCAGGGTGGTTTTTGTGCCCGAACCGGTTCGGTGGGGCTGCAGAGCCTGGGGCCGCGCTGAGTCAGGAGCGCTGCCTAATGAAGGGACAATCAAAGCAAGAGGTTTTGGGGCGGCTGCTCTGCTTGGGAGCTGTGCAACCCTCGCTGTCCTCACTTCAAAGAGCCTCTGCCCGCTGACATCACCCCGACAAACTTTGGATCAGCAACAATTCTGCCCATGAGGCAGGAGGAGCTCAGGTGCAGCTCCGGAGTGGTGGCAGCGGTTAATTAATGGCAATTAACTCGTCGCTCACCGTCGGGACCCGCGGGTTTCCGCGCTATCAGGGATTCTGATTTTGCACAACGCCAGCGAAAGTTGAACAACCCCAAAACCTGAGGCGGTGACCCCCTGGCCTGATCAGGACAAGGGCAGGGGTGACCTCGGTTTATCTGCTCGGAGGTGGTTGCCCAAGAGAAGGCGTCACCCAGGGTGGTGACAAACCCCAAATCTGCACAGGCAAGGGATTCGGGGATTTGTGGAACCTGCTCAGGCCCCAGAGCACGCCCAGGGTGTTCCATCCTGGGGGCGTCTCCAGAAAAACCTCCCTAATCCCAAATTCCTGCAGCCGGAGGAGGATTGAACAAAACTGCAGCTCCTGAATGAAACCATCCGTGGGGTGGGTGTGGGCAGGGAGGGTCCTCTCCAGGAATATTTGCCAGGTCAGGAGAGCAGAGCCTTTTTCTGGAGGTTTTTTGGTTGATAAAGAGGAGAATTTTTCTTTTAGGATGGTCCAGCCTTGTCAGGGCCCCGATGTGTGTGGGGGATTTGGGTTCACTGGGGTTTTTTAGTCTTTCTAGGGCTTCACAGAGCAGCCAAACCCCCTAAATTCAGCATTGGAACCCAGGATTTGTACTTTTTGTTCACTTCCAGCTGGGATTAAACCGGATTTTAAATCCTGAACAATGACTAAGAGCTGATGTTAGGATAAATTCAGAGGAAATAGATGTTGGAGGAGCACAAAAGGAAAGGGAATGAAGGGAGGAGGCAGAAGAAAAACATCTCCCTCAACAGGTGCTGACCAGAGCTGTACTGAGATGTAGAATGTATAAAAATATATACAAGTATATAAAAATTATATAAATATTATGTAAATAGCATACAAATATATGTAAATGATACACATTATGTATAAATGTGCATAAATATGATGCATAAATATTATCGATTGATATATTAATATGTAATTACAAGAAAATTGAAAATGCTGGGTTGGTCAGGGCAGGAAAGCAAATTCAATTATTTAAATGATACAAAATCTGCTTGGAGCACACCTGCATTCCCTGTTTGTTTTTTTTTTAATTAATCCTGGTTTTGGGTGCTTGGGTGGAGCCCAGAGCCAGGCAGAGCCCCAGATCCGAGTTCCTTCGGTGACTTTCCGTCTCCCTCTGCTTGCCCCAGGTGGCATTGCACAACCTGCCTCAGTTTCCCCATAAATTCCGAGTTTTTCTTTCTCTCAGCCACCCCAAACTCTTCATTTTACAGGACAGAAGTGGTGCCTGTTTTCCTTCTGTCCCATGAAAACCCTTGGCTTAGGAAAAGGCACCAGGAGGGGCTCCAGAGAAGCTGGAGAGGCACTTTTCCTCAGGAGCTGCAGGGACAGGACACAGGGAATGGAGTCAGAGTGACAGAGAGGGAATTGAGGTTGGATTTTGGGGAGAAATTGCTCCCTGTGAGGGTGGGGAGGCCCTGGCCCAGGTTATTCCATGGATTCCCCATCCCTGGGAATGTCCCAGGCCAGACTGGAGCCACCTGGGATAGTGGAAACGTCCCTGCCCATGGAATTAGACGACTTTTAAGTTCCATTCCAATGCAAACCATTCCAAAATTCCATTCTATGGTGCTGTGAATTTTCTGTTTCCATGCATTTATAAATACGGATGCTGAAGATGCTGCTGATTTTCCTAGAGTTAGGCAAGGATGAATCCCAGACTGGTTTGGGTTGGAAAGACCTTAAATCCCATCCCATCCCACCCCGTGCCATGGGCAGGGACACCTCCCACTATCCCAAATTGCTCCAAACCCCACAGAGCAATTTGGGTTCTGTGTCCCTCAGCTTTGTCCTGTCCGTGGTGTCACATTGAAAACAAATCCTGGCCCGTGCTGCCTGTGACAAAACAACCCCAGGGATGATCCCTGATCATTCCTGGGATAACCTGACCTGGGAAAGGGTGCTGGAGGAGCTGTTGGCACCACCAGGACAGGAATGGATGTGCAAAAATAAAAGGCCGAGCTGCCAAGGCCCAAACGTCCCTGATTTGTCGGCCTGTAATGTGCGGCCTTCCCAAATTTCTTTGGAATTGTTCCCACTTGGCTTCGGCAGTTTTCCCACATGGCTCTGGAATTATTCCCACTTGGCTTTGGAAGTTTTCCCACCCGGCTCCCAGCAGGATGGATTTTCCCAGTGAATCCCTGCCCCCGGGGGAATCCCACGCAAGAACCTCCAATTTTCAGGAGGATTTAGGGCAGGGAAAGCCGGGAGTTATTTAACCGGGAGCAAACCACAGGAATGTAAACAAATGATGCAGGGGGAGGACCCAGGTATTTTTAGCAACCTTTGGGAGTGGCAGCTGCATCTGGGAGCCACCCTGGTCCTCCTGCGGTGGTTCCAGGGTGACAAATTCTGCCCAGCACCGGCCTCTGCTGCCACCAGCCTGCCCTGGGGGGCTGAATTTAATGGAAATTCAAATGCTCAGGGGCTGGAGTATCTACAAAGCATCATTAATAAAGTTTCTGTGCCTAATTAAGTGGTGTTGTCACCTGATATTTGAACATTTGGAGCATGATAAGATGCGGTTTGATTAATCCCGTTTTTGGTTCTGATGTTTAGTGTAGGAAAAGCAAAAATAGCTCAAAAGATGCGGATTTGGGATTTGTGTCTTCTGAATACCTGTAAAGGTTCTTGCCAGGAAGCTCCTTGAGAGGCCAAACCAAAAACTTGCTATGAAGAAAATAAAAGAAGCTGCAAATTCAGGAAATGAGGGAAGAATGAGAATGTGATCAATTGGAGTGGTCTGTGCTGGTCCTGCACTAGGGGGAAACTCCTCTGGAAGTGGAGAGGGGAAGAGGGATGTCAGGGGGGATTGGGAATGGAGATTCTGCTTCCTGGAAAATGGGTGAACATTCCCTTTGCGCATTCCAGGCTTTTTATCAGCTGCATCCGATCTCTGCCGGATAGGAAAGGTCTGATCCCAGGACTCCTGAACTGGGTCACGTGGGTGAACTCCATACCAGGCACTTTGCCTATGGAAATCCAGACAGAACAGTCAGGAATATTCTCAAACTCTTTCCTTGAGATTTCCCAGGGAATAATTTTGCCCTTTCCGACCCTCGGAGAGGCACTTCCCGTGCTGGAGGCAGTTGGGATTATAAATCTGATTAAATCAAACCTCAGGCTGCGCAGGAGCTGAGAGAGGGAGTAAAACCGGAGCAAAACCTGACTTTTATCCCCGCTCTGGGCCCGAGGGATTCCCATTCCTGCAGCCCTGTGGGGCCTCCCGGCGCTGCCACCACGTCCTGCACGCGCCACCCTCCTCCAGGGCCCCGGGCCACGGGGCAGCTGAGTGAATCCACAGCCAAATTCCACGTGGGACATGGATTCCAGGGCACAGGCCTGGCACAGATCCCAGGGGAGGTGACAAAGTTGACAAAGGAGAGGCAGTGTCCCCTTGTTGGTCCAGGGAGCGAAGATCTCCTGTCCCAGACTCTGGGACAGCCCCTGGGGTGACCCTGTGGTGCAGAGGAGAAAAAGAGATTGTGTGGAGACCTTCCAGGATCTGCAGGGGCTCCAGGGAAGCTGGAAAAGGACTTTTCCTCAGGAACTGCAGGGACAGCACACAGGGAATGGGGTCAGGGTGACAGAGGGGGAATTCAGGTTGGATATTGGGAAGGAGTTGTTCCCTGTGAGGGTGGGGAGGCCCTGGCCCAGGTTATTCCATGGATTCCCCATCCCTGGAAGTGCTCCAGGCCAGGCTGGAGGGCCCTTGGAGCACCCTGGGACAGTGAAAGGTTCCCTGCCAATGGCAGGGAGTGGAATGAGAGGATTTTTAAGGTCTCTTCCCACCCAACCCATTCCATGGTTCTGTGGGGGTGGACTGTAATTTATTAATTTAATTTATTAACAAGCTATTACTGAAGTCAGCCCACGGGGCTGTCCAAGATACTCAAAATACCCAAATATCCCAGATTCCTGCCCAACGAAACCTTGGGATGATGCAACTGCATCCCTGAGGGGAAGAGAAGTTTGGCTTCCACCGCCTTGGAATTTCTGCCAATTTCTTCCCCAAGCACTGGGGTGTGCAGGAGTTGATTCACTGAAAATTTAAAACATCTCCTGACAAAAAAATGCAAAATAATCATCTTGAAAAATGCTGCTCCCGATCCCCATCCTGGTGTTTCTAAAGTGCAGCTGTTGCTCAACATCTGGGTGTCCAAACCCAAAGGCTTTGTGTTGCAACGCTCGTGTACAAAGATAATTAATGTTTATGGAGCATTCCCAACCCTCTGTCATTACGTGAAGGATCATTCAGGAGCTGGGATTGATTTATGGAAAGAGCAGATTTGCAGATTTCAGTCATGGATTCCAAGAACTTAAGTGGATTTGCGTGAACAGAAAGTCCTGGAGGGTGAGGGAGGCTGGTGGAAACGTGATTCCCTGGAAATTCCAGTGGGGGAACGTGAGCTCATTAATTCTCGCCTTAATCACTCGTTGCTTTTAGCTATTACCAAATATTGGCCAATATATATAAAATACATGATATTTATATTTATTTCTTTCACATTTTAAGCCGCATTGCCCTTGCCCAACCCGTCCCAGCGCGGTGCCCCAGGGAGGGTGACAGTGCCCAGGTCCTGCCTGCACACGCTTGGCCCAGGATTTTTGTCCTATTTTTGGGGAACAGCCTCATGAGTCAGCTGGAAAATTCATTCCAGGGCTCCAATTAATTAAAAAAAACCAAAATCTGCATTTTTGTACTGGGCCCAGCATGCAGAGGCAGCAGCATCTTCCACACCGGAATCCAGGCTGGAGGAACTCTTGGAAAAGGCAAAATCTCGTCAGTTTTGAGTGGTTTGGTTAATGCTCATGTGGGGGTGTTGAGCCTCAAGAAAAGGTCACAAAGTCCCTTCCTGGGACTCACAAGGGTTCCAAATAAAACGTAGAGGAAAAAATTTTCCAACAGAACTGGAGTGACAGGACAAGGGGGGTGGGTTCAGACTGAAAAAGGGGAAATTTGGGTTGGATATTGGGAAGGAATTGTTCCCTGTGAGGGTGGAGAGGCCCTGTCCAGGTTATTCCATGGATTTCCCATCCCTGGGAATGTGCAAGGCCAGGCTGGAGCCACCTGGGATAGTGGGAATGTCCCTGCCCATGGCAGGGGGTGGCACTGGATGATCTTTGGGGTCCCTTCCATCCCAAACCATCCTAAAAAAGCAAAACTCAAAAGTGCATCTGCGTGACAGCATTTAATGGGAACGAGAAGCTCAATTTACAAGTGCAAAACTCGCTGGAAAGGATAAAATCAAAGAATTCCAGGACTTCAGGAGGGTCCACAACAAATCCCCACTCCCATGATTTTCATAGATTTTACCAGAAAGATTTTGCAAAGAGGTTTGCTCTTACAATTGCTTGAACTATTTTGATTTTCTTTTTTTTCCCCCTGGCTTGCATTAAATGTGATAAAGGCAGAAAAAGAAGCTGGGAGAGCGTTACATGTGGGGCTAAGCAGGAATAAAGCACAGCAAGGAGCTACAAATTCCTATTTTTCAGAAATGCCAAGTAGAGCTGATTTATTTGTTTCTTTTTAATGCTGGTTCAGCAAAATTTAAAAATGAAGAGGAATTTGGATAAAACTTCATTTTGGAACCCAAGATTTTCAGTCATATTGTTTGGGTGGATTTTATTTTTTTTTTTTTTATTTTGAGACAAATTGATAATAAAACATCTGGGTTGGCATAAAAACGAATTTATTGAAACACAGCTTTTAGCAAACCAAAAAAAAAAATAGAGATATATTTTTGAAAATCTTGTTTCTTGGAAAATTCTGGGCTTTGGTTCATCCTAATTTGGAATGAGGTCAATAGAGAAATTTCAGTTTTCTTGTAGTTTGGAAATTCTAGTCCTCGGGCAGGTCTAGTGCCAGGAATCCATGGATTTATGGACTCCATGGGAACCTCGGGAGCTCGGCACTTCTACAATCCATTATCCATAAACTTAGTCGGGCTCTGTCTGACTGCTCAGTTGTGCTTTTCAGTCTATCCACAGATATCCGGGCAGGGTTTAGGTTGGCCTGCAAGTTCCACAACAAAACAGTCGGGATAAGTGAGGAGGAAAAGGATTAAAACTCCCTGCGTCGCGAAACGAGAACGCGGCGTTAAAACCTGACCCCAAACCACACCTACCCCTAAACCCATGGGATCCCCGGGAGCCCAGGAACTTCCTGACGTCCAGCAGCGCCGTGGATCCCACGACGGTGTGCTGGGGGAAGGTGGTGAGCGTGGGGCCAGGATAAATCACGGAGTAGGGGGGCAGGTCGGGCTCCACGATGTCCACAATGGTGTCGGGGTATTTGATCACGCAGGTGTCGTTGCAGGTCACGGCGAAGGGCTCAGGGCACGCCAGGCCCGGGGGGAGGCAGAGCTCGTGGAAGGGAGACATGGGGCAGAGCAGACCTGGAGAACAGCGGGAAAGGAGGAAAAACTGAGGGAAACTGTCGCTGTTGGACCGAAAGCGGAGCAAGGGACTCAGCAATCTTGAGAGAATGCTAAGTGAATTTATTTAATTATTAACAGATTTATATACACGCCAGAGGACTATTCAGATTGGCTGAGATCAGTCCACCCCCCTGGGACTGATTGGACAGTACTCTGACCGCCTGTTTTCCAAAAGCCACTCTCATAAACATGAAACTTATCTTATATTTTATAAACTTTCAGTACAGTTCCCCTGAGAAAGAGTTCTGTGCTGTCACAGGAAACCATCCGCGGTCCAGCGGGAAATTCCCGTGTTAAATAACAAGGTTTTGGTGGCGCGGTTATGGGGATTTTTGGCAAATTGGGGATTACAAAGAGCTCAGGTGGGAGTTGAATGTTTGTTCAATTTCGTTTTCCAGCCAGGAATTCTTGTCCTTCCTGAGATACCTTTTTGAGCTTCCTGGTTTTCAATCGAATGATACTTTTTAGACCACCACTATTTTAATCCCAAAAAGCTTTTATCCTAGGATTTTCAGTGTGTCCGTCCCACTCCTATTGCCAGCAGCAACCCTGCTGAAAACCACAACTCCCAACTCAAAACTTGGATTTTAATCCTCATTTAAATCCCAAATGTGGAGGCTGGAACTCGTTGCCTCCTCCCACCTGGTCCCAAGTGGAACAGTGAGATCCAGGCTGGAGATCCACCCATCTTTTATGGGTCTCATTAGGGACCAGCTGGATATTTGAAATCCCAGAGCCTGATATCAAGGCCAGATTTTTTCTGGGCATTGTTTAATTACAGATTGGAGGCTGTGCTTGCCCTGGATTGTGCCCACACAAATTGGGCAAGGAAAACACAAGAGGGAGAAGGGAACATTTTCCCCGTTTTATCTCTGTGAAGCCGCTGGGGAAGAAATTAAGGGCTGGCAAAGGGGGGGGTTGAAGTGATTTTCTAAATAAGTCCCCGCTTCACCCCAAGAATCTGTGGGGGAGACAAAATCCAGGGGGGATTTCTCACATCTCCACCTGAACATCCCATTTTAACCTTCCCAGTCCTCAGTGAATTCTGAGATTTTTTCCCAATTGATTGAAATCCAACCTCCTTAGACTTGAAGGTGAGGAAAAGGCAACCACGGCGTATTTTTCCAGCTGAAAAACTGGATCTGGAATGGGTGATTTTGGCTTTGGGAAAAGCAGATTGGTCTGAGGGTTGGGATTTTCGAGTGATTCCACATAAAGAATTTGTTAAAGCTCATCCCAGAACTCCTGAAAGGAGGTGAAAAAGGAGCACTTAGATGTTCCTTCTACATTTGGAATTCAACACTATAAATATATTTTAACCCAAGCCAGCGTTAAAGTGGCTTTTGAGCAAGGAAAATCTGTGTTCTGCTCTCTGTAGGATTTGGAAAATATTTAGGACAAGTTCTCCAACTTAAAAGACACCGGAGCCTCCTGGAAGACAGCTGAGGGTGAGAACATCGTAGAAATTAAATTTTTAATGATCATTTCTTTAATGAGACTGAGTCTTCAGAATACGAAAAGAGCACCATGGAATTATTGAGAGTCTTCAGGATTCAGAGGGAGTTTTCTGTGCCCTCCCCGGTTTCCATGAGCTGAGCTCTCCCCTCTGAAGTGTAAAACTCCAATTAACTCCAAACTAAAGGCTAATAGAAAGGCCCTTTCTGGAAAAACACCCCCTTGTCCTTTCACAAGCTCACCCTGTCATTTGATATTCAGATAGCAATAATAATAATTGATTTAAAATTCAATAATTGATTCAAAATTGACTTACCCGGATCACCCAAGGAGGAGAGTAAAGGAAAAGTGATTAGGAGGCTTCTACGTAGCAAATGCTTTTATACACGTCCCCAAACCGCCTGGAGGATGTGACACCCTCTTTGCATGAAGTCTTAATTAGTTGCAAAACAAACTTTGCTGCCTGCATAACTTCTGCGAGTAATGAAACTGTTTTGCTCCCTGTTTGTGTTTGTTCCCTCCTGGAGCTTCCCAGAGCGTGCTACGCCCTCCGGGCAGGATTCACTTTGCCCTTTCAAGGGCCAAAAAAAAGGGCTTGATCTGCTGCTAGTTAACCACATTTCAGTTATTTCGGGGCCTGATCAAGGGTTCTTTTATTTGCATTGGGTTTTCCCTCTCAGATTCTGTGAAAGGGATTCCAGGGAGCTGCAGCAGCATCATTTCCTGTCAGGGAACACCATTATTTTTATAATTTCCCAGTGTGGACAGGATTTTTTATTCCAAACCCTCTCCCAGGGCATCAACTGTACCCCTACACAGCCAGATATCCACGGGAAAGGAGAAAAATAAATGCATAATTCCATAACTCTCAATAAATTCCATAAATTCTCAACAAATCTTTAATTTCACGGTGGCAACTGCTCTTGGACTGAACAGCTCTGAGCAGGGCTGGCCCCACGGAGAAAGCTCTGCCTTATCTTCCATCCACTCCTCACAAATCCTGGGATGGGATTTAAGTGGAGCAGCTGGATTTGCTCCTGGGCTTTGCAGGGTTTGACCCCGGTGCAATTAAAGGCACCCAGATCCCACCCACGACTTCTGGCTCTTGACTCAGGGTGAAGTCACCGAGTGTCACACGGGCTTGGTTTTGTTTGTTGGGGTTTTTTCTCCCCCTCTTCCCCCAGTTTTGGGGTTGGAAAGGATAAAATAGTGGGAAAGGGAAGGTTGGAACTGGTGTTTCCATCCAGGTTTTCTGGGACAGAATTAAGGGGGGAAAAAGTAGGCCAAAGTAGCTCTATGCTGATGGAAATTTAATTTAACACAAATTAGAGATGCAAGTTTAATATAAAACCACTAAAATATTGGAGAAAATGGGGGTGGGCGGTTTGTCAGCATTTTTGTGGACTTAAAATACTTTTGTAAACACTTTAAAGAGGAAATCAACGACAGAAAAATCATAATAAAGAAGCAAATCAGGATTCCCACAGGAAGAGATTTCTGAAGGAGCCGCCAGTTGTGCAGCCAGGAACGTTTTGGGATAACAGTGCCCACACAGTTTTATTTATTTATTTACTACACAAAAGGTGTCCTTAATTTAAATCCTATTGGAATACCGGGATAGGGCTCACTTAAACATTTGGGGACACCTTTAAAAGCACAATTCAAACCTCTGTGTCTCATCCTTGATGCCCAAATCTGCATAAATGACTTGGGACCGGCCTGAACCCTTTTGTTCCCGGCTTCCCATAAATGCTTTTGCCTTAGGACCCCTCTCAGGCCTCAGATAATTTATGCTGGGAGGGAAAATGGAAAGTAAATAATAATTAGGAACAAAGGGATCCTTGCTCCCGGTTTGGGAGGCAGGGGAGGGAGGCAGCTCAGCTTCCTGGCACCTCGCAGTGGCTTCACTTGGAATGCGAATCCTGGGAAAGAGGAATGAGAATTGTGGATGTCCCATCCCTGGAAGTGTCCAAGGCAGGTGGGAATGTGCCAAGATTTAACTCTAATTAACCTCCCTAAGGTTATACTAAAGCTGTCCCGGAGGATTAATTCAGCTGAAATGTCATATATAAAGATAGAAAGGGACAGTAATGCATATTTTTCTATTTTTCTATTTATTTTTCTGTTTTTCTATTTTTCTATTTCTCTATTTCTCTATTTCTCTATATCTCTATTTCTCTATTTTCTGTTTCATGTTTTATGTTTTCCTATTTATTTTTCTGTTTCATTTTCTTTCAGAATCCACATATTAAGATTTGCTTTTTGCCGTTTAACCCCTTAACACTCTTTTCAAAGACAATAATTAATTGCATCAATAAAAAATTCACACAATGTGCTGCTCACCAGCCCAGTGAAGATAAACCATAAACCTGAATGTAAAATAAAGATTTCATTTTTTTAACCGAGTAAAACCACCTCAGAGATTTCCCCCTGCAGCACCAGAGGCCCCGGGGGCTGAATGGGATTTTCCACAAATCCTTGGGACAAATCAGATTTGAGCTTTAATGAACATCACAGGAGAGGGGCTGGGAAGAAAAACCTTCCCAACCAACACCGAGGGGCTGGAACAGCAGGACAAGAGTCTGGAGAAGCCTGACGGAGCTGGGAAAGGGGCTCAGCCTAGAGAAAAGGAGCCTCAGGGGGAATTTCTGGCTCTCCACAACTCCCTGACAGGAGGTTCAGGTTGGAATCAGGAGGAATTTCCTCCTGGAAAGGGCGGTCAGGCCTTGGAAGGGGCTGCCCAGGGAGGTTTGGAGTCGCCATCCCTGGAGGTGTCTGAGCAATTCCAGGATGTGGCCCTCAGTGCTCTGGAATGGCTGAAACAAAGCTGATCCATCGCAGGTTGGATTTGATGGTCTTGGAGCTCTTTTCCAACCTCTTTTCCAGCCTTTTCCAGCCCCTTGTGCTGCAGAACGTTTTGGGATTTCTTCTCTCTCTGCATTTTTGGGCCCTCTGTAAAAAGCTCCTTTGCCTTTCCCTCGCAGCTGCATTTTCCGTCGCCTTTGGCAAATTTTAATTCCAGCTATTATCTGGGTTTAGCAGGGAAGCACAGGAGGCAAATGAATTGTCAGAGGTCACCCCGGGAGCACCTGGAAGAGCCCGGAGTGAACTGACATTTATCGCCTTCCCGCTGATTTGAATCCCAGCAGCTCTTTGAAGCCTTGGCTGCGCTACCGTCGGATCCGTGGGGCAAAGGAGAAGTCCCCACAGCCAGGGATCAGCTGATGGGAGCTGGGAAGCAAAGGAGTGGGAGCTCTTGCAGGGATTAAGGGAGGGGTTGGCAGCGCTTTTTGATGTGTCCTGAAATGGCTTTTCCAGTTCGGCACCGGAAATCTCTGGCACGGGGCGTAAACACAGCCCTGGGTTTTAATAAATTATTCAGTTTTTCAAAGTGCCCTTTGCATTCACGTTCTCCCAGTGTGTTGTTTTATGGAGTGATGGAATGGTTTGGGTGGGAAGGACCTTAAAAATCACTTTATTCCAACCCCTGGGACACCTTCCACTGTCCCAGGTTGCTCCAAGCCCCGTCCAACCAGGCCTTGGACACTTCCAGGGGATGGAGAATCCACAGTTCCCTGGAAAACCTGTGCCAGGGCCTCCCCACGCTCACACAGAACAATTTTTTCCTGATATCTCCCTCAGAATGAACAGTGATTTCTTTCCATTTTCCCCTCTCCACCAAGAAAAAAAAAAAAAGTGCCGAGTTTTCCAAAGCTGCCTAAAGCCTTTAAGGCCCAATCCCTAATTAAAATCCAGGGCTTTGTTTATGTCTTTCGAAACCTAAAGCTGCCACTTAAGAAATCTGCAATTACTGAGGCCTGCAAATTGCTCACGATGGGGTAATGATCCTCAGTCCAAAAAAAAAAAAAAAAAAAAAATTCCTTTTTAATGAAAATCCTGCCTCAAAAATCATCCCTTAGGAAATGCGTGGCACCCAAGGAATAATCGTATCAATGGGGATTTATCTGCTTTTTAACAGCTGAAGAGGGGGGGAAGCAAAGCCAATAAATAATAATAATAATAAAAACAGGGGGCTGAAGTTGTGGGAATTTTCTTGAATTAATTGAAATATTAATGAAGCCTTTTGTGTGTGTGTGAGGTCCTAATTAATTCCAGGTTAATTTTTCAGGACTGAGTTCTGCATTCTCTCTGTGTGGGTCACACCGGCCCCATTGGCGTTTTCTGACCTTCCCATTCTGCTCGTGTTCCGTCATCAGGGATGTTTTATATCCCAGAATTCCAGAGTAATTGCCTTTTTTGGACTGTGAGGCTCAGAATTAAACTGAAAAGCCAAATTCTTTGCTCAAATCATTCCCCTGACAAGCCACAAATTTTTATTGAGTCCTAATCAAAGGTATTCATTTGTTATTCCTTTATCAATATGAAAAATTCAGCTCGGAGCCCCTTCCCCTAAATCCAAAATTAACCATGAACGATCTCTGCATTTTGATGTAAGAATTATTCCCTATTTGTGTCATTCCTGGGAAATAAGTGTTGCCAATGTCCAGGTTTTCTCTGGAACAAATCCCAGCATTTGCCTCTTCTGTGAAATCTGGCAGAAGTGAAAAACCAGTTTTCAAATCAAACTCAAGCCAGAGAAAATATTTATAATTATTAATGTTATATTTCTAATAATAATGATGAGCATTATTTATTATTTGGAGTGTTTATAGTATGACATTATTTATAATAAATAGAATTAATAATTATAATTTATAATATAATATTATTTATAATTCTAAATATTATATATTTGTTATATATATATTTAAAATATCTGTTTATGACCATTACCAACCTTGCCACGTCCTTCAGGGTGACTTTGTGATTCTCTCAGAGCCCTGCAATCCTGTTGGTTCCCTAAAAGCTGCTAATGAGTGTTTTACATGAATAAATCATTAATGAGAGTTTGCAAAGGGCTTTGAAATCCTTTAAGCTGAAACTTCCTGGGGCTGTTCCCGGGGACTGGCGTTGCCTTGGGAACTTTGCAGAGTCACCCATTTTTGCAGGAATAATCCCAACGAGGAGCCCCAGAAATGGGATGAATTGTCAAAGAAGGGGAAATAGGAATGAGGAGGAGAAATTAAATGATTTTCAGGGAAAGGGGGTGGAGCACGAGCACTTTTCCTGCTGAAATCTCCCAATATTCCAGCTTACTTTGGGGTCCCCTAGCAGGTGGTGAGGGAGGGAGTTTTCCATGCTCCAAACCTTTTCCAAGCAGGAACGATGAGGCTCTGCTGCGAAATGACACCTCCTGTCCAGATTTTTTTGGGGTAAAGGAGCACTAAAATTAAGGAGCAAAGAAACCCCAATTCCTTCTGGGTATTTATGAGCCCCCAGCTCTGGGAGAGAACCTGAGGGAGGACCTGGAGCTGCTGGAGCCAGTCCAGAGGCTCAGAGGGATGGAGGGAAGGCTGAGGGAATTGTTCTGCCCACACAGAAATTGGGATTTTATTTCTTATTCTGTCCGAAAGGACATTTCTGGCCACCCTCAGAAGTGTCATTGTGCACTCCCTGAAGTGGTTTTTTGGGCATCAACCCCGATTAGAGGCTCTGCCAGGGTGAAGATCTGCACCAAGGCTGACAAAACCCTCACCCCAAGCTCATTTTGGGGCTGTTTTGCCAAAAAAAACAGCAGCTTTCAGCCCACGGGGAGGAGGCAGGGAAAGTGCCCGGTGTGTCCCCCGAGCTCTGCCCTTCCCTACAGCCAGATTTCCTGCCTGGAGCTGTTTACCTGTTTGCTCCTTCAATAGAGCAGTAATTTTTTTTTTTTTTCTCTTTAAATACTGAGGTGTGATGAGGAGAGATGCCCGAGGCAGCGACTCTTATCACGGGCTGAGCGTCCTGAGTGCAGCAAATGTCCCGGCCCAGGTGCTCATTAATGTTTTGCACATCCCTGTGTGATTATCCCGAGCGTGGAATTGGCTTCAGACACCCATGGGTTGAGTAATGAAGGCCCTTAAAGATAAACAGATCAAACCCCCAGCTGTCATTCCAGCAATCAGCTCCTAATCAGGTCAGGATTCTTGGCCTCATGAGGCTTTTTAAAAATTTTATTTCCTACACCGCATCCATATTAAATCCCAATAATGGAATGAATTTACCCTCTCGGGTAGCCTGGATCCAGGGAGATGCAAATAAACTCCCTTCCCCGGGTTTCACAAATCCATTCCCTGGGTTGGTGTGATTGCAGTGATTTCCCGTTCCGAGGAGGGATCACAGGAAATCATGGAATGGTTTGGGATGGAAGGGGCCTTAAAGATCATCTCATTCCACCCCTGCCATGGGCAGGGACAGCTCCCACTGTCCCAGGGTGCTCCAGCCTGGCCTTGGACACTTCCAGGGATTGGGCAGCCATGGAATAACCTGTGCCAGGGCCTCCTCACCCTCACAGGGAGGAATTCCTCCCCAATATCCCATGTAAATTTCCTTTCTGTCAGTGTGAACCCATTCCCCCTTGTCCTGGCACTCCATCCCTTGGGAATTGTCTCTCCCCAAGTTCCTTGCAGCCCCTTCAGGTCCTGCAGGGCCACAGTTGGGTCACCCCTGGTCTCTTGTTCAGGTTGAACAATCCAAATTCCCTCGGCCTTTCCTCCCAGCAGAGCTGCTCCATCCCTCTGATCCCATCCTGGAGCCTCCTCTGGGCTCTCTCCAGCTCCTCCCTGTGCTCTGCAGGTGGGGTCTCACCTGAGCAGGGCCCTGTTGTCACCCCCCCAATTCCCACCTCACTTTGTTCCCAGTGCTGCTACGTTAAATCGTCGTAAGAATCCCAAGTAGCCTTGGATCTGTTCCAGGAGCTTTGTGGGAGGTTGTTACGACATGCAAAACGACTTTTTAATGAAAAAATTAATAACCCTGGGTTCTGACGCTGTCAAATGTTGTCTGCCCAGGGAGTAACCAAATTTGGGGTGACATTATTGCCCGAGTGACAAAACCATCCCAATTTTGCATTGTAGCTGCAATATTTCCATGGCTGATGCACTTTGTGTGTCTCAACCATTAATGAATATTTGGGACTGACTTTGAAGTTCTTCCCTTTCAAGAAGCCAAAGCTTCAATTGTTCTGCAGCCCCGGGGAGCTGCAGACAGACACCTGCGAGGCTTCGGAATGTGGGATGAAGGTAAATGAGAGATGGAGATTCTGATACTGCTGGGAGGAAGCTTCGAGTGAAATGTCCTTTTTTTTGACTTAAAAAAATATTTTATAAAAAATTCCCATCAATTGTACAATCATGGAATGGTTTGGGGTGGAAAGGACCTTAAAGATCGTCTCGTTCCAACCCCTTCCATGGGCAGGGCCACCTCCCACTGGATCAGGTTGCTCAATATCCCATCCGACCTGGCCTGGAATGGATCACATCTTGGAATTGATCCTTTATTCAGTCCCAATGATCACAGGATGCATTCCCAATTAATTTGGTTCTTCTGTGAACTGAATTCTTGAAATAATAAAAATAAAATCCCCCATCTGGGGGTGATGTTGGGCAGGAACTCTGCTGCTTGAGTTTTATCCCTTTTTATCATTTTACCCCAGTTTTATCATTTTATCCCTTCATGGTCAGTTTAGTTCTTGTTTTGCTGCAGTCAGAGTGTGCTAAGCTCTGCTTTGATGAATAAAATGAAATATTTCTCTCCTCAGAAATGTTTTAGGGTGGAAAAATTGAAGCTGGAGACTTCCTTCCCTTGGTTAGCCAAAATTGCCCACTCAAATTATTCGAGTTGAGCAGAAATGATTGTTGGCTGCACCACCTGAATGAAGCATTTGGGGTTCTGGGTTTAGGTATGGTCATAACTAAAGGGAAATTAGGTGTCCAAGCAATTGCAGGGACGCCACCAACTCCTGTGTTCCCAATTGCTTCCATTCCTTTCCTACAGCAGCATTGTCTGGATATTACCAGTGGCCATTCTGGCCTCCAAATTGTGGTGCCAGGACATAAAACCTGAGCACATCCCAGCCCTAATTAGGCCAGGGAAGCAACTTGCCCAGTAGCCCATATTCAACACCAGCTGCTGAAATTTTATTTCCGCTGAGAAACAAAGTTCAGCTCCCTGTTGGGAAAAAGGAAGGAAAAAACCACTTCTTGGGACTTTACAGAAGTTGCTCTGTGGGTCAAGGGGGAATTATTCCCAAAACGGGCTTCAAGTGTGAAGCTGACCAGAAAAAAACCACATTAAAATTCTGATGGTTGGTTATTAAATGTACTTGGAGATGCTAGACAAGTTGAAGGTAGTGACACAATAAACTATAAACTACGAAGTGGTTTCTGGAACAAAATGCTGAATGTTGACTGAAAAACTAAAGAAATTGATGCCATGCAGGGTTTGTGACCTAATTAGGCTCTCATCTAAACCAGTGTTTCACTCTCAATGAGAGACTCAAACCAGACATGTGGCACAATCTGAAAACACAGGGGAAAATGTCTGCAATTGCATTTATGCAAAACATGCAAATGCTTTGTGAATCTGGAGCTATCTGGGATGAGTCTGGCATAGTTTTAATTTGGAAAAGTCCATGAGACAGACAAGGCAGAGACTAAACTGCCAGACAGAGGAGGAAAAACACTCTGCTTTCCAAGAGATCACCAGAAAGGCCTAAATTATCTGAATCAACAATTCTGGCCATGAGAGGCGTTTGATCTCTAATTAAGTCACATAAAACAAGGTTCCAGGGTGGAATGGGGATGCCACCAGCAAGGAAACAGGGAAGGAGCGTTGCAGCACCAAATCAAAGGCTGGTGCAGGAGCAGGGAATGTTTTCCATGCAGGATGAGCTTGGGAAACACGTCCCATGAGCAAAGGCTGGCCCTGGGGCTGTCCAGGACAGTATAAAACCCACTCCAAGTGCAGGAGCCCTCATACACTGCTCCTGCCTTCTCCTCCTCGGTGAACAAGGTGAGTAGCAAGAGATTCCTTCTGTTTCTCTTTGTCCTTTTTCTCTTCTGGCCTCGATACAACTTCTCCTGCACCATTTCTCATTCGTTCTGTTCCAGACTCTCAATTCCTGCCAATGTTTTGGGAGGCGGGAGAAGGTTTTGGGCTTCCATTGCTTCCACTTTGCTGCTGAGTCTCTTTAACCTTCCTTCCTCCCTGCAAAGGCTGTGCCTGGTCCCCAGCCTGTGCCTGTTTTTTGATGAAAAATCTGGGACTCACACTCCTGCCCTCTCTGCAGGTTCTCCTCCAGCCACAGCCATGTCCTGCTACGACCTGTGCCGGCCCTGCGGCCCCACCCCGCTGGCCAACAGCTGCAACGAGCCCTGCGTGAGGCAGTGCCAGGACTCCCGGGTCATCATCGAGCCGTCCCCCGTGGTGGTCACCCTGCCCGGGCCCATCCTCAGCTCCTTCCCCCAGACCACCGCCGTGGGATCCTCCACCTCGGCGGCCGTGGGCAGCATCCTGAGAGAGTCTGGGGTCCCCATCAACTCGGGGGGCTTTGGGCTCTCGGGTCTCTCTGGCCTTGGTGGCCGCTACTGTGGCCGCAGGTGCCTGCCCTGCTAGAGCCGGGCCGCACGCGCAGCGAGTGCCTCCCCCAGGCAGCCCCAAGCCAGGGGCCGGACTGAGGCTGGAGCTGCTGGCCAGCGTTTCCAGAGGCCTCGGGCCCCCTCGAGCCCTCCTGCCAAGGAGGGAGGCAAACGTGGCCAGCTGAGGCTTCTGCTTGTCCTGCTTTCTTCTGCGCCTCCCCAGGCCCTGCTGTCCCCTGCTCTCCCGGCCCAGGGGCTCGGCCCCAGCCCAGCGCAGCGGGCTCCTGCTGCTCCCGCTGTCCCTGTGGCTGTGGGAGGCAGACGTGTGTCTGGCCGGGGCCCTGCCCACCCTCCTGCTTTGTTTCTGTCTTTACACTCAATAAAGTTGACTCTGCATTGGAACTGGAGTCTCCTGGAGTTCCTTCCCTGCTGGGATGTGCAGCTAAAGCTGCTCCATGGGGGATGTGATGCCCTGGGGGGAATTGGGTCGTTGGATGAGCTGAGAACCTCCAAAGGCCACAGTCACTCGAAGGGCCCTGGGACAGTGGAGGCAGTGTGGGGCTGTGTGAGTGTGCCCAGGGTGACCAAGAGGTGCCCCAGGGGACAGGTGAGGCAGGAGGGAGCTTGGGGATGTCCTGAGGGTGGGTGTGTAACATGGAAATGGGAGAGGGATGGACACAGAGGGACCATGATCCCTCATCCGAGAGAGAGGAGCAGTGACAGTGACATGTCCTGGAACTGTACCCTGGCCCAGAAGGGAGCAGGACAAGCACCTTATCCCTCACCAGAACTGTCCCGTGGTCAGAAGCATTAATTGCTGTGGAGACATTCCATGTGTGTCACTGTGTCCTGAAGGAACAGGAGTCTGGAGCAGATCTGCACAAATCTGCTGTGCAGACCGTCCATTCCATCTTGGAACTTTTTTCTGACCTTGAGGATTCTGGGATTTCTGGGATTCCTGGGTCCAGAAGAGGGACCCATCCTCAGTCCATTCCCACTGTGCCAAAATCTGGCAGAGGACTCACATCTCCCTTTGCGCAGCAGCCCTGGGTGCTGCGTGTCACCTGAGGGCCGTGGGGTGTCCCTGTGCTCCAGGGTTTGGATGCTGTGCTTGGATGCAGACAAGGAACACAATCACTTAGAGGTGGAAATGCGCAATAAAGGCTTTGGGAAGGTGCCTGTAAATCTGGACAGAAATATCCTCTGGAAGGTCAATGTTTGACTCCTCAACTGCAATCCCGTGTCCAACCTCCCTCCTGGCTCACCTGTGCCCTGGGGGCACCTCTTGGTCACCCTGGGCACACTCACACAGCGCCACACTGCCTCCAATCCCACCCGATTCCCCCCCAGAGCATCACATCCCCCACCGAGCAGCTTTAGCTGCACATCCCAGCAGGGAAGGAACTCCAGGAGACTCCAGTTCCAATGCAGAGTCAACTTTATTGAGTGTAAAGACAGAAACAAAGCAGGAGGGTGGGCAGGGCCCCGGCCAGACACACGTCTGCCTCCCACAGCCACGGGGACAGCGGGAGCAGCAGGAGCCCGCTGCGCTGGGCTGGGGCCGAGCCCCTGGGCCGGGAGAGCAGGGGACAGCAGGGCCTGGGGAGGCGCAGAAGAAAGCAGGACAAGCAGAAGCCTCAGCTGGCCACGTTTGCCTCCCTCCTTGGCAGGAGGGCTCGAGGGGGCCCGAGGCCTCTGGAAACGCTGGCCAGCAGCTCCAGCCTCAGTCCGGCCCCTGGCTTGGGGCTGCCTGGGGGAGGCACTCGCTGCGCCTGCGGCCCGGCTCTAGCAGGGCAGGCACCTGCGGCCACAGTAGCGGCCACCAAGGCCGGAGAGCCCCGAGAGCCCAAAGCCCCCCGAGTTGATGGGCACTCCCTCCTCGCTCAGGATGCTGCCCACGGCCGCCGAGGTGGAGGATCCCACGGCGGTGTTCTGGGGGAAGGAGCTGAGGATGGGCCCGGGCAGGGTGACCACCACGGGCGAGGGCTGGATGACCACGCGGGAGTCCTGGCACTGCCTCACGCAGGGCTCGTTGCAGCTGTTGGCCAGCGGGGTGGGGCCGCAGGGCCGGCACAGGTCGTAGCAGGACATGGCTGTGGCTGGAGGAGAACCTGCAGAGAGGGCAGGGAAAGCAGCGGCAGCGCGTGAGGCACAGCTGGGCAGGAGGAAACACCGGCTGGGGAGAAGGGACAGCCTGGAGAGGGACAACGGGAGGAATTCAACAGCCCCAGCCCCAAAGTGTTCCCAGCAAAGAAAGCCCAAGACCTCCCACCTCTCCCCAGTAAAGAACAACCACGAGGAGCTGATGAGAGCAGGATCAAGGAGAAAGACTCTCAGTGACCATTGCAGAGAAGCAAAGATTCGATTGAGGTCCAAGGAAAAAGAGAAGGGAAAGAGAGGAGTGAGGCAAAGGCCCTTGCTACTCACCTGTCTCACCGAGCAGGAGAAGGCAGGAGAAGTGGATGAGGGATCCTGCACTTGCTCTGCCTTT
The DNA here is from genome assembly GCA_013397795.1 of Orthonyx spaldingii. NCBI lineage: Eukaryota > Metazoa > Chordata > Aves > Passeriformes > Orthonychidae > Orthonyx > Orthonyx spaldingii. The sequence goes on along the minus strand of VZTJ01005682.1, from coordinate 44,152 downwards.
TATACCGTCCCACACAGCCCCGGGCCCACAGGCACCCTCTGCACATGGAACGTGTTTACCAAGCTCATCTTGCATGCAAAACATGCCCATTAGAGAAATGGGGACACTGCAACGCTGCTTCTTCATTTCCCTGTGCAGGACATGCCCAGTCAGCCTCCCAGGCTCCTTTCAAGTGCCAGGATTAGAGGCCAAAATGTGTCTGGGGGCAATGCCACGTCAGCAGGGATGGGTGATGCAGTCGGTGCTGAGCAGGGTCCATCCCACATCCCAAATAACGCCAGCCCTGGCCCTCCAGGGCACGACTTTAAAGTGTTTCCTGATGATGGGGCCGGGCTCCTCAGAGCCCTGAGGCTGCAGCCTGGCCATGCCCCTGCAAGGGTCACTCTGTCCCTGTCCCGCACTCGCTGTCCTGCTCTGCTCACTGACCCTGACTGAGGCGTGGTCTCTCCAGGCTGGCCACCACCGCTTTTAGGCTTTAAACTCTGGCATTGGGACTGGGCTTTGATCTCAGCAGAAATTTGCTGCCTCTTTGGTCTCTTCCTTCTCTCCTTCCTCCCAGCCCTTAAGCAGCAGACTCAGAGTGGTTCAGAATGAAGGTTCCCCTCCCAACACTCTTGGCTGAGTCAACAATCCCTGGCTTGGGGGCATCGCTGTGACCAAGGACTTTCTGGCCAATTGTCACACGTCCTTCCTTCTGCCCATGGCTTTGGCCATCCTGAGTGCTGGCACATGGCCAAATCCTCATCAGGAATTCCACAGGACACCCAGCTCTGCTCATGAGTCTTTGCAAGGACAGTCAGAGGAGCAGGGAACAAAAGGTGCCTTTGCCCTCCATTGTGACAGCACAGAAACCTCTTTCTCGTGAGACAGAATCTATTTGTTTATGTAAACAAAGATAAAGGTTTTTGAGCTCTCATGGACCCAGGTGGCCAATTGGCTGCAGGAGGCGTACAGCTAATGGCCAATCAAGTGAGAGTCCATTTTGTATATAAAAGCTGAATTTAATAAATTAATCTCTTTTGCCACTTGATCTCGCCTCTCCTTGTTTCGACATCCGTTCAACAGCGACACTCCATGAAGTACGAGAGAAGTAGGAGCAAAGCATTTCCTGTGTGGGAAGGGGGAACAGGGACCTGAGCTGGCGGGACAGCAGTCCCTCAGTGTCCCCAGCCTGGAGACAGAGGGGCTGGGTTGGGTGGACCAAAGGACCACTGGTTGTGGCCTCTCCCAGGACAGTCAGCACAGCATCAGAGTGGGATTTGTGCAGGTTTGCTCCAGACTCCCGTTCCTTCAGGACATGGTGACACACATGGAATGACTCCACAGCAAGGTACACTTCTGACCACGGGGCAGTTCTGGTGGTGGATGAGATGCTTCCCCTGCTCCCTTCTTGCCTGGGGTGCAGTTCCTAGGCCATGTCACTGGAGGGACTTTCCATCAGGAAGTGGGGTGACAGGACAGGGAGAATGGATTCAGGGTGACAGGGAGTAGATTTAGATTGGATGTTAAGAAGGAATAGTTCCCTGTGAGGATGGGGAGGCCCTGGCACAGAGTGCCCAGAGAAGCTGTGGCTGTCCCTGGATCCCTGAAAGTCTCCAAGGCCAGGTTGTACGGGGCTTGGAGCAACCTGGGATAGTGCCCATGACAGGGGGTGGAATGGGATGAGTTTGAAGGTCCCCTTGCACCCAAACCATTCCATGATTCCATGGTTTTCTCATAGCCTTGGGTAGGTGAGTGTTGAGTTCCACGGAAATGTCTTCCAACAGAACAATGTTTGCCTCATCAACTGGAACCCATTGTCCAAGCTCCCTCCTAACTCACCTGTCCCCCGGGGCACCTCCTGGTCACCCTGGGCACACTCACACAGCGCCACACTGCCTCCACTGTCCCATGGCCCTTCGAGTGACTGTGGCCTTTGGAGGTTCTCAACTCATCCACCCACCCAATTCCCCCCAGGGCATCACATCTCCCATGGAGCAGCTTGGCTGCACATCCCAGCAGGGAAGGAACTCCAGGAGACTCCAGTTCCAATGCAGAGTCAACTTTATTGAGTGTAAAGACAGAAACAAAGCAGGAGGGTGGGCAGGGCCCCGGCCAGACACACGTCTGCCTCCCACAGCCACGGGGACAGCGGGAGCAGCAGGAGCCCGCTGCGCTGGGCTGGGGCCGAGCCCCTGGGCCGGGAGAGCAGGGGACAGCAGGGCCTGGGGAGGCGCAGAAGAAAGCAGGACAAGCAGAAGCCTCAGCTGGCCACGTTTGCCTCCCTCCTTGGCAGGAGGGCTCGAGGGGGCCCGAGGCCTCTGGAAACGCTGGCCAGCAGCTCCAGCCTCAGTCCGGCCCCTGGCTTGGGGCTGCCTGGGGGAGGCACTCGCTGCGCCTGCGGCCCGGCTCTAGCAGGGCAGGCACCTGCGGCCACAGTAGCGGCCACCAAGGCCGGAGAGCCCCGAGAGCCCAAAGCCCCCCGAGTTGATGGGCACTCCCTCCTCGCTCAGGATGCTGCCCACGGCCGCCGAGGTGGAGGATCCCACGGCGGTGTTCTGGGGGAAGGAGCTGAGGATGGGCCCGGGCAGGGTGACCACCACGGGCGAGGGCTGGATGACCACGCGGGAGTCCTGGCACTGCCTCACGCAGGGCTCGTTGCAGCTGTTGGCCAGCGGGGTGGGGCCGCAGGGCCGGCACAGGTCGTAGCAGGACATGGCTGTGGCTGGAGGAGAACCTGCAGAGAGGGCAGGGAAAGCACCCACGGAATGTGAGGCACAGCTGCTCTCAGGAGAGGGAAGAGAGACTGGGGAGAAGGGACAGCCTGGATCCCAAAGTGTTCCCTAGAATAAAACCCAACACCTCCCACCTCTCCCCAGCGAAGAACAAAGACAGCACAGACGGTGGACAGAAGGATTGAAGCTCTCAGGTCGACGTGGATGTAAAGATTTTGTCGGGATCCAAAGAAAAAGAGGAGAACAAGAGAAAGAGAAGAGTGAGGGAAAGGCCCTTGCTACTCACCTTGTTCTCAGGAGGAGAAGGCAGGAGCAGTGGATGAGGGATCCTGTGGCTGGAATGACTTTTATACTGTCCTGGACAGCCCCGGGCCCAGACGCGCCTCTGCACGGGGAACGTGTTTACCAACAAGCTCATATTTTATGCAAAACATCCCAATTAAGTAAACTGGAGGTTGTTTATGTTCCCTGCAACGCTGCCTTTTCATTTCCCTATGCAGGACGTACCCATTCAGCCAAACTGGCTCCTTTCAAGTGACAGCATTAGAGGCCAAAATGTTTTTAGGGCATTTTTCAGCCAAAACCAGGCTGATGTTTCAACCAGCTGGGTGGAGTGGTGCTGTATTTCCAGGTGATGTCAGCACCTTCCCCTCCCGAGGCAGCCTCTGAGCCTTTGGAGTACTAAATGCAGTTTTTTCATTATAAACCCAGGATTAAAGGGCTGGCTTTGGCGGGGACTGGCCGTAGATGTTGCTCTCTGTGACTCCAAGGCCTTTCAAGACTTCTCAGACATCATTTATTCATCACAGAGACTACATGGGTTGGTTTTGAACTTTCTTTGGGATCTCATATTGCCTTTAGAAGAAATTATCTCGTCTCTTCTGCCTTTTACCTCTTTCAGCATTGCCTGGAGTTCTCCAAGCAGCAGAGCAGGAATGTTCCAGAAGGAAGGACGCTGCTTTCCCCACAACAAATACTAGCCATGGTCGTTATCTTGCAGAAAACACTCCCTAATGAGAACATCTGACTTCAAAACTCTTCCTTCTTCCACCCCTCACGGCCATTCCTCCACTTCTTTTTCCCCCCCTACCTCTGACCAGACCCTAAACACGGTCCCAAACACGGGAATATTTCCATGCAGGACACAACCATCACTGGGAGCGCCTGAGGGCTGGCAGTGCCAGCAAACCCAGCCTGGGGAGCAGCAGGGGTCAGGATGTCCCCAGAGATGCCTGGCAAGGGCAGGGTTCTGTGCTCTGAGCTGCATTTCCCAGGGCAAGACAAGAGCTGATGTCCCCAGGACCGGTGACAACCCTGCTCGGGCACCACCTGCAAGACCCTGCTCGGGCACCACCTGCATGACCCTGGTGGCAAAAGGGGCAAAACTGTGCCCCAGCGAGGCTGGAACTCCATCAGAGACAGAAAAATCTTTAATCGCAGAGGTCCAAACCAGATTCCTCATTCAGGAAGGTGAGGGGAGCTCTCAGGTTGACGGGAGATGTTTCTCCAAACCAACACATTCAGAACAAAACCCCAGGTGTGCCTGAAACACGGCAGATCTAATTGAGAAGCTTCCTTCAAAACACACACCAGGTTTCCATCCGTGGCATTTCCACTTAAATCCCTTCCACAGGCAAAACATTAAAGGTAACAAAGGCATTTCCAGCCCTCCCTCCTTCTCCCTGACCCAGCCCTCCCCTCTGAGGGTCTCTATAAAGTCTCGGGCATCCTGACCCCCCCCCCCCATTCTCTCAGAGTGTGTCCTGGGGGTGTTGAGTCCCTTCCCTGATTTAATTTTGTCCTTGTTGCCGCCCATGTCCCCTCGTGGCTCAGACAGGGATGGGAGGGCATTTCCACAGGGGCTCCCAAGCACATAAAAAGACAGGGGAACTTAGAAGGATCTCTTTATTTCAGAGCTCCAAAATGGGGCAGAAGAGCAGCCTTTGACTGTCACAAGACGACTGCAGGGCTGGAATCAACCCATTCCCCGGGGAGAAACCCTCCACAGAGAGCAGGAAAAGAGAACTGAACATCACATTGACTTTGACAGTTGCACTGGCTGGCACATGTCCCTTCAACTCGTTTGGGACTGCACCACCATCCAGGGTTTGGAAGAGGTGCTTGGAGGAAGGAAGAGAAAAGTCCAATTGCAGGTGATAAAACCCAACCACGGCCTTGGGCAGGAGGGTAAAACTTGCACAGAAACCATCAGGTCAGTGTGGCTTGACTCATCAGCTGGAAGTTGTCCAATGTCTGTCCTGGCTCACCTGTCCCCTGGGGCACCTCCTGGTCACCCTGGGCACACTCACACAGCCCCACACTGCCTCCACTGTCCCATGGCCCTTCCAGTGACTGTGGCCTTTGGAGGTTCTCAACTCATCCAACCACCCAATTCCCCCCAGGGCATCACATCCCCCATGGAGCAGCTTTAGCTGCACATCCCAGCAGGGAAGGAACTCCAGGAGACTCCAGTTCCAATGCAGAGTCAACTTTATTGAGTGTAAAGACAGAAACAAAGCAGGAGGGTGGATAGGGCCCCGGCCAGACACACGTCTGCCTCCCACAGCCACGGGGACAGCGGGAGCAGCAGGAGCCCGCTGCGCTGGGCTGGGGCCGAGCCCCTGGGCCAGGAGAGCAGGGGACAGCAGGGCCTGGGGAGGCGCAGAAGAAAGCAGGACAAGCAGAAGCCTCAGCTGGCCACGTTTGCCTCCCTCCTTGGCAGGAGGGCTCGAGGGGGCCCGAGGCCTCTGGAAACGCTGGCCAGCAGCTCCAGCCTCAGTCCGGCCCCTGGCTTGGGGCTGCCTGGGGGAGGCACTCGCTGCGCCTGCGGCCCGGCTCTAGCAGGGCAGGCACCTGCGGCCACAGTAGCGGCCACCAAGGCCAGAGAGCCCCGAGAGCCCAAAGCCCCCCGAGTTGATGGGGACCCCGGACTCGCTCAGGATGCTGCCCACGGCCGCTGAGGTGGAGGATCCCACGGCGGTGTTCTGTGGGAAGGAGCTGAGGATGGGCCCGGGCAGGGTGACCACCACGGGGGACGGCTCGATGATGACCCGGGAGTCCTGGCACTGCCTCACGCAGGGCTCGTTGCAGCTGTTGGCCAGCGGGGTGGGGCCGCAGGGCCGGCACAGGTCGTAGCAGGACATGGCTGGGGCTGGAGGAGAACCTGGGAGAAGGCACAGGAAGCATGTGAGGCACAGCCTCAGCAAGAGAAAGAGCAGAGACTGGGGTGAAGGGACAGCCTGGATAGGGAGGAGGAAAGGATCAGGAACCCCATCCCCACAGTTCCTCTGCAAAGAGCCCAACAGCTTCTCCCACCTCGTCCCAGTGGGCAGAGATTGGGAGGAGGATCAAGGAGCAAAGTTCTCAGCAAAAGCTACACAGCACCGAGGCCAGAGCTGAAGGCAAAGACAAAGAGAAGAAGGAGAAGGAGAAGAGGAAGGCAAAGGCCCTTGCCACTCACCTGTTTCACCGAGCAGGAGAAGGCAGGAGAAGTGGATGAGGGATCCTGCACTTGCTCTGCCTTTTATACTGTCCCACACAGCCCCGGGCCCACAGGCACCCTCTGCACATGGAACGTGTTTACCAAGCTCATCTTGCATGCAAAACATGCCCATTAGAGAAATGGGGACACTGCAACGCTGCTTCTTCATTTCCCTGTGCAGGACATGCCCAGTCAGCCTCCCAGGCTCCTTTCAAGTGCCAGGATTAGAGGCCAAAATGTGTCTGGGGGCAATGCCACGTCAGCAGGGATGGGTGATGCAGCCCATGCTGGGGACTGTCCCATTTCACCAGGTGGCACCAGGCCCTTTGCCCTCCAGGGCCTCACTTTGGGATTCTCAGAATGAACAGGACATTTCTTCTGGCAGCCCTAAAATAACAAGCTGGAGTTAAAAATGTGTTTTCTGTGGCAGGAGTCACCTCATCCACTGCGTAACCAAATCCTCAACCTCATCAGAGCTGCATGTAAGCTTCCCTGTTACCTGTGCTTGTAGCATCAGGAATTTCACATCCAGACAAATCCATGTGCTCTTTGTCCTTCCATGCCTTTGTGGAGAGCCACCAGCATCCTCCAGTCAACTGAAGGATACTTGGAAAGAAGAGAGAGTCCTCTCCAATACAGCCTAATTCTGCTCCCACCATCCCCACCCAGTACCAAGTGTCCGTGTTGGGCCTTTCCCCCTGTTCTTTCTCCATTCCCAAATCTCCAAACCCCTTCTTGGAGCCTGCACCCAAACTCAGCAGCAGGCGGTGGAAAAAGCCTGCAGAGCTCTCCAGGAGACATCAAAACACATCAGAAGGACTCATGGTCTGGGAATGTCGGCAGGAAAACACTGGAGGCAAGCAGACAGCAAGATCACTGCTTCCTCTTCCCATCATCTCGGCACACTCAGACATGCAGGGTCCAACTGGCCTGGCCTCGTCTCCTGGTCAGCACCAAGCGGCTGCCCTTTAATGGTCTTTGAGCCCTCCATTCCCTGCCTTCCCTCCCTGGAATTGTCTTTGACCCCTCCATTCCCTACTTTTCCTCCCTGGAAGGATCTTTGAGCCCTCCATTCCCTGCTTTTCCTCCCTTGAAGGGCCTTTGAGCCCTTCATTCTCCTGCTCCAGATAGAGTGAGGGTCACTCCTTGTGTTTGGACAACGCTCTCAGGCACAGGGTGGGATTGTTGGGGAATCTTGGGCAGGACCAGGGGATGGATTTGATGATTTCTGGGTCCCTTCCAATCTGGATATTCCATGATTCTGTTATTCCCTGAATGACAGGGACTGGAAGACATGGGAAGAAGCAAGAGACACCTTGTCCTCTTCTGCATCACCAACCACACGTCAGCTCAACACACGAGCGATGTTCTCCCCCTCCCTGATGTCAGGAGCCACCGTGAAGTTCCGAGCTGTGCCTGCAGCTCTGCTCCGTCCAGAAGGGACAGGAGGCACAAGGGATGGTGTGGAGGCAGAAGGGAAGGGTTACAGCTCCTTGGCAATCTTGCACATGCAAGACACGAGCCATGGAAGGTGTTCCAGGAATCACTTTTCCACTGAGCAATGAAACACAAGGACCAGGGAGGTTGTGGGGTGTCCATCCTTGGAGACACCGAGAAGCCGTTGGCATCTAAAGCAACTGGCTCAGGATTGCCTGACCTGAGCAGAGGCTTGGACCAGATGACCTCGAGAAGTGGATTCCAACCCCAATAATTGTGATTTTGTGACCTCCCACTCAGCAGCTTTAGCTGCACATCCCAGCAGGGAAGGAACTCCAGGAGACTCCAGTTCCAATGCAGAGTCAACTTTATTGAGTGTAAAGACAGAAACAAAGCAGGAGGGTGGGCAGGGACCCGGCCAGACACACATCTGCCTCCCACAGCCACGGGGACAGCGGGAGCAGCAGGAGCCCGCTGCGCTGGGCTGGGGCCGAGCCCCTGGGCCGGGAGAGCAGGGGACAGCAGGGCCTGGGGAGGCGCAGAAGAAAGCAGGACAAGCAGAAGCCTCAGCTGGCCACGTTTGCCTCCCTCCTTGGCAGGAGGGCTCGAGGGGGCCCGAGGCCTCTGGAAACGCTGGCCAGCAGCTCCAGCCTCAGTCCGGCCCCTGGCTTGGGGCTGCCTGGGGGAGGCACTCGCTGCGCCTGCGGCCCGGCTCTAGCAGGGCAGGCACCTGCGGCCACAGTAGCGGCCACCAAGGCCGGAGAGCCCCGAGAGCCCAAAGCCCCCCGAGTTGATGGGGACCCCGGACTCGCTCAGGATGCTGCCCACGGCTGCTGAGGTGGAGGATCCCACGGCGGTGTTCTGGGGGAAGGAGCTGAGGATGGGCCCGGGCAGGGTGACCACCACGGGCGAGGGCTGGATGACCACGCGGGAGTCCTGGCACTGCCTCACGCAGGGCTCGTTGCAGCTGTTGGCCAGCGGGGTGGGGCCGCAGGGCCGGCACAGGTCGTAGCAGGACATGGCTGTGGCTGGAGGAGAACCTGCAGAGAGGGCAGGGAAAGCACCCACGGAATGTGAGGCACAGATGGAGATTCTGCTCTCAGGAGAAAGAGCAGAGACTGGGGAGAAGGGACAGACTAGAGAGGGAGATAGAAAGGATAAGGAATTGCAGTTCCCCAAAACAGTCTTTAAACACTGACAGGACCTTTTCCCACCTCCCTCCAGTGTGGCAAAGAGAATGGACACCATCACCATCTGTCCCAGTAAAACACAACTGAGGCAAAGCCCCAGTGGAAACCAGAAGAGAAAGAGGGAAAAAAACAGAAACAGAGGAAGACACTCACCTGTTTCACCGAGCAGGAGAAGGCAGGAGAAGTGGATGAGGGATCCTGCACTTGCTCTGCCTTTTATACTGTCCCACACCGCCCTGGGCCCAGGGACAGCCTTTGCACAGGGAATGTGTTTACCAAGCTCATCTTACATGCAAAACATCCCAATTACAAAAATTAGTGTTTTTATTTTTGCCCTGCAACGCTGCCTTTTCATTTCCCTGTGCAGGACATGCCCAGTCAGCCTCCCAGGCTCCTTTCAAGTGCCAGGATTAGAGGCCAAAACATTGCCAGGGAAAATGATACCTCAGCAGGGATGGGCGGTGCAGCCAGGGCTGAGAAGTGTCCCACTGACCGTGTGATGCCAGTCCCTGGCCCTCCAGGGCGTGACTTTCAAGGGCAGAGGCAGAGCCATGTCCCCTGCCAGACACTGGCACCACGGGAAGGGACTGAGGATGATCCCTCATCTGAAGGGATCCCTGAATCATTGGATTGGAAAAGCCCTCCCAGACCATCGAGTCCGACCTGTGCCCGATCCCCACTTTGTCACCCGGCCCAGAGCACTGAATGCCACATCCAGTTTGTCCCTGGACACCTCCAGGGATGGCGACTCCAAACCTCCCTGGGCAGCCCCTTCCAAGGCCAGAGCAGCGGTGCCCAGCCTGGAGATGCCACGTCTCAGTCAGGGTGAGTGAGCAGAGCAGGACAGCGAGTGAGGGACGGGGACACAGCCACCCTTGAAAGGCATGGCCAGGCTGCAGCCTCAGGGCTCTGAGGAGCCTGGCCCCATCATCAGGAAACACTTTAAAGTCGTGCCCTGGAGGGCCAGGGCTGGCGTTATTTGGGATGTGGGATGGACCCTGCTCAGCACCGACTGCATCACCCATCCCTGCTGACGTGGCATTGCCCCCAGACACATTTTGGCCTCTAATCCTGGCACTTGAAAGGAGCCTGGGAGGCTGACTGGGCATGTCCTGCACAGGGAAATGAAGAAGCAGCGTTGCAGTGTCCCCATTTCTCTAATGGGCATGTTTTGCATGCAAGATGAGCTTGGTAAACACGTTCCATGTGCAGAGGGTGCCTGTGGGCCCGGGGCTGTGTGGGACGGTATAAAAGGCAGAGCAAGTGCAGGATCCCTCATCCACTTCTCCTGCCTTCTCCTGCTCGGTGAGACAGGTGAGTAGCAAGGGCCTTTGCCTCACTCCTCTCTTTCCCTTCTCTTTTTCCTTGGACCTCAATCGAATCTTTGCTTCTCTGCAATGGTCACTGAGAGTCTTTCTCCTTGATCCTGCTCTCATCAGCTCCTCGTGGTTGTTCTTTACTGGGGAGAGGTGGGAGGTCTTGGGCTTTCTTTGCTGGGAACACTTTGGGGCTGGGGCTGTTGAATTCCTCCCGTTGTCCCTCTCCAGGCTGTCCCTTCTCCCCAGCCGGTGTTTCCTCCTGCCCAGCTGTGCCTCACGCGCTGCCGCTGCTTTCCCTGCCCTCTCTGCAGGTTCTCCTCCAGCCACAGCCATGTCCTGCTACGACCTGTGCCGGCCCTGTGGCCCCACCCCGCTGGCCAACAGCTGCAACGAGCCCTGCGTGAGGCAGTGCCAGGACTCCCGCGTGGTCATCCAGCCCTCGCCCGTGGTGGTCACCCTGCCCGGGCCCATCCTCAGCTCCTTCCCCCAGAACACCGCCGTGGGATCCTCCACCTCGGCGGCCGTGGGCAGCATCCTGAGCGAGGAGGGAGTGCCCATCAACTCGGGGGGCTTTGGGCTCTCGGGGCTCTCCGGCCTTGGTGGCCGCTACTGTGGCCGCAGGTGCCTGCCCTGCTAGAGCCGGGCCGCAGGCGCAGCGAGTGCCTCCCCCAGGCAGCCCCAAGCCAGGGGCCGGACTGAGGCTGGAGCTGCTGGCCAGCGTTTCCAGAGGCCTCGGGCCCCCTCGAGCCCTCCTGCCAAGGAGGGGGGAGCTGTCTGGACACCTGGCCAGCCTGTCTTAGCCTTGAAGTTCTTGCTTTTGAAGAGTTTTCCTTGTCTCCGTGATTTTGCGTTTCACACTGACGCGGTTTAGCGCTGTAATTGCCAACAGTCAGTGGAGGGGCTTTACTCAGGAATTAAGGAAATGTGGAGTCTTGCTTGCTGTCTCTCAGTTGGAATGGTTTCAGTGGCTTCTTTTCCTTTCAGAAATATATATTTTCCTTTTGTTTTTGCTGAATGCTACTTGACTTTTTATCATTAAACTGATGTTGCATCTGATGTTGAGTTTCGTCGTGGTTTTTCTCTCCTTTTTACCTTCTCCCTTGGGGCAGAATTACATGAAAATCTATGCAGAGATTTCACAGAGGAAAATGTGAACCCAAAAAGTCACCACAACCCACCTGATAAAAATAATTTCATTGGTTTTTACACTCTTGAGAAGCACTCAACAGGTTCACAATTATATTTATCTTTCTAGGATTCTTTTACCCAATTTTTTATCCCACCTCTCTGTGTTTAAAATTACATCTGGGATATCCCAGCTTTGGGGATTTTTGATCCTGTCCCTTATTTGACATCTTTGAAACTCCTGAGAATCTTAATATGTCCGAAGTAACACTTGCCATTGTGGCAACCAAAAGACATCCTAGAATAATAAAGCCATAAAATAAATTCTCTTTGAAAATTAAATTATCCTAGAGCTGAGATATAAATATTTGAGGAGCTCGAGGGAAGGTTCCTGGCATTCAGGTTCGGTGTGGAGCCAGCCCAAATGTCCACGGAAAAGGGAAAAGAGGTGGGGTTCTCTTTTCAAATGTTTCACACTTATGTTTAAAGTTTATTAAGAATTATTTACTTGCAAATGTACAAATTTGGGGGGAGAAGAGTTTAGCAAACAGATGGGATAGAATCCAAGAATATCCTGATTGGAAGGGACCTTCAAGAATTGTCAAATTCAACTCCTGGCCCTGCACAGACACCTCAAAATCCCAAAATGTCCCTGGGAGCGGTGTCCAAACACTCCTGGAGCTGTGGCAGCCTCGGGGCCGTGCCCATTCCCTGGGGAGCCTGGACAGTGCCCCAGCACCCTCTGGGGGAAGAACTTTCCAGAAATATCTGGCCCAAACCTCCCTGGCCCAGCTCCAGCCATTCCCTGGGTCCTGTCCCTGGTCCCACAGAGCAGAGATCGGAGCTGCCCATCCACGGGGTCCCTTTTTTTTCTGTGGCTGGAGGCAGCAACACCAAAGAATGAAAGATGGCAAATGGAAATGTCCCAGACTGAGAGGAGTCTGTGCTTGGAAAGAGGTTTCCATCAGGGAATTTTCCAAACAAATAGTTGGAAGGGCTGGAATGCCTCCCCCAGCCCTGTTGACAGGACTGGTGGGATGAGTTATTCCCTGGGATCCATGAGGAATCGCCGAGCGCTCCCCGAGGGACATCAGAGGAGAATGAAGAGTCTGGGTGAGGGGAAATAAACCCCAGAATTTATCCTTGCTGATCTAAAATGAAAAAAGGAGCTGTGTCCTGGAACCTTCCCAGCCCAGCATCACAGGGGGGCTGTGCAGGATATTGAAGTTTTTATTTCAGGTAGAATTTTATACCTTTAAGGGTCTTATCCACCTGTAAATGCATGAAATCATTGGAGAGACAATTCCTGAAGAATCTGAAGATGATTTGGAAGCCACGTCCACTTTGGATGTTCAGGTGGAGAAACGGGTGCAATAACTCTGCAGATATTTATGAATTTATGAGGTTATTGAAGCATCTTTTTGTTTTGCATTAATCAGTTCCCACACATATTTTTGCAGGTGGAACTTTTTCTTGATAAAGGAATTGTCCTGCTTTTGTTTCCCAGTCTAGGTTGAGGCTGGCATTGCATGAGAAGCATCATCCACCCATTAAAAATTCTTTCATCTTCCCAATTTATGGGTACTTTTAATTTCTGGTACTTTTAGACTGACTCTAATAATGTCAACATGAAATTACTCCAAGCACATTCTAATAAAGAAAATGTTTTTCCGGCTCCTCAGCAATTTGTTCACTTGTGGCTGCCTTGGGATCCAAGATCAAATCCAAGAGGTGTCAGAACTCTTTGTGTGCCATTCCCAGTCTGACCCAGTTACAAACAATTGTCAATTAAAATGTTCACATCTTCAAAAAAAAAAAAAAAAAAATCACTGAGGACCTTTCCAAGCCTGGAGAAGAGAAGCTTAGGAGTGACCTAATTGTGGCCTTGCAGGACCTGAAGGAGCCAATAAGAAATGTGGGGAGAGAGAATTTCCAAGGGCCTGGAGTGACAGGACATGGAGTAAAACGGAAAGGGGGTAAATTTAGGCTGGGTAGAGGGGAGGAATTCTCCTCTGTGGGGGTGTTGAGGCCTTGACAGAGGTGATTCCATGGATTCCCCATCCCTGGAAGTGCCCAAGGCCAGGTTGGATGAGGCTTGGAGCAACCTGGGATAGGGGAAGGTGTCCCTTGGATTGGAACAGGATGAGCTTTAAGGTCCCTTCCCACCCAAACCATTCCATGATTCTGATTGATGTTTGTGAGCTGAGATGGTACAGAACGGGTTTGTGGGTTCCCTTTGGAAAAGAGCCGACAAATCAGGATTAAACATCCCCGTGTCCTTCCAGCTGTGCCTCAAACTGCGTTACCCAACTTTAACACAATAAAACCATCTGAATTTGGTGTGATAAGGTTGTATTTTGGCTCTGAATTTCTCACCAGTCTCTGGCACTCCCTGCCAGGATTCTGTGGGGTTTCAGGGGTGGAAGTGCTCTCCTGGCAGGGCCTTGCCCAAACCCAGAACTGAGATTGTTCCGACGCCTGCTGAGCATCGGTGGAGACAGGAATTTATTAAGGATTTACACTCATACCTTTAATAAGAGAACACCTTGGAATGATGAATTATGTATTATAGACATTCTTAGTATTTTTCTTTATGACTAAAGTCAAACATACGCCAGAGTCTAAATTTTGTTGTGACTGAGATGTGGCCCTGGAATAAATTTGGTCCCTAATTCCCGAGATGAGAGAAACCTGCAGGATGGAATTCGTCTGGCAGAAGATAAGGAAATAAAAACAAAGTAAATAAGCAGTGAGGAAAAGACATTTAATCAGGTGGAGCATTTGACATTCAGGACATGCTCGTTGGGAATTAATTCCAGGTACAAAGGCTGTCTGTGGTCCCCAGGCCATCAGGGCTGAGGTATAAAAACCAACTCAACCCAACTCCTTCCTACCACTTCTCTTCCCTCTTTCCTCTTTTGTGAGCAAGGTTAGTTCAAATCCGCTTTTCTTTCTCTGTTTGCTGAATTCTTGCCCTTTAATAATTTGTTTTTTCCCCCACAGTGTTCTGGTGGTTGCTGGATTTGTTGGGGGGAGATTTTTCTGTTTAAAAAGTTGGGGTTCGCTGTTGGAATCGTGGAATTTTTGGAGACCTGACTTGGTTTTAGAGATCCTTGAACTAGTGGTAGAAATTTATTTAAATGTGGGATTTCAGACATGCTAAGTGGCATTGAAAATATTAGAAATAATAATGATTAATGAATTGAATGGATGGAATAACTGTGCAAGGAGTTGGAACTCTGGGATCTTTAAAGGTCCCTTTCAACTCTATTTATTAAAACAGAAAATCCAGGAGCTCAGTTATATTTCAGCAGCATTTTATATTTTTGAGGGTTTTTTCCATCCTGGAATGTCAGCTGGGTCACCAAGTGGGGAAATTTTGTTCCAGAGTGCAACGACATCTCCTGGAATGTTGAGAAGTGGGATCAGGAATTGTGGCAATAAAGGGAAAGAAGGGAAAACCAGAGCAGAGCTGAGCACTCCCAGCCTGTGACGGGTGTAGGAATCAGGGAATTTTGTTTTTGTTGCCGTGGTGGGACCATACCCAGGGAGTGTGCAGGGAATTCCTGCCTTCTCTCATATCCATGGACAAGTTTTCTGGGAAAGATTTCAAAGATCTCCTCTTCAGGGCTGCTTAATGACATTGAAATTTGCACCTCTTTGTAGGCAAAGCTGGAGCCTTGAAATGAATTCTCCCTTTCATTTTCCAGCTGCCCATGGAACTCTCTCCACAGGTACATTAGTGGTTGGGTTTGACTCCTAATTGCTACTCCTACAACGCTCTGGGTGCGCGGAGCTGGATCTCTCCAGACATGCAATCAGAATCCTAAAATTAAAGTAATGATACAGGTTTGTTTCTTTTGTTCTGCTGCCAGTTCTTCCCCGGATCACCGACAGCTCAGAGCAGGTTTCAACCTCTGTCTCCTTGCAACTTTGATTTAAGAGTTTGGTTTCCTTCTCAGGTTCTCAGTTCCTGAAAGGCTCCTTGGGAAGTTGTTGTCCTGGTAGCTGAACTGAGGGAACGTGGGTGTAACGCGGCTCCTGCCTTGCCCCCAGGTGTGGCCCCGTGTTCCAGACTTCATCCCCAGCCATGTCCTGCTACGAGCGATGTGCCCCCACGTCCTGCGGCCCCACCCCGCTGGCCAACAGCTGCAACGAGCCCTGCGTGAGGCAGTGCCAGGACTCCACTGTGGTCATCCAGCCCTCGCCCGTGGTGGTCACCCTGCCCGGGCCCATCCTCAGCTCCTTCCCCCAGAACACCACCGTGGGATCCTCGGCGTCCGCGGCCGTCGGGAGCGCTCTGAGCGCCGGGGGAGTCCCCATCTCCTCGGGGAGCTCCTTGGGGTTTGGGGGCTTTGGCTACCCCGGGCTGGGCAGTGGCTACAGCCGGCCCTACCGGCGCTACAACCCCTCGCGCAGCGGCTTCTACGGGCCCTGCTAAGGCGGGAGGGGAAAGCGGGAGGAGAAGACCAGGAATGCTGAATCCCGACCCGGCCCTGGAGCAGGACTGAGCTCACGGTCTTCAAAAGCGATCTCAGATCCCCACAGCTCCGCCTGAACAGAGTCAGTCAGCCCCTGGAATGAGGCCACTGCTTCTCTTTTACTCCTTTATGTTTCTCATCCAGTTTGTAGCTCTGCTGCTCAGTGTGTTTGGTACTACCTGGTATAAAATTTTAAATTTAGGAAGTAGGTGGGACTTGGTTCTCGGGGCGCACTAGAAGAAGAGCTCTGCCTGTGGAACACGTCCCCCTGATCTGAGCCTGTCCCCCCACACCAACCCCTGGTGCTTTGCAGGGTTTTAATCCTCTCATTGGGGTTAATAAAGTGATGCTTTTATCATAATTCCAGTCTCTTGATGTTTTTTTCCTTCCCCTCCTGTCCTTATTTGAAACTTTTCTGGGGTGAAATTTATCACTGAGTAGGTCATCGCTAGGCTGAGGGAGTTGAGAACATTGGGAATGTTCAGCCTGGAGTGTGGAGAACTCAGAGCACCTCCAGGACCTGAAGGGGCTTCAGGGAAGCTGGAGAGGGACTTCCCATGGGGCAGCCATGGAATAATCTCACCGCCCTAACAGGGAGGAATTTTTCCATAAATCCAATCGAAATTTCCTCTCTTTCAGTCTGAACCCACTCCCCTTGTCCTGTCACTCCTTGCCCTTGGGAATATCAAATCCCTGCAGTAAAAGTGCTCCTGTTAAAATTAAAAACCTGAGATTTAGATTTGCAACAGCCACTGAAGGCTCTAAACCAGTCAGTTTTGGGGAGAAAATTGTAGAAATTCTCATGTTGGGAAGGTTTGGGCCATTCCAATAACTCCAGTTATATAAATAATGCTTGCAGCAAGTTGAGTTGTCCCCAGGAGTTAAATTGCTCCCAGGAGTTAAGTCGCTCATGGTTTATGTACCAGTCTGGCATCAGATGAAAAACCTCCCTCAAAGCTCCTTTCATCTCCAAGACCTGGGGATCATTCCAGTCCTTTGTTCCATCACACCCAGGACTCTGGAGCCAACAACAGCTCCGCAAATTTCAATTCACGCAGCAATTTGTCAACTCTTCGGTGCTTCACCTGTCCTGGGAGCTCGGCTTTGTCACACAAAGGTTTTAATTGAGTGTGGAGAGTGTGGAACTCCACGAACGGGAGTTGTGGTGTCCTGGTTCCCCATCCAAAGGCTCCCAATATTTTGGATGAACTCCGGGTGTTAATTACAGAACTGGCAGAGTATCAATGGCAACACTGCCGGGCTGTTAATGAGGTGTTTTCCAAAATTTGATCTCCCCTCCGAGCAGCAGTTTCTGTGCCTGGAGGGAAGGATGAGGAGAAGGAAACATTCCTTGGTTATATCAGTCTTACAGAGGAAAGGGAAGTGAATTTTTCTTGGGAGTGATTCCTACTAGAAGGAATGAATTTTTCAAATATCTAAGAACATTACAGGATTCTGGATTGTGGAGATTTTGAGGAGAGGGAGGAGAAAGTCTCTCTCCTTTTAAAGAAAAATTTTTCTAGAAAGACTTTTTATAGAAAAGCCTTTGATAGAAAAGGAGAAGAGAAATTTTGTGTGGAGAAAATAGGAAGAGTTAAAGGATTCTATAGGAGATGAAGATGTGGCTTAATTTTTTTTTTAAAGATAAATTATAGAAAAGTTTAATAAAATAATTAAAGTTTCTGAAGGTGTTTACCTTGAATTAGGTGACAAAGTCCTTTGAGCGCTCCTGACTCACACACTTTGATTGAAGTTCCTACCCAGGGGATGCTGAGATCTCCTCACATCCCTGGAACCTTGGGGAGCCAAAACTTTGCATATTTGAGCCATTAGCGAGAAGTGTTGGGAACTTTGAAGTCCTTTGTTCCTCTGAAGTCTGAGTCCAGTCTTTGTACAAAGCCTCTTCATTTGGAGTTAATTCCCACCTTTTGCTGAGTGCTCAGAGGAGGCTCCTGATCCCGGCTTTTTTGCATCCTTTCCGTACAGGAATTTCCAGCAGGTTGGATCCCAGCCCCTGCCGGCTGCGGGACAAATCAAGCCACGACAAATGGGATGAAGGGCCGGGTGCAGCTTCTCCTGACGCTGTCGTTTGGTTCAGACACAGCACGGCCTCTCAACCCCAAAATTCAAATTAATTTCGAGCAGCCACCTCCACACTGTGAAAATTGCTGCACATCCTGGCGACTTCCCGGGATTTCGGGCATGGAAATGATATTAAAATTCATGTTGGGGTAAAAAATGCAGGTTTGTGGGTGTTTGGATTGGCTGTGCCCGTAAAAAATGGGAGAACTGTGGTTTGGCCCAAGCAATTTCAGAACGTGTTTTGTTGCTCAGCAATTCTGGGTTTAATTTTCTTCCAGCTCTGCAGTCCTCAGGGAAAAGTGCTGCTCCTCTCAGCCGTGTGTTTGTGTGGGAAGTGGGAAATTTGGGAATATCTACTCTGCATCTTGCGGTAAAGCTTGGAATGAAACGCTCAGAAAAAAAGGGATTATTCACCTGAAGGAGTGAAGTCTGGAACGGAGGACTAAACATCACAACACGCCCCTGAAGCCGTGTCTTAATGACTAAAACCAAGCCTAAACCGTCCACTGGCCTCAGGAGGCGACTTAATTAATGCTGTAATTCACCCGAGTCGCCACAGCCTCCCAAGGAATTAATCGGGAGCGCAGGAATGAAGATGAAAGCTTGGGAATGGGAATGTAATAAGGGCGGCAGGAAAAGGGAGCAATCCCGAGGGGAGATTTCGAAACAAACGGCGGCAGGAGCCGATCAGTTCGGGGGGATTTTGCATGCAGAAGGATGGATCATTAAGGAATTCCATGCATAGGAGATGCCTCTGGATCACGGTATAAAAGCCTATGGGACAGAAGCCTTTTCCATCCACTTCTCCTGCCTCATTCACCCCGGGAACAGGTGAGTCTGGACCTCCCCGCTGCCTTTTTAAATGCTGAAGTGACACTTTGATGGCTGCTTTTATTCTGTTTTGTTGTTGTTGTTGTTGTTGTTGTTGGGTGTTCTTAGTCCTTTATAAATATTTCTAGGTTGTTGGTTTTTTTACCTCTAAGGTTCCTTTCTACCAAAACGAAAGGCTTTATTTACTTGTGAAACAGAGGGTGAGGAGACAGGATTTGGAAATCCTAAAGAAATGCTCCAAGCATCCTTTTCCAGCTTCCAAACACCCCAATTCCTGCTAGGGGAGGTTGTCACCCACCCTTTTTCCAGCTGGAATGGCTCCAAACTGACCCTGGAGGAAGCTGGATCAGCATCCTGCCTGCCTCTTAGTTTGAGGGAATATAAATAATCCTTTACCAAAAGAGGAAGATTTAGGCCAGGTTTAGGGTTCCTGGTGTTCTGGGAGCACTCAGAGTCCACAGGGACACAGGGAATGTTTAATCACTGTTATTAGATGCAGGCAAAAAGGGCAAAAATTAGTTTAATGCCTCATCTGGGGGGAAACAAAGCCCAAATCGTGGGAAAGGAAGCTTGGGGGATCAGAGAGAAGGAGCACACCGGCATTAATCCACCTTCATCCCAAAAAAGGCTTTTCATTACTGGCAGGGTGTGGTGGGGGGTTGGATCTGATGAGTGAAGACCTTTCCCTCCCACCTTCTGTGGCTGTTTGGGCATCCCTCACCCTCCTGGATGAATTTTAGAAAACTGACGCAGCTTTGAAAGTGTGACAGCGCAGACCTCTCTTTCCCATGAGAAAATCTCTCTATTTATGGTAAACAGAAGATAAGGTGTTCAGGGCTGCTTTGGAACAGGCGGGAATGCCTGTGGCCAATCAGCCCCAGGGGGCGGTGGGCTGTGGCCAATCCCAGCGAGCGTTCATTTTGTATATAAAAGCTGAACTTAAATAAATAATTCCCTTTTTCTCGGCAACCGCTCTCGTGTGCCTCTGTTTTGACATCGGCTCAACAGCGACATGAAATCATGTTTAATTTCCTCCCTGTGTTCCAGCCCTCCCTCCATCCCAGGAAATGTCTTCCTATGATTTGTGTGCCCCCACCTCGTGCGGCCCCACCCCGCTGGCCAACAGCTGCAACGAGCCCTGCGTGAGGCAGTGCCAGGACTCCACCTACGTGATCCAACCTTCTCCCGTGGTGGTCACCCTGCCTGGACCCATCCTCAGCTCCTTCCCCCAGAACACCGCCGTGGGATCCTCGGCGTCCGCGGCCGTCGGCAGCACCCTCAGCTCCGAGGGGGTCCCCATCAGCTCGGGCACTTCCTTGGGATTCGGGGGTTTTGGGGGCTTTGGGTACAGCCGGCCCTCCCGCCGCTCCCGCTTTGGGGAGCCCTGCTAAAGGAAAAGTGGGATAAAACACCCGGGAAGGCTGGAGCACCACCCAAGGCAGGACTGAGCTCCCACTCCAGATGTGGTGGGAGACACCCACAGCTCCGCCCGAGGCTCATGGAGGTGTGGGAGCTCCTCAAACCTGGCCTTTGCTTGTCTTGTTCTTTGGTATTTCTGATGAAATATTTTTATTTCCTGTCGCTTTGTTGTCTCAGTCCAGGGCAGCTCCGAGAGAAGAATCCCAGGATGAGAAGCCATAACAGTTCTTGTGGAATCCTAGAAATATTTGCTTGCACTTTGTACTTTTTTATTCTGCCTTTTTGCTCTCATTAAAGTCCCGCTGCATCACACTCCAGTTCTCCTGCTTTTTATTGGAAAAACTTGGAAAGTTTTTAGCAAAAAGCTCATTTTTTTGCAATTTTTCTTGCTATTCCTCTGTTTTATATAGTGAAAGGGGGCAGCAGAAGTTGCAGGAATTCAACCTGGAGTAGAGAAGCTTTGGGGTGGTTTAACTGTGACCTTCCAGGACCTGAGGGAGCGAACAAAAAACATGGAGAGCGACTTGGGGCAAGGGCAGGGAGGGACAGGACAAGGGGAGATGGGTTTGGAATGACAGAGAGAGAGTTTAGATGGGATATTGGGAAGGAATTGTTCCCTGTGAGGGTGGGGAGGCCCTGGCAGAGGTGATTCCATGTNCTAGAAATATTTGCTTGCACTTTGTACTTTTTTATTCTGTCTTTTTGCTCTCATTAAAGTTCCGCTGCATCGCACTCCAGTTTTCCTGCTTTTTATTGGAAAAACTTGGAAAGTTTTTAGCAAAAAGCTCATTTTTTTGCAATTTTTCTTGCTATTCCTCTGTTTTATATAGTGAAAGGGGGCAGCAGAAGTTGCAGGAATTCAGCCTGGAGAAAAGAAGCTTTGGGGTGGTTTAACTGTGACCTTCCAGGACCCGAGGGAGCGAACAAAAAACATGGAGAG
The DNA here is from genome assembly GCA_013397795.1 of Orthonyx spaldingii. Taxonomy (NCBI): domain Eukaryota; kingdom Metazoa; phylum Chordata; class Aves; order Passeriformes; family Orthonychidae; genus Orthonyx; species Orthonyx spaldingii. The sequence goes on along the minus strand of VZTJ01005682.1, from coordinate 23,133 downwards.
GGACTTGGGGCAAGGGCAGGGAGGGACAGGACAAGGGGAGATGGGTTTGGAATGACAGAGAGAGGGTTTAGATGGGATATTGGGAAGGAATTGTTCCCTGTGAGGGTGGGGAGGCCCTGGCAGAGGTGATTCCATGTATTCCCCATCCCTGGAAGTGTCCAAGGCCAGGCTGGACGGGGTTTGGAGCAACCTGGGATGTCCCTGTGCATGATCCAGATGATTTTTGACGTCCCTTCCAACCCAAACCATTCCATGATTCCATGACCTGCAGCGTTAAAGGACAGGCTTTCACCTGAGTTTATTTGGAGCATGAAATCCTTTCTCATTTTCCTGGGATGGGAAAGTGTTCCAGGAATGTGTTTAATCCTGGCTCTGCAGCTCCAAACGAGCTGGCCACGATCTTTTCCTTCCCTAATGAGTGAAGGAAATAAATGGAAAATCAGGGATCTGGGATGTGATTTCAGCAGAAGGCAGGTGAGGGAGAGCTCATGGAAGAGACACCACACCTTGTGCACGGGGTTTATCCTGGTTATTCCAGGCAAATCCTTGCTCCAAGGGGATGGATGAGAAGCCCACAACCACCAGCCTTGGTGGCACCAAACGTTCTGCGAGGAAGGTGGAGCTGTCACCCAGGGCAGCGCTAATTGCACTCACCCAATTTGAAACATAATTAAAATCTGCATTTGAAAGCTCGTGCAAACTGGTCTGAAAAATAAACAAATCCCTCCCGTTTTTGGGTGTGTTGTTTTGCAGAGCTTCTGGTGAGTAAATAATTTCTCCCCTCGAGTGTGAATTAATTGTTGGTGTTGTTTTCTGCTGTTGCCAGCAGAATTCCAGCTGGGAATTCCACACTATCCCAGCTCCTCGCAGGAATTCTCCACGGATCCATCCAGGAGTGAGTGACATTTATTTTTGGACAAATCCAGAAATTATAACAGAAATTGTTTAAGTTTATTTGCCCACGGTAAAATGCCAAAGTAAACCTCAAAGTCGAGTGACTTTGAAGTTGTTCGTGATGGAATTTGAATAAAATTAACAACGAGATGAGCTCCAGTCAGGTGTGACCCTGCAGGATTTCAGACTTCCCTGTGCCTTCAGGGGGGTTCTTAGAGGAGGGGTGAAGTCCCAGGCTCTGCCTACCCCAAAAACCATCCCAGAATCACATCCACAGCTTCATCCACCTGGGCTGAGCAGCAAATTCCAGCCAGGAATGAGGGGTGGCTGCGATAAACCCCAAATTCCAGGCAGACACGGCCAGAGGGGCTGAATTAAGCACCTCAAACCACAGTGACATCCTTGGGTTCAAACAATTCCCAGTCCAGGGGGATCTGGACAGGTTGGAGAGGTGGGACTGGGTCACCCTCAATGGCAAAGTCCCAAACCCAGGTCGGGACCATCCCAGGAATCCAGGGAGGGGATTCTCCCCCTCTGCTCTGCTCTGGGGAGATCCTGCCTGGAATTGTGTCCAGTTCTGGAATCGGGCCTGGATTATTGCGGGAACCTCAAATGGCTCAGTCCAGAATTTGGGCTGGGAGAAAAGCAAAACTCAGCAGAAAAGGGAACTCAGGAGCTGCAAGAATTTTACAGAGGCTCCAAGCCTTTGAGGAGCTAATTCTTCATAATGAGCTCATTAATTACAATTCAAAATGAATTGCAGATGCCACTCTTGCCAGGGAAATTCCCTCTGCTTTTCTGTGGATTTTGGAGTCACTTCTGTGCCTGGAGACTTTACCCAGGGATGACTGTGAGCACCCTCCCAGTTCCATTTTGATTAAAAATCTCTTTTTTCAGACGTTCAGTCACTCACAGGTGTCTCAGGAGGATGTTCTCACATTATGCAA
>VZTJ01005682.1:0-20452 GCA_013397795.1 Orthonyx spaldingii | reverse complement strand
CCAGGCAAATCCTTGCTCCAAGGGGATGGATGAGAATCCCACAACCACCAGCCTTGGTGGCACCAAACGTTCTGCGAGGAAGGTGGAGCTGTCACCCAGGGCAGCGCTAATTGCACTCACCCAATTTGAAACATAATTAAAATCTGCATTTGAAAGCTCGTGCAAACTGGTCTGAAAAATAAACAAATCCCTCCCGTTTTTGGGTGTGTTGTTTTGCAGAGCTTCTGGTGAGTAAATAATTTCTCCCCTCGAGTGTGAATTAATTGTTGGTGTTGTTTTCTGCTGTTGCCAGCAGAATTCCAGCTGGGAATTCCACACTATCCCAGCTCCTCGCAGGAATTCTCCACGGATCCATCCAGGAGTGAGTGACATTTATTTTTGGACAAATCCAGAAATTATAACAGAAATTGTTTAAGTTTATTAGCCCATGGTAAAATGCCAAAGTAAACCTCAAACCCGAGTGATTTTGAAGTTGTTCGTGATGGAATTTGAATAAAATTAACAACGAGATGAGCTCCAGTCAGGTGTGACCCTGCAGGATTTCAGACTTCCCTGTGCCTTCAGGGGGGTTCTTAGAGGAGGGGTGAAGTCCCAGGCTCTGCCTACCCCAAAAACCATCCCAGATTCACATCCACAGCTTCATCCACCTGGGCTGAGCAGCAAATTCCAGCCAGGAATGAGGGGTGGCTGCGATAAACCCCAAATTCCAGGCAGACACGGCCAGAGGGGCTGAATTAAGCACCTCAAACCACAGTGACATCCTTGGGTTCAAACAATTCCCAGTCCAGGGGGATCTGGACAGGTTGGAGAGGTGGGACTGGGTCACCCTCAATGGCAAAGTCCCAAACCCAGGTCGGGACCATCCCAGGAATCCAGGGAGGGGATTCTCCCCCTCTGCTCTGCTCTGGGGAGATCCTGCCTGGAATTGTGTCCAGTTCTGGAATCGGGCCTGGATTATTGCGGGAACCTCAAATGGCTCAGTCCAGAATTTGGGCTGGGAGAAAAGCAAAACTCAGCAGAAAAGGGAACTCAGGAGCTGCAAGAATTTTACAGAGGCTCCAAGCCTTTGAGGAGCTAATTCTTCATAATGAGCTCATTAATTACAATTCAAAATGAATTGCAGATGCCACTCTTGCCAGGGAAATTCCCTCTGCTTTTCTGTGGATTTTGGAGTCACTTCTGTGCCTGGAGACTTTACCCAGGGATGACTGTGAGCACCCTCCCAGTTCCATTTTGATTAAAAATCTCTTTTTTCAGACGTTCAGTCACTCACAGGTGTCTCAGGAGGATGTTCTCACATTATGCAAAAAGTCTTGATTATAATCTGAATATTTAGGTCTGGCCTTGATGACAAAAATCTGTGAACTCTTAATTCACTGACTTTAATTCATCTCAAAATCAAGCCATTAAGTCGTTCTGAGGGTACAATAAAATAAAGGCTGGAGTTGGAACAATATTTATTGTAATTATTTACAAGGAAGGCTCCAAACAGCTCTGAAAATGTTGCCAGATCTGTTTTTAAATTCACAGCTGGATTTCAAATGTGTTTTGTGTTTTCCAAGCAAAGATTGGATGAAGGAGAAATTTAAAAAATTGACGAAAATACAAAAAAGAAAAAGGAAAACAAACTCATGCAAATTAATTCCTCAACTAACTCCTAGAGAGGAAATAATTTTTAAAATAGTTGCTAATTCCTTAAAATATGGAGAAATACTGAGGAATGCACAGCTAAAAACAGACAAGGAAATTTTTTTTGAGAATCCCCTTGAAATATGAGATGGCTCAAACCAAACCTTGAACTTTTCTTTTTAATTTAAAATAAAGCAGCTGTAATTCCTGCAGGTAGAAACAATGACATCAATTTCACAGCCCAATTACTGCCCTGCACCCCCAAATCTTCATAACATGTTATTAAACAAGATAGAAGAATTCAGATCTAGGTCAGGGACCTGAAATGTGCCCAGAATGGGACATTTGCATGGTGGCACTCGAATAAAGCTGCTGATAAACTTTGAAGTCCTCAGGAAGCTCTGCCCAAGCCAAACAAGTTCCTGTTCCCAGGGGATCCCCACAAAGACAGCCCTAATTTCGGGGTGATTTACATGTCTCGGCAGTGGAGGTGCCAGGAGAGCAAAAACCTGGGGATTAATCCCTGTGTCCAGGATTGCTCATGGATTTGGGGCCGGAAAAGAGCTCCAGGATCATCAATCCCAACCTGTGATTGATTCCCCCCAATCATCCTCGGTGTCCCCTCGTTCCTGGGACAGCTCCAGGGATGGCGACTCCAAACCTCCTTGGGCAGCCCCTTCCAAGGCCTGATCCCCCCTTTCCATGGAAAAATTCCTTCTTCCCTTCCTAGAGAGCCTCTCCATCCCTGGAGGTGTCCAGGGAAGGCTTGGACGTGGCACTCAGGGCTCTGGGCTGGTGACAAGGTTGGGATTGGGGACAGGTTGGACTCGATGATGCTGGAGGCCTTTTCCAACCTCAGGATCCTGGGATTCTGTGAAAAGCAGCTTGAACCCCCACATGCTCATGGCTTGACGTCCAAAATCTGCAATTCTCCACGAATTCCCCCAGGATTTCCCTTGCAGAGGAGGGCACAAGGGATTGCATTATGCAAATGAGGCCTAATCTCCTTTAATGACACCAAGCAGATCCCAGAGGGGTTTGAAGGCTGAACCAACCCTGCTGAATTAATCACTGTGGTGTTCCCAGGAACGAACCTGGCCCAGAATATTTTAAGATGAAAGCACCCTGTGGTCAGATAGACAAACCACAAGATAAGGAAGTGAAGCAGTAACAAACACAAATACTGAGGCAAAAAAACCTGTAATCAGTCGTGGCCCATAAATCACTTCTTGCACAAAGAGTGGCCCAAGTTGTTGGGCAACTCAAAACTCGGTATAAAAACCTGAGCAACTCCAGGCTCTCCCAGCCATTTCTCTTCCCCTCTTTGCCATCGTGAAGAAGGTGAGTTTGAACATGTTTATTCCCTTTATACAACGAAATTTTGCCTTGATTTTGTGGTTTTTCCCTCACTCCTGTTGTAGCAGTTTTTTCTCAGAGGGGGGAAGGGGTTTTATACCAAAAAGGGAGTTTTCTGTTGGTGGCGAGTTATAAAAATCATTAATTAGCCACGTTAGCCATTTAGGGTTATTTATTCAGTTTTGGGATCCCAGAAGGTTTTAAGGTTGTGCAGCTGCACATAAAAATCAGCAGTGAATTCCTGGGTCTGTTCGGAGTTGTGTGGGCACGTTCCACCAGAGCCCAAGCGGAGAATTCACCTAATTCACCCACGAATTCACCTAAAGAGCACGAAGAGCATTAAAAATTTGCTTTCCTTCTCAATTTGCTCCTTGCTCAGCTCCTGCGTGGATCCTTGCAAATCTTTTTTTCCTGATAAATGTGGGTGTAACACAGCTCCTGTATTCCAGAATTGCCTCCCGCCGCAGCCATGTCCTGCTACGACCTCTGTGCGCCCACGTCCTGCGGCCCCACCCCGCTGGCCAACAGCTGCAACGAGCCCTGCGTGAGGCAGTGCCAGGACTCCACCGTGGTCATCCAGCCCTCGCCCGTGGTGGTCACCCTGCCCGGGCCCATCCTCAGCTCCTTCCCCCAGAACACCACCGTGGGATCCTCGGCGTCCGCGGCCGTCGGGAGCGCTCTGAGCGCCGGGGGAGTCCCCATCTCCTCGGGGAGCTCCTTGGGGTTTGGGGGCTTTGGCTACCCCGGGCTGGGCAGTGGCTACAGCCGGCCCTACCGGCGCTACAACCCCTCGCGCAGCGGCTTCTACGGGCCCTGCTAAGGCGGGAGGGGAAAGCGGGAGGAGAAGACCAGGAATGCTGAATCCCGACCCGTCCCTGGAGCAGGACTGAGCCCACGGCCGCGGTTTTTGGATGCCACGTGAGACACCCCCAGTCTGGAGTGAAAGGAGCTGTGGGAGTTTGGCATCTCCCCAAACCAGGCCTTTGCTTGTCTTTTGTTGTGCTTTACTTCATATTTCTGATCAAATGTCTTGTCCTGCTTTTTTTTTGTTGTTTTTGTACTTGATAACAGGCAAAATATGAATTGTTAGCAATTGTTCTGCATGGCTGAATTAGCACAGGTCACCCGTCAATGAAGAAGGAAGATTTCCACTTGCTGAGTGTCACTGTGAGCGGGATGAGCGGGTTCTGTCCTCACTGGACAATGGAAATGTATTCCTGAACTTTACGTTGCTTCCTTCCCTTCCTCAACCCATTAAATTCGTGCTGCATCACCCTCCGAGTCTGCTTGGCTTTCTTTACTCTCCCAGCCCCTTTTCCAGTCCCTTTGGAAGTCCCCAATTCCAGAAAATGCGATGCAAACAATTCACTCCAATTACCACAGGAGAATGAATGACTCCGATTCCAGTGGTGGAAAATATTCTTCTCAGTACATTTAAAATCAAACCTGAGACCTCTTATCAAAGGTAGGAAGGGACGACCTTCCCCTGCAATGGGTGTCTCCTGCTGAGGCATAAACAGGGAATATTTAAAGATGTGATACTGGGGAAAAGCCTTTTAAAAGAAGGGAGCTCAGCTGAGATTCCTCAGGGAAAATGTGGAGGGAGAGAGGCAGCAGCTGAGGCACCACTTTAGGTGCAGCCCGGAGCTGTTCGAGTGCAGCATCTCCTGACAACTGAGCTCAACCCCTGGTGAGTCTGGGAGGGGAGGCACAGAAGGATGGGAAGTGTTTCCGGGAGGGAATGAGCCTTTGGAATTTCCTGGGTTGGGAAGCAGTCTGGGACAAAGAGATTAAAGGAGTAAATCTCAGAGATTTTTTTTAGTTCTAGCCCTTTCTTAGGGTGTTTCCTTGAGCTGTTGTGTCTGGTAGAGCTGAGCTTTGTCAGGCACTGCTTTGTTCCTCCTGGATGGTCTGTGCTGGGCTGAAGGTGCTGTTTAGACACCGGAGCTTTGCTCCCTGAAGGAGGAAGGTTTGGAAAGCTTCCCCTGAAGGCTCTGGATGACTCAATCTCCTGTCAGCCCATAAAACTCCTGATATCTCTGAAAAGTCTTGCTTGGAGTCTTTGTCTGCCTGTCCAGACTGATGCTGAACTGTAATTAAAGATGTTGATGAGGTTGTACCGACTGCAGTCATTAGTGGAACGAAATTAAAGGAGGTAAATGAAAGAATTAATAATTTTGAGGAGGAGGTTTTCTTAATAAACACCAGAAGACAGGGGAGAGTTGGCAGTTTGATGTTCTATTACAGGAGGAGCTTGGTCTGGATTAATTTCAGATTTTTTGCCATCTCAACTGAAGTTATTCCCTGATCAAAGGTGATGAATTCCAAAAAGTCAATGGCTCCAAAGGGTTGTGACTGAGGCACTGCTGAGAAGGTGCCTTGGACGTGTTCAGGTGGATATTTCTCATAGCAAAATTCATTTCCTTACCCTTGCAATTCCCTTCTCATTAACTGAACCAAACCCCTTCCCAGAGTGCACCAAAACTCCTTCCAAAGTTGGGGTGTTTCCTCCAGGCATTTGGAAATCACATCAGAAGGGTCTGCTATGCAGCAAACTTTTCAAAATAAAATAAAAGACGACCCTCAAGCATCACTTCTCTCTTCATTCCTCTCCCAAACGGCCTTTTTGGGTTAAAACGTGGTGTGGCAACAAGTACGGCACAATTCCGAGGAAAAAAAGGGAAATACGGGTGGGTTTATAGTCAGTTAGAAAGTGATTGATTCACTGCTGCAGAAAATGAGTGGGGTTATCGTGTTAGACAGAATATTTTTCACAGGGAAGAATTTCGTCTGCAGAGCTGGAAAAACTTGGTCCCATAAATATGAAAAATACCACGAGGTGCTTTTGCAGACCCCTGAAATATTTGTGGTCCGTGAAAATCCATTTCAACACCAAGTTCTGCAGAGCTGAAGCCAGAGCTGCAGCATCTCCTGGGTTTACAGGGATAAGGGAAGAGGCAGGAAGGCTCTGGGGAGCTTTTATGGCTTTCTGGGGCTGCCTGGAGGATCTGAGACATCCCTGCACCTTTATTAACCAGTCCCTGCAGGAATTGTTGGCTTGCTTTGCATTTGGCCGGGTTCCCAGCAGGGAAATTGGTTTGTTTACTGTTTATTATGGATTTATCCCGGCCACGGACGAAGCCCACGATCCACGAGGCCGCTTTCATCTCCTTGGTTTGCATCCATTAAATATTCCCGACTCCATCACGCCGACTCCACCTTCCAAAGTGGGGATGAGTCAAAATCCCATTTGCTTGGGAATTGGCTCTGCTCTCTGGCATTTTGGGCACACACCTGGGAGCAGCCCCTGCCGTGGCAGCCAGAGTTTTAATTGGAGCCCTGAGTGTGCAATTTCAGCCTCGATAAGTGCCCAGGAGATTTCGGATCTCTGCTCCTTGTAATATTCCAATGAGCAACATCCCAAAGCTTTTGGCTGTTGGGAGGAGAAGATGGAGCCAGCCAGACTCCTTGGACTCAGGATCACCCTCAGAAGTGGAATTTGGGCTCTTTTTATCTTCTCTGTAGCTTTTGATGAGTTGCCTTTCAAACCACAAGCTGCTGTTAGAGTCAATAGTTATAAAGGAATGCCAGGAAATCATGGAATGGTTTGTGTGAGAAGGGACTTTAAAAATCATCTAAACCATGGGTAGGGATACCTCCCACTATCCCAGGCTGCTCCAAATTGGCCTTGGACACTTCCAGGGATGAGGCAGCCAGAGCTTCTCTGGATAACCCATTTTTTAACATTTCTGTGTGCAGTGAGAGCTCTGGGAAAGTCTGGTCAAGCTTAAAGGACAGGAGAGTTTCCGTCCATCGTGTCACTGGTGGGGGCCCTCCCAAACTGGGGACATCCAGTGACTCATGGCTGGAATTGGGTTTGTGCAAATTCTGATTTGTATTTCAAGGGCAAGATGGAAGGATTGGAGCTGGTGAGGAAGTCTGTGGAATCCATCAGGAATCTCGGTCACCCCTTTGAACCCCTGGTCATGTTCAAAGAGTCCATCCCTGCCCATTTGCTGATCGTTCCCCATTTGCATGTCTGAGTGGTCCAGGGAAATGTTCTGGGAGCTTGAGAGACTTTGGTTCTTCAAAAGTCTCCAACCAGCGTTTATTTCCCGGGAGATGTTGGGGCAGATGTTCCCAGTTCAGGGCTGATTTGCCTGTCTCTGCCTCGGAGATTAAACATGAGGAGAGATCGGAATGCTCAGCCCTGCCCTGCAGTCTGCTCCTGCATTGTCTGCAATTACTTTTTAATCTGGAAATTGCCTTTGAAAAGGAACTGGAATTGCTGCACACTGAGGTGCTCTTTGAGACGTGCAAAGGGAAAGCCAGACTCTGCTTTCAAAGAGGAAAAAAGGAACAAGAACATTAGAAACGACTCTAAGGAACTGCTATTAATTTAGGGAACAAATTTGCATAATGGTGCATGGCCCAGGAGGGGAAAGCAATAATTTAGTGGTGAATGTAAAAGGGTTTGGCGTCTTTGATGACCCCAAAGATGAGCTTGGGCAAGGCTTTGAGTGTCCCTGGGCAGCCTCAAATTCCCAGGCATCCTCCATTTGACCTCAATATTTGTCCTGGAGTTTGATGTAGGGAGAAAGCCCAACCTGGAGACTCCTGAGATGAAGGACTTGGACACTCAGTTCCCAAACTGTGTCTTAGATTCCATCATGGAAGTGTGGTGGTTTAATATCAAAGGAATAGATCAGGCTGCTGATCCTCTTTCATCCTCTCTGCTGAGTCAAGGAAATAAAATCTGTTCCCTCCAAGAATCCATTTCCCAGTACCTTTGAGAAGTTTGATCAGCTCTAGATGCTTTTTGTAACAATTTTATTTCCTGTATTTTTTGTGTCTCTCCCTCTGTTTGAGAGGAATTTGGTGAAATTCTGAGGCAGAAATAGGAATTTCTGCCCTTTTCAGAACGAGATGTGCCAAAAACTCCACGCTCAGGGAAAGGGATTTCACAGGGAAGTTCACTGCATCATTCCTGATGGTTTTATTCATCTGTGTCATGGTTCCTTAGGATGTAAAATAATTTCCTGAGTAACCCAGATGAATCAGCTTCCGACCAGGAATTCACTGGGCTCCTAAGATTTGAGGATAAAAGAAACCTCTCCAGAGGAATGCATACATTACAGGGAGGAAATGAAATCCAGGCAAGAAATAGAAACAGAGAGGAAAAGTAAATCTCCAGCCAGGCGTATTTTGCATATGATGAATCGTTAGCAATTGGCTGCTAATGAGCTACAAGCACAATTTGTGTCTCAGGTCCTCGGGCTCTCTGGGCCAGGGTATAAAACCAGCCCGGTCAGAGGAGCTAAAACCACTCCTGCTTTATTCTCCTTGGAGAAAAGGGTAAGTCTTGATCTGTTTCCCATTTTTCCATGTCCTGGATTGTTGCTGTCTTTGTTAGTTTATTTTTCTGCTGTTTGTCTGTAGCAGTCCAAGGTTTGTGCTCTTTAAAATTGTGAGGGAGACATCGAAGCAGCTTTTTCTCCAGGGAGGGCCATGCTTTGTAGGGTGGAAGTTGTTTATGTGCTGGCCCCGGAATCTTTTGAGTTCCGAGGGGTTCCAAGCTCTGCCTGGGCACTGCTCAGCAGCTGGGAGCGGATGTGGGGAATCTGTGCAGAGGTTCTGGCTCTCAGAATGGAATCACAAAATATTTGGGGTTGGAAGGGACCTCTGGATATCTCCCAGTCTGACCTCCAGGGAGGTGACACAGGAAAGTCTCCAAGCGAGTTTGGAACAGCTCCGGAGAGGGAAACTCCTGGGCAGGAGGGCGTGAATGTCTCCAGACGGAGATTCCCTGAACTCCCTTTCTCACAGCAACCTGTGCCAGGGCCTCACCACCTTCACAGTGAAATTTCTGCTCCTTTTACTTGCTGAGTAATTTTTTCTTTTTTCCTATTTTGTGGCTCAGCTTTTCCTTCCTTTTCTGACAGCCTGGTCCCTCATTCTCCCTTCTTTCAGGGCTGCGGGAGGAGGGTGGTGGGAAAGGAGCTCTCAGAGCTGCTCAGGAGGAGGTGGAGCTGCTCTTTGTAGAGTGGAGAGATTTGGTCTTTACTGAAACCTCCTTTCAAGCCAAGACCAACCCTTTATTCCATTCTCCACGTGGCCCTTGCGCTCCCCATGGCCGCAGCACCTTAATTACGCCACTAATTACAACTCGTTCCTTGTGTTCCCTCCTTCCCCGCCTTCCAGACTCGCGCCCACCCCGCCGCAGCCATGTCCTGCTACGACCTCTGTGCGCCCACCTCGTGCGGCCCCACCCCGCTGGCCAACAGCTGCAACGAGCCCTGCGTGAGGCAGTGCCAGGACTCCACCTACGTGATCCAACCTTCTCCCGTGGTGGTCACCCTGCCTGGACCCATCCTCAGCTCCTTCCCCCAGAACACCGCCGTGGGATCCTCGGCGTCCGCAGCCGTCGGAGATGCTCTGAGCGCCGGGGGAGTCCCCATCTCCTCGGGGAGCTCCTCAGGGCTCGGCAGCTTGGGCTATTCGGGTCTAGGGGGTCTTTATGGGAGGTCCTACCGGCGCTCCAACCGCTGTGGGCCCTGACAAGGCCGTGGGACAGCCGGGAAGGAACAACCAGGAGATGGAAAGCGCGATCCGGATGCAGGACCGAGCCCGTGCCCACTCGCTTGCTGACCCCCCGCAGCTTGGCCCTGAGCTCATGGGGCTGCAGGAGCTTGGAATCGCTGATTCGATGCCTTTCTGTGCTATCAGGGAGGTGGAAAATGTCGTGTGATTGCTGCTGGGTGTCCAGCTGTAAAGCACTGCCTTGAAACGGGTGATTAATGTTAATCCGTATTCGACCCCTCTGCTTTCTTATGCTGTATATTTTTTTTAAATTCCACTTCTTGCTCATTAAATAGATGGTGCATCACAATTTGTGGTTTGCAATGTTCCTTCTCTCGCTTCCTCTTTGGAGCCTTCTCTGGGAGAAATTTGCCTGTGCATAAATTATGAGTACCAGGCAGATCTGCATTTAAGTTATACCACGCTAATTACTGAGGAGTTAATCATAAATAAGTATAAGCAATGAATAATACCCTTTTTTTTTTTTGGTAGGGAATATTTTCCCTTTGTCACATTTCTGAAAAAACAATATGAAATAATCACTCCTGGCTAACAACGAATGAGGGGAAAGAAGTGGGAAAGCTAAAGCTATTTTACAGCCAAAACAGGGAGGAATTTATTCCCGATACCCCATCTAAACCTCCTCTCCATAAATTTGAACACATTCCCCCTTGTCCTGTCACTCCAAGCCTTTGAAAATAATTCCTCCCCGTATTTCTTGTGGGTTCCTTCAGGCACTGGAAGGTGAAATTAGGTCACCTCAAGGGTTCTCTTCTTCAGACTGAACAAAGCCAGGTAGAACACTTAAAACCCAACAAATAAAACAAAAACGTAGGTCGGGTTCTTCCTTTGTTGTCTTGCTAGTCTAGAAAGGCTGCAATTATGTTTTAATTGCTTGCTAAACGATGTGGTCATTGAGGGGCCTCTGGGGTGTCACCAGAAATCCTCAGAGCAAGAACAATTACTCAGAACCTCGGGGAAGATAATGACAGGCAAATTGCTAAGCAAACATTCCTCAACATCATGTTAAGTACCCCAATTAAACTCCCATTCCACATTTTAAAGACATGGAGCAGGGCAGATCTTTTGATAAGGAATCCCCAGCACCCTGGGGAGTTTTGGCTCCCGGAGGAAAAAATGAAAAGGACAAATGAAAACCAGAGAGGCTTTTGTGCAACACAAACAGGGGTTTAATGTCAGAGAGAAGAGCAACAACCGAGTGCAGGGAATCCAGGTGATCCCAGGCGATTCAGGAGATGCAGGACTCGTGCTCTGGGAGCAGGGACTCAGCTCAGGACCAGGATACAGCGAGGGGATGGAGGGCTCAGGGCACACCCGGCACAGGGGCTCCTGCTCCATGGTGTCCCCATGGCCCGGGCTGGGCTCCAGGGCTGGCACTGCCTCTGCGGGCTGGCACTGCCAGGGGGGATTTAGAAAACCCCGCAGCTCCCACGGCGGGACCTGCCCCAGCTCTGGGAGCCAGACAGGGAATAACCCAGGCCCCGGGAGGAGAAGCCGGAGCTGTAGGACCTCCCGCAATTGCCAAAGGAGCCCCCAAAGCCCCCCAGGGAGCCCCCATAGCTGCCCAGGGAGCCCCCATAGCTCGTGTCACCCCCATAACCCAGGGAACGGCCGTAGCCCAGGGAACCCCCATATCCAAGGGAGCCCCAATTGCCCTGGGAGCCCCAATTGCCCTGGGAGCCCCCATAGCCTGAGAAACCCCCATAGCCCTGGGAGCCCCCATAACCTCCCAACCCAAAGGAGCCTCTATAACCCCGGGAGCCCCCCAAACCAAAGGAGCCCCCATAACCCTGGGAACCTCCATAAGGTCCCCACCCAAAGGAGCCCCAATTGCCTCGGGAGCCCCCATAGCCTCCGGACCCAAAGGAGCTCCCGTACCCCTGGGAACCTCCATGAGATCCCCACCCAAAGGAGCCCCCATAGCCTGAGGAGCCCAAATAGCCCCGGGAGCCCCCAGAACCCCCCAGCCCAAAGGAACCCTCGTAGCCCTGCGAGCTCCGGGAACTGAAGGAACGCCCCAACCAGGCTGGGCCCGACGATCCCACAACGCTGTCCTGAGGGAAGGAGCTGAGCACGGGGCCCGGGATGGTCACCACCACCGGCGGGGGCAGGATCAGGGCTCTGGAGTCGGGGCACTGCTGCACACACGGCTCGTTGACGCTCTCGGCGATGGGCTGGGGGCAGCTCACCCCGCAGGGGCTGCTGGACTCGCTGGAGTAGGACATCCTTCTGTGCTGGGAGGCTGCAACGCACAGCAGAAAGGACTTTTAAGCTAAATTGACTGAGAAGAGATGAACTAAAATTATTAAGCATTGACTCTGTGTCTGAAAGATCAGAGGGAAACAGGTGAATTCAAAGATACTATCAAAAAAAATCTCATTCTTGTATCAACTCCACCTTTAACCTTTCCCTCACCGTGACCATCCTTGTGGGCAGAAATTCTGCGCTTGATAAATCAAACAAACCTGTAGCAACCTGTGGCAAAGAGTCACTGAAAAGTGTAAGACCAGCGAGAAAGAAGCCAAGAGGAACAGGAGAAAAGACTCATTGACTTTGTGTAGTAATTCAGATTTCAAGAGGATGAGCGCCACCGCTTACCTTGCTCGCTGCAGGGATGGGAACAAGAGCAGTGGATGAAGGTGCTGTGGGTGATCCGAGCTTTTATATCCTCCTTAAAGCCACCCTTTGTGCCTCTCGTGCTCATTTATTACAAAACCAGCGCGATAGTGGGTGCTTCAATTCTGTCACCTCAGCACTGTCCCTCCCAACCCCGTGTGGGTATGACACAACTGCTGATGGCAATCAGCTCCCCCTGAGGGTGATCTGAGGGGATTTGGGGAACGTGCAGCTGAAGGGTGGCCATGGAGTCCTCTTTTAGTCCCATTTTAATGGTCAAGGAAGAATTTCCATGGTGTGGAGCCCTTTGTGGTGCCACCTTCACCAGGTGAAGGTCACCCAACTAAAATTTTGGCTCTGAGAGGACACAAATTCTCCTTGTGGCTGAGCAGTGATCTATAAAAGTTGTCCCCAAAGAGGCAGAAATTGATTCAGCCAGAACAGGCCTCAGCCTAAAGCTAATTCCAAACATTTCACAATTCCATTTGAAATCTCTGCTTCTAGAAGTTCAATTAGAAATACATTAACAATCTTAATTTTCTTTACCCCCACCCCCAAAGCACTGACCACTACAGAAAAAGACAGAATTTAATAAAGTAGCATTAAAACAAAAATACATCAGCACGAGTCTGGGACATCCTGAAGTTATTTCTTTTCTCTTGCAATTGTTTTCTAATTTTACAATGTTGCAAAAGAGAGGCAATGAATTACCTCTAAATTGTAAAATAGTTCTGCTTGTGAAGTGTCATCAGGATTTGCTGATAATAATGAGCAGTACCTGGAGGATAATGACTTTAAGCTGCCTCACAAATACTCATTAATAGTCAGTGCTTGCAATTTCTGTTATTATCCTATTAAATGAGGGCCAGGAGTTATGAGGATTTGTTCTAAGTTAGGAGCTCCCTTGTTATGAAACAGCGTCATTTAAAAATATGCCAACCAATGTCACTCCTCTTCATTCCCTAATCAGCCTCTGATTAATAATTCCAGTGCTGGCAATGATTTGATTTTCATTCATGATGTCAAATTCTTTATTTCATTAAGTGTTAATGTGTGTGGGACGATTATGACAAGTCCATGGTCTGGACCATTGAGTGCAGATTCTTTGTTTATGAGGCAGCATTTTGCTGAAATATCTTGAATTTTAGGGGAGAAACAAGAGGCTGATTGCAAATTATCAGAATTTTCAGGCTTAATTATCAATGTTCTGCAAAATAGGCGTATCAAGCTGATGTTCTAAAATCCCTGCTCTTGGACTCTCACCTGTAAATGTTCTGTCCATGAAATTGTACCTGATGACACAGAGCCCTCAGCTCACACAGCTCTAAATTGACGCTCCTGCCCAAGCTTTGGGTGCTGACATTTCTGTGTTCGTGTCTCACACGCGAAATACGAATTTCCAGGGGGTGTTTGTAAAGCCTCTCATTGCCCTGGAAGGACCTGGAACATCCCCAAAGTGTCACTGCCTCCATGACGTTCCAAAGCCAGCAGGGAATGGAACAATGGAACCCACCTTGGAATTCATGAGTAATTAATGGTGTTTGAGCTGCAAGCAGAGATCTTAAAACCTCTCACGTTTCTAAAACGTTTGGAGGTAATTGATATTTTCTTTCTTTTTGATACCCGTCTCCCTCGTTTTATGACGCTTTCATTGATTTTCACAGGATTCAATTAAAACCCACAATTTTTAAAAGACAGATAAAGTTAATTAATCTGAACTCATCGAACCTAAAGACAATGCTCATGATTGGGATTATTATCTCATCATTCAGCAGCTCGAGGCCCTCAAGTCTGTCCTGACATCGTCTCACGCCCGTTTTTGAGCGTGGGGAGTGGCAGTGCAAAGCCAGCAGAATTAAATCCCTCCGTGTGAGGGTTGTTTTGCTGCCGTGTGGGACCTGAGGCACGGAGGGTGTTTTGTCCCTGTAAGCACTTTGGGAAATGTATAAAAGCTGTCTCCACTCCGAGTCTCTCCATCCACATCTCCCGGGTTATTCGCCTCGGTGAACACGGTAAGTCCAATTTGAACTCCTCAATCCTTCTCTATCCTTCTTTTTTTCCATCCAAGTCATTGATGTTATGGATTGGCAGATTAAAAAACTCTGGGTCTCAGAAGGCTGTTAGAGAATAAACTGTATATTTTTACCATGCCACTTGGAATAACCAATTCCTAGGCATAGTCCAACACGTGACTATAAAATTAAAAAATATCTGAGTGATCATTCCCACTTTGTGGGAATTTTCTGGTTTGAAAGCTGAGGGCTGCTTGGGAAGGAATATGAAACTATAAAAATTGCTGGTTTGTATCTGAAAGTTCATAACTTGCTGTAGATACATTCCTAAATTTCAGCTGCTCTTAATAAATTTATGAAGAGATAAAACCAGATTTGTCACAGTATAAGAAGTGTGGGATTCACCAGAGATGACACCAGGAGTCTTCTTCTGTGCGTGACACCTCAGGGATCTTGACAGCAAACAGAGTCTAGAACGTGATTTTTGTGGTCAGATGAAGGTCAGATTTGGAAGGAAATGAACTCTGAGCTCTCACGTTTTCCATGGGAAAGCACAGGCAGAGTCAGGTGGAAATTTCTGGATCTCAAACCTTTACCCTGCTGTGCGTTGCAGCCTCCCAGCACAGAAGGATGTCCTACTCCAGCGAGTCCAGCAGCCCCTGCGGGGTGAGCTGCCCCCAGCCCATCGCCGAGAGCGTCAACGAGCCGTGTGTGCAGCAGTGCCCCGACTCCAGAGCCCTGATCCTGCCCCCGCCGGTGGTGGTGACCATCCCGGGCCCCGTGCTCAGCTCCTTCCCTCAGGACAGCGTTGTGGGATCGTCGGGCCCAGCCTGGTTGGGGCGTTCCTTCAGTTCCCGGAGCTCGCAAGGCTACGAGGGTTCCTTTGGGCTGGGGGGTTCTGGGGGCTCCCGGGGCTATTTGGGCTCCTCAGGCTATGGGGGCTCCTTTGGGTGGGGATCTCATGGAGGTTCCCAGGGGTACGGGAGCTCCTTTGGGTCCGGAGGCTATGGGGGCTCCCGAGGCAATTGGGGCTCCTTTGGGTGGGGACCTTATGGAGGTTCCCAGGGTTATGGGGGCTCCTTTGGTTTGGGGGGCTCCCGGGGTTATAGAGGCTCCTTTGGGTTGGGAGGTTATGGGGGCTCCCAGGGCTATGGGGGTTTCTCAGGCTATGGGGGCTCCCAGGGCAATTGGGGCTCCCAGGGCAATTGGGGCTCCCTTGGATATGGGGGTTCCCTGGGCTACGGCCGTTCCCTGGGTTATGGGGGTGACACGAGCTATGGGGGCTCCCTGGGCGGCTATGGGGGCTCCCTGGGGGGCTTTGGGGGCTCCTTTGGCAATTGCGGGAGGTCCTACAGCTCCGGCTTCTCCTCCCGGGGCCTGGGTTATTCCCTGTCTGGCTCCCAGAGCTGGGGCAGGTCCCGCCGTGGGAGCTGCGGGGTTTTCTAAATCCCCCCTGGCAGTGCCAGCCCGCAGAGGCAGTGCCAGCCCTGGAGCCCAGCCCGGGCCATGGGGACACCATGGAGCAGGAGCCCCTGTGCCGGGTGTGCCCTGAGCCCTCCATCCCCTCGCTGTATCCTGGTCCTGAGCTGAGTCCCTGCTCCCAGAGCACGAGTCCTGCATCTCCTGAATCGCCTGGGATCACCTGGATTCCCCGCACTCGATTGTTGCTCTTGTCTCTGACATTAAACCCCTGTTTGTGTTGCACGAAAGCCTCTCAGGTTTTAATTTGTCCTTTGTGTTCCTTTGGGGGGAAAGGGGAATATTCACTCTTGTGCAGGGAGGAGGTGCCTGGAGTTCCTCACTTGGCCAAGACGCTTGGTTCTTTGTGACTTGAGAAAAAGAGGCAAAGAGGCAGGAGGTGGATGCAGGAAAACTTTATTGTACCAAGAAGGGCAGGGAAGGCTGGGACAGACAAAGTGGGCAGGCCCCAGCCAGGCTGGGTGTCACGGGCTGCAGGAGGCCAGGGCAGCTTGTGCAGAGCTCAAGTTGTCCATGCCGGGCTGAGGCCGCCGTGGGGGTTTGGGCTGGGCTGTGGTGGCTCTAGCAGGGCCCGCAGGTGTCCCAGAGCTTCTTGCTGTAGCGGGGCAGGACGCAAGGGCTGCAGGCGGGAGCAGCGTAGGCTCTGCCAAAGGTGCAGAGGCCCCCCGAGGCCTGGGTGGCGCCGGCGCCGTAGAGGCCGCCCAGCCCCAGGGAGCCGCCAAAGGCCGGTGCTCCGGAGGAGCCCACCACGGCTTGCTGGGGGAAGGAGCTGAGGATGGGGCCGGGGAAGGTGACCACCACGGGCGGCGGCTGGATGAGCGCCGTGGAGTCGGGGCACTGGCGGGCGCACAGCTCGTTGCAGCTCTCAGCGATGGGCTGGGGCACAGCCACGCTGGTCTTGGGGGGGCACAGGTCGTAGCAGGACATCTTGGAGGGGTGAAGGTTGGTTTGCTGCAGGTGCAGACGTAAAAACTATAAAAAGCAGAAAGTTTATGAGAGAATTTTTCAAAATGAGCGAAATCACTCTGTTGTATGTTCAGCCTTGATCAACTTGGTGAGCACTCACTGAACACCTTGTTCAAAAATATCTGCCTCTGTAAAACTATCCCCAGAATGACCAGACCCCACAGACTGATCTTTGTTCTGGCCCCACATGGTTGGGTCTCTCTGCCCCTTGAAATGCACACCCTGAAGAACAATATAAAAACCTCAGTCCCATATCCCACAAAATTCCACAAAGTGGGTAAAGAGCCCTGTCTTAGATGTGGCTTTGCTTGAAATACAAGGGTTTATTGTGACTCTCAGAATGCCACTGAACCCATCTGGAAAGGGTCTCAATTCTTGACTTGAATTTCACAAAATACTAAAATAATAATCTGAAATAAGTGTTTTAATCTATGACTTTTAAAGCTGCTAATTGGCTTGGGACACTCAAATTTTCTCACAGTTCCTGTGCTCATACCCAGACTCCCAAGCCCCACATTTCCCACTGGTTTCATCAAGAGTAATTCTGGACAGAAAGGATGTAAAGCTGTTCTAAATCTCAGCATTCCTAAAGGAATCTTCTACAATTGCTCTGGTGTAGTTTCTGCTTAAATAAATAGAAAGAATGAAAAATTGATGCTCACCAAGCTCCGGAAGGCGAACGAGCTGCGAGAAGTGTCTGGATGAACCCAGGCACTGGAGCTTATATAGAGAGTCCCAACATTCCTGAGGGGCTGGAATCTTGCTTGGGCCGGGGGTTCTGCCTAAAATAAATTGTTTACCAGCTTTGAGTCATGAAAGTTTGGAGTTTGTGGCGTTTCTGATTTCATTCACATTCTCCTATCGTGTGATGTTGGAGTTTCACCATCCTGATTTCTTTAATCTTGGGTCTTAATTGGTGCTGGCAACTCCTGGCATCATTAGAGTGACCTCACTGGAATTACAATGTTCATTAAGCTGACTCCACATGTTACTTCTTCCTTTACAACCTTGTCATGAGCTTGTCTGCACGGAGATTTTGTAAGACTCCTCTTTGGCTGACATGGACATTTTTCCTTAACAGCCCTTTAAAATTATCTGATAAATTAATTAGAAGCAGAAAACAGCTTATTCCAGGACTACCCAGGAATAAATGTCTTTTCCTTGTTGGTCTGAGATGGATTTAAGGGGTCATGATTATCTGCTGAGATCATTCAGGACACTCAGCAATTCCCCAATAGTTTTCCATTGAGAGGAAGGTTTGGAATCAATCCCACATAAAAATCCCTTTGTTTAACTAAAAAAGTTTCAGTGGGAAATGAAATTCAGTTTTAAAAGGGTCTGTGGTGCTGAATGTTCCTGTATCAAGTCCTATGATTCACAAAGGTCCAATTCTGAGGAAAAACCAAAGAGGCAGATCAAGGTTTTTCTTTAATGTCGTGGGTGTGAATTATGATCAAGTGTGTTCTGGCCCTTCTTGAGAAAAATACTTTGTAATGATTTCACAAACATTCATTATCTGCTGTTCAACCCAGCTAATGTTCGGTGTTGTATGACATGAGTGATTTAGACATTTCACTCTTACACAATCCCAACTGCTTTAATGTGCAGGAAACAAGGTGGTGCCTGCCATTACTTTAATTAAATCATGATTTGTGCCATTGGAAGTCAAGGGTTAATAATTAATGCAGCTCTTTTTTCCTTTCTTTAAAAAAAATCCTTTCAATATCCATGGATGGATCCTCTGTGAGTTCAAGATGACACATTTGCTGTATTTGTCTTATTTCAAACTACACTTTCCATAAAAATTAAACATTTGTATTATTTACCCTTTTTCTATGATTTTTCAGAGCACAGCCAGTGCTTTTATTCCAACTTTTAGCTTTTTACCTGTATCCAGTGCATTTTACGGACCCTTCTTGTCACTCCTGAGAAATCCCCCCAGAGATGAAATATCTGCTTTTAATTCCTGCACTGGAGATTTGTTGTTGTAGTCCAGGTTCACCTCAATATTTTCATTTTCTCTGCAGGTGATTAAGGATTTGGGTTTAGTTTTATGTTTTGCTCAAATTTCCTTGTATTTGCTGCAGGGGAAGGAAAGAAAGATTCTCCAAGCACAGAAAGGGATTGAGTGGTTCCCACATCTCCCAGCCTGGAGGGGACTTCCTTGCCTTGATTTATATTTTACATAAATCTGATGGGCAGAGCAGGTTGTGCCTCAGCCCTGGCTCAGGGCACAAACTCCCGTCAAACCCAACTCCCTGATTTCTCCTGGGCTGCATCAAAAGCCCCGTGGGCAGCAGGGGAGGGGGATTCTGCCCTGCTCAGGTGAGACTCCACCTGCAGAGCTGCCCCAGCCCTGGGGCCCAGCACAGGGAGGAGCTGGAGCTGCTGGAGAGAGCCCAGAGGAGGCTCCAAGATGGGATCAGAGGGATGGAGCAGCTCCGCTGGGAGGAAAGGCCGAGGGAATTGGGATTGTTCAGCCTGGACAAGAGACCAGGGGTGACCCAATTGTGGCCTTGCAGGACCTGAAGGAACATGGAACATGAGGAGAGACAATTCCCAAGGGATGGAGTGCCAGGACGAGGGGAAATGGCTTCAAATGGACAGGGAGGGAGTTTAGATGGGATATTTGGGATAAATTCTTCCCTGTGAGAGTGGAAAGACCCTGGCACAGGTTTTTCCATGGCTGCCCAATCCGTAGAAGTGTCCAAGGCCAGGCTGGAGGGGGTTTGGAGCAACCCGGAGTAGTGGGAGCTTCCCTGCCCATGGCAGGGTGTGGAACAAGATGATTTGAAGATCCCTTCCCACCCAAAACATTCCATGATTCCGTGATTGCCTTTCTCCACTCGGCACCATCACTCTGTATTCAAAACACCGTGATTTAAGTGCTCTCTGAACTACAAAATTTATTTGGGGGGTTCCTGTGAGGAAAACCCCGCTAACTGCAGATTTTCTTGAGCCTCTGAAAACCAGGGCTGTGAGAGCACTTGGGAAGCACTGAGTAAGGATCTCTGCTCCCTGTTTTGTTGTTTTAATGGGCCTTGCATGACCCAGGGGTGAGTAACAGCACCGGGAGAAGCAGGGAGGAGCTGCCAGGCGCCTCAGCCCTGATCAAATTGTTCGTAGCCGCTGGGTTTGGCCAGACCGGGCCCTGCCCTGCTCTTACTTTCCCTTTTGTGTCATCCAGGGCAGGCTGCTCCTCTCAGAGTGTCTCCAGCACTCCCAGGCCCTTTCCAGAGCCTCTCCAGAGGTGTAAGGAACCAGAAATGGAGACGTTGAACAGCTCTGTTATGAGGAGGTAAAACCTCAAGTGAATACTCAGCATCATTTAAAATAAAAAGGGATGAAAACAACACGAAAACTTGATGCATAAAAGATTTATTGCAGGAACAACTTCAGTAAATCACACAGAGAATACAAAGGACGGGATGGGAAAACGAGGTACAAAGAGAATCGAAAAAATGAAGCTAAAAATTTTATCTCATGCAGCTGTCAACAAGAAAAGCTAAATAAATACAAATTTGACAGGAACTTTCTGAAAATGACATAAACAATAAAGATCAAAGAGAGGGAAAGAACAATGAAATTGTTATACACAAAAAATTTACAAAAGCGAACATTAAGGATGAGACCTCCAAACTGGAGATAAAGTAGAATATTAAGAAGGGGGAAAAAAAAGGTTTAAAGAAAAGATTAATGGCTGCAAACATTGGGATGAAAAACTTCTAGATTTCTCCATTCCTAGTAGATAAAAGAGGCTTTGGGGTCCAGTCTAGCAGGGCCCGCAGGTGTCC
>VZTJ01005679.1:5494-29583 GCA_013397795.1 Orthonyx spaldingii | reverse complement strand
GGGAACGGCAATGGGAATGGGAACGGGAAGGGGAACGGCAATGGGAATGGGAACGGGAAGGGGAACAGGAACAGAAATGGGAACAGGAACGGGAATGGAAACAACAACGGGAATGGGAGCAGTAATGGGAATGGGAACAGGAGTGGGAATGGGAATGGGAACGGGACCGGGAACGGGAACAGGAACGGTAATGGGAATGGGAACGGGAATGGGAACGGGAACGGGAACAGCCTGGGGTCAGCAGCTGCCCCGCCCTGGGGGCGGCCCCAGGGGTGGGAGCATCTCCAAGGGATGGGGGCATCCGTGGTGGTGTCTGCAGTGACATTCCCAAGGGATGGTGCCATCCATGGTGACATTGCCAGGAATGGGGGCATTCCCAGAGGTGGTGACATCCCCACGGGTGGGGGCATCCCCAGGGATGGTGACATCTCCAGGGATAGTGGCATCTCCAAGGGATGGTGGCCTCTCTATCCATGGGGACATTCCCAAGGGAGGGTGACATCCCCAGGACTGGTGGCATCTCCAGGGACGGTGCCATCCCTGGTGCCATCCCCAAGGAACGCTCCTGTCCCACCTTGGAGAAGCTCCTGTGGCTTCTCCATAGGGAGGAAGCACCAGGTGAGGCATATCCAGGGGACTCGGGGACATTCCCAGGCTGGGAATGTCCAGCAGAGGTTGGGAATGTCCAGCAGAGGTTGGGAACGTCCAGCCATGGTTGGGAATGTCCAGCAGAGGTTGGGAACGTCCAAGCATGGTTGGGAATGTCCAGCCACGTTTGGGAATGTCCAGCCGTGTTTGGGAATGTCCAGCAGAGGTTGGGAATGTCCACCTGTTTCCCACCACGCTGACCACACCGGGATGGGAGGACCCGGCTTTTCCCTTTCCCACCATTCCCAGCCCATTCCCTGCTCCAGCGCCAGGAGCTGTGGGGTTAACGGGACATTTTGGGATCTGCTGCAATTCCCGGCTGGAATTCCCAGAGCTGTTTTTCCCTGGCTCGTTCCCAGCTCTCCCGATGGCCCCCGGGACACAAAGTCCCTGTGTGGCCCCTGAGCCACCTCCCGCTCCCAGGAGCAGCCGGGGTCAGGCTGGGGACAAGGCCCTGGGATCCCGGGGGTTTTCCTGGATCTGGGCAGGACATCGGGTTGGGAGGAGCTGGACGAGGTCCCGAGAATCCCGGGGCCTCCTCCCCGCCGGGATCCCGGGATTGTTCGGGAAGCTGTGACCTGCGGCCCATCCCTGTTCCCGGGATCAGCTCCCGAGCAGCTGCCCCGGCTCATCCCAGGGGTCGTTCCGGGCCTGGCTGCGGCCGGACACGAGCGCGGAGCTCTGGAGAGGTCCTGGAGCTGCTCCTGCCAAAGCAGCCGGGCTGGATCCGACCCCGGCACCTCCCTGCTCCAGGGATGAGGACAGGGAAAAGCGGGATCTCATCCCGGGAAACCCAGGGAGCAGCGCTTCTCCTCCTCCTTCCCGACTCCGAGTGTCTCGAGAGCCTTTCCCGCCTGTTCTCCCGGCTCCAGGAATTCCGTGGCCTTGGGATCATTGTCCCTCTGGCCCCTTGGAGCATCCTGGGGCAGGAGGATCCTCCCGGCCGGGATATTCCCAGGAAAGCGGCAGCTCAGCGGGACACGGAGCCCCCAGGAGGCGCAATTCCCACGTGGAGCCAATTCCCACGTGGAACCACCCGGCTCTGCCTCCCATTCCCTGGAGCACAGGGAATTCCCTGGGGTGACGATCCAGGAGCAGCTCCGCATTCCCGACCCTCGGGGTGCTCATCCCAAAGTCCTCACTCCCACCCCGCAATCCCGGTCCTGATCCCGATCCCATCCCGGCCCTTTGCTGCTGGAACGGGAAGGGAGGAGCAGCCGGGGCGCGGATCCAGCCGGGGCCGGGGTGTTCCCGTTAATCCGGGCCAGGGCTCCTCGTAAATCCATGGAGTTCATCCCAGCCACGGCCCTGCCGCGGACTCTGCTTGGAGAGCGCGGAAAAGCCAAAAATTCCCAAAAAAAATCCCCTCCCAAACCAGTTCCAGCCCAGCCCAGCCCAGCTCAGCCCGTAATTCCTGGGAATCCTCCAAAAGTCGGGATCAGAGCGGGGTGACCGCCCTGTGGTGCTGCAGGAGGCCGGGCAGGATCGGGATTTCCTGGGAAGTGGCACCGGAGCATCCCAGCCCTGCTCCTGCCGCAGGATCCCGATGGAAAAATCCACGTGGGAGCTGCTCCGAGGGTCCTTCCCGCTCCCACATTCCCAGTAAACCCCCAAGGGATTGGCCCGGGGCTCCTGCTTGGCACCGAGCGGGGCTGGGGTGGCTGGAAGGAAGCTGGGATGTCCCTGGGATTCCAGGAGAAATGTCCCCAAGGAGGGATGTCCCCAATGATGGATGTCCCTGGAATTCCAGGGGGAATGTCCCCAAGGAGGAATGTCCCCAATGATGGAGGTCCCTGGAACTCCAGGGGGAATGTCCCCAAGGACGAATGTCCCTGGAGATGCAGCAGGGATATCCCTGGAGTTCCAGGGAATATCCCCAAGGAGGAATGTCCCCAAAGAGGAATATCCCTGGAGTGGCAGGAGGGATGTCCCTGGAATTCCAGGGGAAATGTCCCCAGAGAAGGATGTCCCCAAGGAGGGATGTCCCTGGGATTCCAGTGGGAATGTCCCCAGGCTGGGATGTCCCTGGAGTGGCAGGAGGGATGTCCTTGAGGTTCCATGGGAAATGTCCCCAAGGATGGATGTTCCTGTCCCTGGGGTTCCGGGGAAAATGTCCCTAAAGAGGGATGTCCCCAAGCTGGGATGTCCCTGGAATTCCAGGGAGAATGTCCCCAAGCAGGGATATCCCTGGAGAGGCAGGAAGGATGTCCCCAAGGAGGGATGTCCCTGGAATTCCAGGGGTGATGTCCCCAGGAAGGAATGTCCCCAAGGATGGATGTCCCTGGCATCCCAGACCTCTTCCCTCCGGCATTCCCGGTCCTTCCCCGCTCCCGCCATCCCTCCCACCTCCCCCTCACCCGGGCAGGAGAACCCCGGGATGGATTTCCCGGCAGCCTGGACCTCTTTGCATCAGGAATTTCCCCCCCCAAGGGCTCCTAATTCCCAAAAATCTCCCCAGAATCCCTGCTGGGACCGCCACGGAGCCCCCAGGAGCGGGAACTCACCGGAGCCACCGGCAGCGCCTCGGTCCCCCTTGTCCCCCTTGGGGCCGCGGTCACCTGGGAAGCGAAAGAGCCGGAATGTGGCCCAGCCCTGCTCCGGAGGGACGGGATGGCGATCCCAACGGGATGGGAATCCCAACGATCCGCCGGGAACGCCTCCCGGGGCAGAGGGAGAACGGAGGGCTGGCGGCCCTGGGATCCCCCCATCCTGAGTCCTGGCTGCAGAGCCCAGAGAGGCAACAAAACCCTGGATTTGGGGGGGAAAATCCCAATGTGGGGGGGAAAATCCCAGTTTGGGGGTGAAATTCCCAATGTGGGGGTGAAAATCCCAATTTTGGGTGGAAACCGCTTCGTTTTGGGGTCAGGGATGGGGATGTGGCTTCCCAAACCCCTGAGGAAGCACCGACCCTTCCTGCGGGGCAGATTTGTGCTCCCAGCCCCGTTTCCATGGAAAAGAGCGGTGCCGGGGGGTCGGGAGCAGCTGGATAAACAGCCCGGCCCATCCCATATCCCAAAAACGATGGTTTAATATCCCAAAAATGGTTTAATATCCCAATAACGACCTCACTAACGAGCTCTGTCATTCCTTGGCTCTCCTGGAGGCTCCTCCTGCCTCATTCCCGGCTTTTCCAGGCCCTGAGCGGGGAATTTGCTGGGATTTGCTGATCCCAGCCTGGCCCCATCCCAAGGGAAGGGCTCAGGGATGCTCCGGCCTCCTCCCGCTCCTCCTCGGTCTCCAGGAACAACAAACAACGCCCGGAGAGGCTCCGAAATCCGGGAGAAAGGAAAATATCGGATACAGAACAATCCCCAAGAAAGTACTGGGCAGGAAATTCCTGCCCTTTGGCGGGGAGGCTCCGGGAGAGGGGGGTTGGTCCCGCAGCTGTGTGGGATGAGGGAAAGCTGCCGGGAGCTGATGGGATCCAGATGGAAAATCCCCCCCGGAGCGGGAACGGGGCCAAGGATCTGCTCCGGCACGGGACGGGGTCGGGAGGCTGGAACAGCTCCCGCTCCTCACATCCAGCCTGGAAAACGGGACTGGGAAGCGACAATTCCGGGTTTGAGGGGTTCGTCCCCAAAGTGGGGATGGGTGAGAGGTTGGAATCATCCAGAAAATGGTTGGAATGATCTGGAAAACGGCCTCACGTCCCGGGATGATCCCAGAGTTTGGGCAGCAGGAAAAGGTGGATTGGCCTCCCTGCCCCGCCCGGGTGAGGCCCCGCCTGCGGCTCCGGGATCCCCACTCCAGAAGGAGCCATTCCAGAGGAGGCCCCGGAGCTGCTCCCAGGGCTGGGAGAGCTGGGAATGTCTGGCTGGAGCAGGGAACGGATCCAGGGAATCCTCGGAGCCCCTTCCCGAGCCTCAAGGGGCTCCGGGAGAGCTGGGATTTGGGAAAGGGCTGCAGGGCCGGGACACAGGGAATGGCTTCCCACTGGGAAAGGGGAGCTTGGGGTGGGATTTGGGAAGGAATTCCTGGCTGGGAGGGTGGGGAGGGGCTGGGCTGGAATTCCCAGAGAATCCCTGGATCCCTGGCAGTGTCCAGGGAAAGGTTGGAGCACCCTGGGATCAGGGAATGT
This sequence comes from Orthonyx spaldingii, assembly GCA_013397795.1. Lineage (NCBI taxonomy): Eukaryota > Metazoa > Chordata > Aves > Passeriformes > Orthonychidae > Orthonyx > Orthonyx spaldingii. The sequence continues at coordinate 24,857 of VZTJ01005679.1, read as the reverse complement.
GGAGGAGAATTCCCATCCCTGGAGCATCCATGGATCCCTGATTGTCCTGGTCACTGTCCCCTCCCTGAGAGCAGCGGAAATCTGGGAATCCCAGAATGCTCTGGGTTGGGATTCCTGGACCTTCAATCCCATCCCGTTCCCACCCTGACACCTCCCACGATCCCAGGGTGCTCCAGCCTTTCCTGGGACACTCCCAGGGATCCAGAGGCAGCCACAGCTTCTCCTCTTTCTCCTTCTTTCCCCCTTTTCCCCATCTCTCCCATCTCCCAGGAATTCTCCGGGAAGAGCTTGGGGGCTTCAGCTCCCCGAGGTGTCGGGGCTGGAGAACATCCCAGAAATGGGATCCAATTCCCTGTGAGCCTGGAGGGAGCCTCGGGGCTGGGACAGAGCCCGGGAATTCGGGAGAAGCCTCTCCTGTCCCTCCTTGCCTTCCCCAACACGCTCCAAGGTGTTCCAAACCATTCTCCCATCTCTTTTTTTGGGATTCTGCACAAAATTTAGGCCCAGACACAGCGACAGAGACCCTCAGCTCTTCCCGTGGATCTGCAGGGATTGACGGATCCCCAAAATCTTGGGAAAAGCCCCAGGAGAATCCACCAATCCCTGTTTTCCCAGGCGAAGTCAGTTTCTGTCTCCAGGGGCATTCCCAACAGCTCCTCCCTGGGGATGTTCCGGACGGAATTTTCTGTTGTCCCCCAAGTTTATCCCTAAATTTCCGATCCCACCTGGGATCTTTCCTGCTGTTTCCTCCTGAGCGGGGTCCCTGCATGACCTTTTCCATGGAAAAGTGGGAAGGACGGACCTGTCCTCGCTTCCCAGGGTAGTTTTTCCCATTTGTAAATGGGACAAAAAATCCTCCCCTAAGGTCATTTTGAGGGAAAATCCATTGAAAATGGGAAAATACCGACAAGGAAAAGGGCTCGGGAAGAAGCTTTCCCTCCACCAGGTTGGAGCATCCCTGGGAGAGGTTTAACCTGGAATTTTCCATGAGGAAGCTCATCCACAGCTAAAACCCCCATTCCAGGTTTCCTGGGATGCAATTCCAAGGGAACTGAGGGCTCCTGTGCTCAAAGGAAGTCCTTGGAGAAGAGTGGGAGAAATCCTTCAGAAATCCGGGATTTACAGCAGAGCCTGGCTTTGGATCCGTGCCCGGCTCCGCATCTGTTTCCCATAAACTCCAGAGAATCCCAGAAACTGCCCGAGGGGTTGGATTTTCACCGGAAAAGGGGTTGGATGAACCCCTGGGTCCGACATTCCTGATCTCCGGGGGGATGGAGATGGGAATGGACTTCGGGAGCTCTGAAAGTGACCGCTGGCCTTGTGGGACACGAGGGATCCCTGGGATGGTGACGGGATCTGGGAATGGACTTTGGGAGCCCCGGGAGTGACCCCGATCCATGTGGGATATGAGGGATCTCTGGGATGGTGATGGGATCTGGGAATGGACTTTGGGATCCCTGGGAGTGACCTCAATCCTCGTGGGACACGAGGGATCCCTGGGATGCTGATGGGATCCGGGAATGGTTCCTCCTCCTGGGGGAACCTCCCACGGCTTTGCCGTTGTCATGGAATTGCTGAGGTTGGAAAAGCCCTCGGAGACCATCGAGCCCAGGGGTGGAGCCCCCATTCCCGGAGGGATTTCAGTCCCTGGGGACACGGATCAGGGGTGGCCTTGGCTCTGCTGGGAATGGTCGGACTCGGGGACTTTTCCAGCCTCAGCAATTCCATGATTCTCTGCAGAGCAAATCCAGCATCGGGTGGCGAATCCCGACTCAACCGGCTGGGGATTTTTGGGATCATTTTGTGGATTTAAGGAGCTCTCGGCATGGCCCAGTGAGAAAATCCCTGTTCCCGGTGCTCCGGGGATGTAGCCAGGGCTTTTCCAAACTCCTGGAGCATCTGGGATAGCAGAAGGTGTCTCTGCCCCCGGCAGGGCCTGGAATTAAAGGAGCTTTGAGGTCCCTTCCCACCCAATCCCAAATCCAAACCACTCCGGGTTTCTATTCCCTGCAGCTCCCGGGGTGTTTTCGCTTCCTGCCTCCCCAGCAGGAATTTCGAGGCACAAGGAGCATTTTTTGGGATTGTCAATCCTGGTTTTGGTTGCAGCGGGGAATTTCCCGTGCCGGGTGTCCGGGGACAGCCGTGTCCCGCTAAATCCCGGCGTGGCCACTTCCTACTCCCACGGTTTTCCCGGCTGTGGGAAGATGGGAAACCGCAGCGAGCCGGGAGTGCCCCGGAAGATTATTCCCAAATCCCTGTCAGAGCCAGGCGTGGGAGCACAGCCTGGGAGCTCCTCACGGAACGGGAGCACATCCCAAATCCACCCCTTCCCTCTCCACTGTTGTCCCTCAGTGCTGGTGGAGGAACTTCTGGGAATTTCGTTCCTCCAGGTGATCCAGGTGGTCCCTGAGATGGAAGATCCCCCACTCTTCCTCCCACGACCTCTCTGCCCCTCATCCCGGGGTCTCCAGGGCCCGTTTGCTCCCGGAATTCTGGGAATTCCGTGTCCGTACCTTTGAATCCGCGCATTCCCACGGGGCCGCAAGGGCCGAGCTCTCCCTGGTCTCCCTTCAGTCCGGGCGGGCCGGGGGGGCCCCGCTCCCCGGGAAGCCCTGGAATGAGGACCGGGACACAAAATGAGCCACTTCCAGCAGAATTCCACAACCCCCATTTGCCAGGAGTCTGGGAAGGCCAGGAGACCCCTGGGAGCCTGGCCCGTCCTCTTCCTGCACTTCCCTGGGATCCAGGATGGATTTTTCCGGGTGTTACGGGAGCTCTGAGCATCTTTAGGCTCAGATGGAGGGAATTGGGCTCCACAACTGGAGAACAAGGAAGGAAAACCGGGATCCAGGGGGAGAAGAGATCTCAAGGAATGGGAATGTGCCCCCATGAGCCACAGGTCTCCTGAATCCATGTTTTCCAGGGGGGTCGGATATTTGCTGGAGATGGGATTGGATGAAACCCCCTGATGTGAGTGTTCCCGGCCTCCGGGAGGTGGAAACGGGGGCTGTGGTTTGGGAATTCCTTTGCAGGGGACACATCCAGGGCTTGGAGGTGACCTCCATTCACGTGGGACCTGGACCTGGACCTGGATCTGCTCCTGGGGTTAGATCTGGTCCAGGACCTGGTCCTGGAACTGGAACTGAACCTGGACCTGGACCTGGATCTGCTCCTGCATTTGGATCTGGATCCGGTTGTGGATCCAGATCTGCATCTGGACTGGGACCTGTTCCCAGACCTTCACCTGGATCCAGTTGTGGATCTGGTCTTTGAGCTGGTCCTGGACCCGGATCTACTCCTGGGTTTGGATCTGGTCATGGACCTGGTCCTGGAACTGGAACTGAACCTGGACCTGGACCTGGATCTGCTCCTGCATTTGGATCTGGATCCGGTTGTGGATCCAGATCTGCATCTGGACTGGGACCTGTTCCCAGACCTTCACCTGGATCCAGTTGTGGATCTGGTCTTTGAGCTGGTCCTGGACCCGGATCTACTCCTGGGTTTGGATCTGGTCATGGACCTGGTCCTGGCTTTGGATCTGGATCTGGTCCTGGATTTGGATCTGGATCTGGTCGTGTACCTGGATCTGCACCTTGACCTGGATCCGGTTGTGGGTCTGGTCCTGGACCTGCTCCTAGAACTGGAATTGGACTTTGACCTGGACCTGGATCTGGTCCTGGATTTGGATTGGTACTGGGACCTATCCTGGATCCAGACGTGGATCCGGGGTAGAGGGCAGGACCCCTGTGCTGGGGATGGGATCTGGTGGGACCTGGGGCTGATCCCACCCGGAGGATCCAGCTGGGACTCATCCCGAGCCTGAGCTGGGGTCGGATCCGAAGCTCCTCCGGCATCCAAGCCCGGCTGGATCCACGGGGATGGAGCCCTGGATTCCCTCGGCACCGCTCCTCCCGCCCTTCCTGGGCTGGGCTTTTCCGAACTTAGTCACCATTTTCCTCTGGTTTATGAGGAAAAATCTGCCAGGAGGAATTCCAGCCCCAGCTCCAGTGGGGATTATCCCGAGCTCCAATCTTTCCCTGCCGTGTCCATCCCGAGGAGGGATCAGGACCTGGATTTGTGTGGGGCAGGGGTAGGAGGGTGGATTTTCCATGGAAAAGGGGATTTTCCAGGGATATACCTGAACCTGACCTGCTCAGGTCCAAAGGGTCGTGCCCACATCCCGAAAAACTCCAGAGAAAGCTCCAGAAAAATCGTGGCTCTTCCCACAACTCTTCCTGAAGGTGAATCTCCTGGGATTGTTTTGTTTTTCTGTTTGAGCAAGCAAAAAATGGGGGGGAAAAAGGAAAAAAACCAAGGAAAAGAGCCAATATAATTCCGAGGGTTGTTACACCCAAGGAAAACAGCCGTGAATCCGTCAGCGCCAAGAATTCCAGCTGGAGGGGAGAGGAACACGGGCAGCTGGAGGGACTCTCGGAGGGAGATCGGATTTCCAGGCTGGCTCTGCCTCGCTTGGCTGGGCCTGGGAAGGAGCGATCCCAAAATCCAGGGGTTTGAGCCCAAAGCAATCCCAGCAGGGTTGGGGCGCCCCAGAGTCCTTGGAGCAGGGGATACCAGGGATGGATTTGGGTCTGGATCTGGATCAGGACCTGGAGCAGCCTCTGACAGCCAGAGTCCTCCGGGGTGGGTTTGGAGCAGGGGATAACAGGGATGGGGCTGGAGCTGGACTTGGACCTGGGTCTGGATCTGAACCTGATCCTGGACCTGGAGCTGCTCCTCAGCCTGGACCTGGGTTTGGGTCTGCACCTGGACCTGGGCCTGGATCCGGGTCTGGATCTGAGCCTGAATCTGCAGCTGGTTCTGGATCTCGATGTGGACCCAGATGTGAATCCAGATCTGGTTCCAGGCCTGGTTCTGGATCCACACCTGGGTCTGGACCTTGAGTTAGATCTGGGTCCAGACTTTGACCTGGACCTGGATCTGGATCCGAGTCGGGACCTTGACCCGGACTTAGTTCTGGATTTAGATCTGGATCTGAATCTGGACCCAGACTTTGACCTGGATATGGATCCAAACCTGGATCTGGACCTGGTCCTGGCCCTCAGCTCCGCCCCGGCCCTGCATCCTCCGGGATGGGAGCAGATCCGTGCTCCCGGCGGGATGGCTCCCGTCACCTCCGGGGGATGAGGTTGTCCCCAGGGGATCCTGCACCACCCCGGTGCCATTCCCGGACCTTGGAAGCACATCCAGCGTTCCCAGGTTTCCCTTAAAATCAGAAACAGGCCGGAGCCGAGTCTTCCTCAGGATGGGAATGTCTCTGGCGGCTTTCAATGGAATTCCGACCAAAAAACAATGGAATTAAGAAGGGGGGTGGGAAACTTGGCGTTATTGACATTGGAAAAAACATCCCAGAAAAGCCTGGGAGCCACAGCCCCTCTGCCGGCTTCCCGAGATCTGCTGGGGGGCTCCAGCAGCAATTCCGGCCCTGGCGCCTTCGGAAGGCTCAGTTTGGGATCGGAACGGCTGATTCCTGCTCCAGCCTGGCCGGGAGACACTGGAATCTGGGAATAGCAACACGGATCCAGCTGGAGCCGGGTGGGCGATGGCATTTTTCCCTGCAGGATGGGCGGCCTGGCAGGATCCGGCAGAGCAGATCCACCCCCGCGTCCCTCCGGACGTGGCACATCCCAAGGGATGGGGCAGGAGGTTACCAGGAGTCATCCCATTGGCTCCGGATCACCTGGATTATTTCTGGATGGGATTTTGGGGGGATTCTGTGGACACCGGGAATGCTTTCCTCACCTCGGAGCCCGGGAAGGCCGGGCAGGCCGGGCTCTCCCTCCATCCCTTCCGTGCCTCGGTCTCCTTTGGGTCCCGGTGGCCCTGGAACACAACGAGAGGGCGGGAATCACATCCTGGATTCGGGAATGTGCAGCAGGAGATCCCCGGAGATCCAGGGATCTCCAAGAAGTGTGGGAGCAAAGCGGCGACAAAGGAGCTGCCGGAGCGTTTTTCCATGATTTTAAATTTCCAGGAATTCTGGATATTAAATTCCAAACCGGACTCCTCCGACCTGCTCCAAGTGCCAGGAAAATTCACTGGAAGCTCCACCTTGAGCACGACTCTGGGAATTTTCCTTTTGATCAAGAGTTGTTGGGACGTTCCCAAAGAAATCATTGTAAGGAATCAGGGAAAATACGCTTTTTGGGAATGCTCATAGAATCCCGGAATTATTTGGGTTGGAAGGGACTTTAAGGATCATCCACGGACAGCGACACTTCCCATTGCTCCCGGTGGGATGATCCTTTGGGAATTATGGGAGATGATCCTTGAGGAGAGGACTGAGAGCAGGATTTCGGTAAAATCCCAGGAAGGAGCAGAAAATCCCAATCCAAGGTTTTATCCCCCATCCTGCAAAGGGTCAAATCCCCAAAGCTGGAAATAATCGGGAGCCAAAACAATGGGAAGAAGGAATTTGAAGAGAAAAATAACGCGGAAAAAAAAGAGACTCCTGGGATAAGGGAAAACAGGGCAGGGAGAGGCCGGGAAGGGTCATTCCCACCCATCCAGGGGGAGGATTGGGAACTTTTCCTAGAAATCCTAAAAGCCAGGAACTGGGGAAGCTGAGATCCAGCCAGGGCTCCGGGCGAGGGAAAAGGGTCAGGAAGAGCAGGGATGTGCAGTGGTTTTAATGGATCAGGAATCGGAATCTGGGAATGTTCTGTAGGATTCCAGAGTGGGATCCGGAGCAGGATCCTGACCCACATCAAGGTTGGGAAACGTCCTGGGATGGAGATGGTCAGGAATAGGAGAGGATTTTGGGAAATACGGAATTATGGACCCTGGTTGTCTCTTCCGCAGGGAATGAACAGCTCCAAGGGGATGCAAGGATGGACTTCGGATCCCGGGGGTGGACCCCGGATCCTGGGAATGGATTCCAAAGCCTGGGAATGAACTCCAGACACTGGAAAAGGACTCCAGACCCTGGGAATGGGCCCCAGACCCCAGGAATGGACTCCAGACCCAGAGAATGGATCCTAGATCCTGGGGATGAACTCCAGACACTGGGAATAAACAATTCCAGGGATGGGGCAGCCACAGATTTTCCAGAATCTTCCCAGGGATGGTCACATCCCCAGGAACAGCTGTTGGGATGGGACACAGGGAGCAGCTGGGCTGGAGGAAAACCGGGAAGGGCGTCTGGGAGAGGCTCCCGACCATTCCAAGCTGTTCCTGCCCTGCAGCTCCCGAGGTTTGCACTCAGGAAATCCCGTTCCTGCTGCATCCCCGCTTCCCACCCTCCAATCCTGGCGGGATGAGGCGTTTCCTGACGGATGGGACCTGCTGGGATCCAGCACGTCCCACCCGGGGGTTGTGCGAGCGGATCCGGGCGGGTGGTGGATCCCGGGAATTCTCCCAGTTCCCAAAGCTCCTCCATGTTGTCCTTCCCGAGCCGTGGGAAGTGCTTGGAGCAATCCTTGGATGCTGGAGAGGAGCCTGGGGACCTTCCCAGGCTGCCACCGCCCAAATCCAGGATCTGGAATGCAAAGCCTGAGGGTCTGGGGAGAAGGAGAACGTCCCCCAGGCAGGCCGGGAATGGCTCAGCCAAATCCAGCCGGGAACACCACGGACTCACGCACGGACAGCCGGAGCTGGGATGGAGCCAGCTGGGCCCCAGAATGACCCGTGGGATGGGCAGAGGGGGAAGTTTGGGATGCCAGGAATGTGTCAGGGCTGATAAATCCGGCTCAGCCCTTGGGATGGGGTTTGGGTTGGGATAACGCCATCCCGGGGCTGCCGGGCCCGGTGACGGATCCCGTCCTTGGCGGCTTCGTCCCGGAGCAGGGGAGGAGCAACGTCATTCCATGGGTGGGGAGGGAAAACAGGGATACGAGGAGGGGGAAATATGGGAACATCAGAGCAAGTGGGGACAGGGTGATGCCAGCATCCCAAAAACTGGGATCGGGAGCCCACATGCCCCAGGGATGAGGAGCCGCCGGTGTTCCAGAGGGATGGATCTCCTGGAGCTGCTGGGGATCAGCCACAGCCGTCCCCTCCGGCTCCGCAGCTGGAAAAGGGAGACAAGAGCCTTGGACCCAGCCCTGGCCCTTCCAGCTGGAATATCTCAAAAACATCCATGACATTTTTGGTGGAGAATGCAGGAATTCCGGCTGGAAGCACCAGGAATGAGCGACAACCGCGGGGTCTCCGCAGGTGCAGCGGAACAGGCGGGAAACGGGACAGGAGCTGCTCCCAACCTCCTGCTCCTCCCAGAGCTTCCACCGGGATCTCCGGGGTTTCTCCATGGGGTTTCCCCTCCCACATTCCCAGAGAAGCTGTGGCTGCTCCTGGATCCCTGGAAGTGTCCAAGGCCAGGCTGGATGGGTCTGGAGCACCCTGGGATAGTGGGAGGTGTCAGGGCTGGAATGGGATGAGCTTGGAGGTCCCTTCCCACCCAAACCATTCCAGGCTTTGGGAAGAGCTGAGGGTGGAGAAGGAGGAAAAGATGGGATAGGGGGGGAGTTGTTTTTTCCTGGTGTTTTTGAGGGAACCTTGGGAGCTTTCTCCCTAACCACGGATGGGGGAATGTTTGGAGAGTCCAAGGGGATGGAGACACCTGGGCAGGGATGGACGGGGGGCTCTGGGCCCTTCCTGACCGGAGAGCCCTGGAGGGGCTGGAGAGAGTCCAGGGCAGGGAACGGAGCTGGGAAGGGGCTGGAGCCCCAGGAGCGGCTGAGGGAGCTGGAAAGGGGCTCAGCCTGGAGCAAAGGAGGCTCAGGGGGGACCTTTTCCCTCTCCACAACTCCATGAAAAGTTGGAGCCAGGTGGGAATTGGAATCTGCTCCCGGGAAACAAGAAACAGGATGAGGAAATGACCTCAGGCTGTGGCAGGGAAGGTTCAGGTTGGATATTGGGAACAATTCCTGCCTGGAAAGGGCCGTAAAGGATTGGAACAGGCCCGGCGAGGTTTGGAGTCCCCATCCCTGGCGGGATTCAAATCCCTGTGGATTTGGGGGCACACGGATCACTGGTGACGAACGCTTGGACTCCAGCACCTCGGAGAGCTTTCCCGACCCCAACAACTCCGCGATTCTCCGATCCCTGGCGGATCGACGCACCACGGACGCATCCCGCGGGATGCGGGACCCGTTCCCGACGCCGCCCCGCTCACCCCGGATGACGGAGATGTTCCGGAGCGCCGCCGAGTGCTCCCAGTCCTTGAGGCGCAGCTCCTCGGTGACGTTGTCGAGCAGGGCCAGCTCCAGGCGCAGCTGCTGCTCCAGGGCCGCGTGCGCCGCCCGCATCCGTCGCGTGTCCGCGCTGGCGTTGCCCAGCAGCCCCTGCAGGTCCCGGAGCCGCGCGCGCTGCACGCGCACCTCGTAGGACAAGCTGCGGTTCATGGAATCCACCGCCCCCGCCACGGCCGTCACCTGCTCGCCCAGCGCCTCCAGCCGCCCGCCCAGGCGGCCCAGGAGGTGCTGGTGGTGCTCCAGGAGCAGCCGGCTGCCGTTGCCGTCCACCGAGAGCCGCGACAGCTCCAGCTGGGCCGCGTCGCTCTGCCGGCTCAGGGAGTCCCAGAGGCGCGACAGCGAGCGCTCCGTCTGCCCCGCCTGGCTCTGCAGGCCGCCCAGGAGCCCCCGCAGCCCCCGCAGCGACGCCGCCAGCAGCAGCAGCGAGTCCGAGTGGTTCTGCAGCAGGTCCTGCAGCCTCCAGACGTGCTCCAGGAGGTCCCCGCGGGGCTGCGGCTGCGGCGGCTGCAGCTGCAGGTCCCGGAAGGTCTCGTTGAGCCGGCGGACGGTTCCCAGCAGCGCCTTCAGCTCCTCGGGAGACGCCTGGGGCCGCGACGCTGGGGTGGAGGAGAGCAGCGGGAGGTCAGGGGGAGCGCTGGGATGTGGGAATCCTCCCGAGGACATTCCCAGCTCCTCGGTGCCTGGAGGTGGAACTCCCACCCCAAAGCTTTCCCTCCACCAGCCCTTCCTGGAATCCAAGGCTGGAGAAGGAGGCTGGGTGCTGGAGAAGGGCTGGAGGATCCGGGGATGATCTGGGTGAGATGGAACCACAAATCCCATCCCATTCCACCCGGATAGGGACATTTCCCACTGTGCCAGGGTGCTCCAGCCTTTCCTTGGACACTCCCAGGGATCCAGGGATTCTCTGGGAATTCCAGCCCAACCCCTCTGCACCCTCCCAGCTGGGAATTCCTTCCCAAATCCCACCCCAAGCTCCCCTTTCCCAGTGGGAAGCCATTCCCTGTGTCCCAGCCCTGCAGCCCTTTCCCAAATCCCAGCTCTCCCGGAGCCCCTGGAGGCTCGGGAAGGGGCTCAGGGTTCTCCTTTGGAGCTCAGAGTTTTCCTTGAATCCCTCGGAGCTGCATCCCATGGGATTTGTGTGCTGAGACCCAGAACCCCAGCCTGGAGCCATCCCAGCAGCTCCAGAGGATCCCGGGATGCTTTGGGTGGGAATCCCTTCAATCCCATCCCATTCCAACCCCGACACCTTCCCCTGTCCCAGGGAGCTCCAATCCCATCCAACCTTTCCTTGGCCATCCCAGGGACACCGCGCTGACGGAAACGTCCCTGGGAGGTGTCACCGGCCTCGGGAGAGGCAGCCAAGGCCCAGGGATTTTCCAGGTGGTTCCCAGTGTTCCGGAGCTCTGCCAGAGCCCAGGTCTGGGAGCATCCCCTTTTCCCTGCTCCAAACAGCCCCAGTCCTGGCTCCTTCCCGCCCGGAGGTTTGGATCCGAGCGTTCACGGTCAGCTTTCCCTCCTGGATGTGGATGCTGGATCCGAGCTCGGCCCTGGCTCCCAGATTTCCCTGGTGCTGGGTGTGGTTTGCTGGCGGCTCCCAAGCACCACATCCCACAAATCCAGGGCTGCCAGGGCCTTTCCGGAGGGAAAAACCCACCCCAGCTCCGGAGCAGCCCTATCCAAGGCTGCCAGGGCTCTTCCCAAGGGAAAAACCCACCCCTCATCCAGAGGATCCCTATCTGAGAGCTGCCAGGGCTCTTCCTGAGGGACAAACCCACCCCAGCTCCGGAGTATCCGTATCCAAGGGCTGCCAGCGCTCTTTTTGATGGAGGAAACCATTCCCGTCTCTGGAGCCTCCGCATCTCCCATCCCAGGCTGCCAGGGCTCTTCCCAAGGGAAACGCCCACCCCAGATCCGGCACATTCACTTCTCCCATCCCGGGAATGCCAGGGCTCTTCCCGAGGGAGGGAACCCACCCTGGCTCCGGAGCATCCACATCCCACATCCCTATCCAAGGCTGCCAGGGCTCTTCCCGAGGGAGGGAACCCACCCTGGCTCCGGAGCATCCACATCCCACATCCCTATCCAAGGCTGCCAGGGCCCTTCCTGAGGGAGACACCCAAACCGGCTCCAGAGCATCCCTATCCAAGGGCTTCCAGGGCTCTTCCTGAGGGAGGAAACCCCACCCTGGCTCAGAATCGTCCTCATCCCAAATTCCAGGGATTTTACCCGAGGAAGGAAAACCCACCCGGACTCAGAATCCTCCTCATCCCAAGGCTGCCATGGCTCTTCCCAAGGGAAGGAGCTCATCCTGGCTCTGGAGCATCCACATCCCAAATCCTGCATCTGGCATTCCGGGGCCACCAGGAATCCCAAGGGAATAAACCCACCCCAGCTCCGGAGCATCCACATCCCAATCCCAAGGCTCTTCCCAAAGGAAAAATCCCACCCTGCCTCCGGATCACCCACATCCCACATCCTGAGGCTCTTCCCGAGGGAAAAATCCCACCCCGCCTCCGGATCATCCCACATCCCGAGGTTCTTCCCGAGGGAGAAATCCACCCCAGCTCCGGACCGTCCATCCCCCCACCTCCATATCCCAGCTGGCAGAGAATTCCAGACACCGAACATCCCCCAGCCCTACATCAGCTCCCAGAATTTCAAGCCTGGATTCAGGCAGAAAACCCGGGAATCTGGGGAGAACCTCCTGCCCTCGGCAGCTCCAGCCCCTCAGTAAATCCCAATCCCAAATCCCAGCACCCCGCTGCATCCCGAAAATGTTGATCCAGGCAAGGGAATATTCCTCAGCCTCGGGCTGGGACACTCCGAGCCAAACCCACAAAAACAGTGGGAATTGGGGTTTTTTCCTTAAATGAAATAAACAATTCCCGTTGGTTTTGGGCTTGGGCTGGAGCGGAACCCCCGCAATTCCATGGAGGAGAAACGGAGCACCCTGGGGTAGTGGAAGGGGTCCCTGCCCTTGGAATGGGATGGGATTTAAGGCCCCATCCCATGGAAATTATTCCAGGATTCTGGAAATCAATTCCAAGGGATATTTATGGAAGCCAGGGATGGGAGAGGCAGGAAAAGGGAACGGAGACCCTTGGAGATTCCAAGTGAACACCAGAGTTTTCCGTAAATCCCTTGGAGCTGCATCCCATGGGATTTGTGTGCCGGGAAGCCCAGCCTGGAGCCGTCCCAGCAGCTCCAGGGAATCCGGAATGGTTTGGGCGGGAATCCCTTCGATCCCATCCCATTCCAACCCCGACACCTCCCGCTATCCCAGGGTGCTCCAAGCCCTGTCCCGCCTGGAATCAGGTTCTTCCAGGCACCTTTACAATCCCCATTCCTGAATCCCACCGGTTGTCCTGGAATTCCAGCCGGGAATTCTTCTCCCGGGCCAGGCTGGGGTTTGGCTCCCTCTGCTCATCCCAGTTTGGCATCGGCACCCCCAGGTGGGGCAGGTCCCATGGAAAGGATGGAAAACTAAAGGGAGAGACATTCCCTGAGGATAAACATCGGGATGTTTGGGATTTTGTTGTGGTTTGTTAATAACAAAAGGGAACAGCCTCAAGTTTTGCCAAGGAAAGTTCGGGTTGGAATTAGGAACAATTCCCTCCTGGAAAACGCTGCCCAGGGGTGGAGAGCCCATTCCGGGAGGAATTTAAATCCCTGTGGATCCATGGGGACACGGATCAGGGGTGGGCTGGGCAGTGCTGGGAATGGTCGGACTCGAGGGCGTCCGAGCAGTTTTCCAAGCTCAATGATTCCATGGAAAAGTTGGAGATCGGAGTCCCAATCCCAGGCTCGGAGACTTTTTGTGGATTGGAGGGATCAGGGACAGGGACAGAGGGAATGGGAATTCCCAGGAGCCGCCAAACCGCCCGAGCCCTGACTGGAAAGCTCCGGGATGGAAAACTCCCATTCCCGCTGCTCCCAGCAGGTTCCTGGGATTTTTGGCACTGACTCTTTTCCCAATCTCTTTCCCAAGGAAGGTCACATGCCCCAGCCGGATCCCAAACAATTCCTGGCTAAACCCACCCCAAAGCATTCCCGGACAGTTGGATGGGGCTTGGAGCAACCCGGGACAGCGGGAAGTGTCCCTATGGAATTAGGGACCCCTCCAGGTCCCTCCCCACCCCAACCATTCCGTGATTCCCGGTGTCTTTCCATGCCCCTTCCCTCGGATGGGAGACAAAGCTGGAGAGAAATTCCCAGCTCTGTGTTTGTCTCCAGGAGCCCACAAAGGGCTTTTCCATGGGAAATCCCAGCCCTCCGGCATTAGAGGTGTCCGTGAACATTCCCGGTTTTCCAAGGGCCGCCAGCTCCACCCCCTGAACCCGAGGCCGTCTCCCTGTGGTTCCCTTGATCCCGCACCATCCCCCGCCTGTGGATTTCCAGCTGGGATGAACCCTCTGGACACCCCCAGCTCGAAATTCCAGAACTCGGCCACATCCAGATCCAGAGGCTTGGCTTAAAATTCCAAACCTCCAGAAAGCCACAACCACGGAGGTGATTTCCCTGGTTCCCTGGTTCCCTGATTTCCCTGTTTCCCTCATTTCCCTGATTTTCCTTATTTTCCTGATTTCCCTGAGCTCCCTGAGTTCCCTGATGTCCCTGCATTCCCTCTTCCCTTTGCCTCCCTTTCCAAGACTCCGGGTGACAGCCCAGGGGGCGAACTGTTTTTCCCGGGGTTTTCCTGGAACGCCGCCATCCCCGCCGCTCCGGGAGGTGGGAATTGGAAGATTCCCGGTGCCAGAAGTTGTTGTTGTTGTTCCTGGAGCCGCAGCCCAGCCCGGGGCCGGAGCTTGTCCCGAATCCATGGCATTCCCTGGCTCCGGGATCCGCCGGCCAACAACAACATCCAAACAATGCGAGGCGAGGGATCAGCGGGAGAGGCCTCAGAATTCCAGCAAAACCTTCTCCGGCCTTTCCCAGCGCTCGCAGAGCAGCGAGGGGGGGTTTGGGATGGGAAAGGGGGGTTCACATCCCTCCCCACCGTGGATAACGGGATAAACTCCGGGAAGGAGGGGTGGGAATGAGGAGCTGATCCACGGAGGTGGCGTTTCCCACCCATCAAAGGAGATCTTGGGATTGGGGATTAAACCGGAAACTTCCCAAATTTCAAGAGGGGAACAAGCCTGAGGCAGCATGGATCCCATGGAATTCCTGTGCTGGGATGAGCTGGGAATTCCCAGGGGCTGGGCGGGAATTCCAGGCATTCCCAAGGGGCTTTGCCATCCCCGTGCTCACCAGAATTCGGGAAAGGGGAGGCAGGAGCCCTGGAATGTGCCAGGGTAACGCCCTGCCCGCACCCCATCGTCCTCATCCCAGAACTTCCAGCTGGGAATCAGTGACGGGAACAATTCCAGCTGCGAGCAGGTGCTTCCCGAGCCTCTCCCGATCCTCAGCATTCCCAGCACCCCATCCTCAAACCCCGCGGCAATCCCAGCCTCGGGAATTAAACCTGAGCCGCTCCCGATGTTCCGTGCGGAGCCAGGACGGGCTCTGGATCCCGAGGAGCTCAGAGCTCCCCGGGGGTTCTGCTGGATCCCAACGTTCCCTCCCCTGGAAAACCCTCCCGAGCCGGGATTCCGAGGCCGCTCCCGGGAGGATCCGGCCCGGCCTCACCTGCCAGGATGAAGACTCCGCCCAGGCTGAGGAGCACGAGCAGGTAGAGCCCCAGCACGGAATATCTCAGCGCCGCCGCCGAGCCCAGCCGGCCCCGGCAGCCGGAGCCCCTCATCCTGCGGCCGGGATCTGCGGGACACAGCCGGACATGGGGGCCTTGGAATGCTGGGGAAGGGTCAGGATCGTCCCCGTGAGGGTGGGGGGCACAGGGGGCTCCTGGGATGGCCAAGGAAAGGCTGGATGGGATTGGAGCTCCCTGGGACAGGGGAAGGTGTCGGGGTTGGAATGGGATGGGATTGAAGGGATTCCCACCCAAAGCATCCCGGGATCCTCTGGAGCTGCTGGGATGACTCCAGGCTGGGGTTCTGCGTCTCAGCATGGAAATCCCATGGGATGCAGCTCTGAGGAAAACCCTGAGCCCCAGGGAACCCTCGGAGCCCCTTCCCGAGCCTCAAGGAGAGCTGGGATTTGGGAAAGGTCTGGAAGGCCGGGACACAGGGATTGGCTTCCCACTGGGAAAGAGGAGCTCGGGGTGGGATTTGGGAAGGAATTCCCAGTTGGGAGGGTGGGGAGAGGCTGGGCTGGAATTCCCAGAGAAGCTGTGGCTGCCCCCGGATCCCTGGGAGTGTCCAAGGAAAGGTTGGAGCACCCTGGGATAGGGAAAGGTGTCCCTGCCCAAGGAACGGGATGGGATTGAAGGTTCGTGAATCCCAATCCAAAGCATTCCCTGCTGGATCCTGCAGGAGCAGAGGATTTCCGGGAGCAGCTTTTCCCAGCACTCCCACTGCAGCTCAGGCAGCACCGCCCGGATTTGCCCAGAGCCAGATCCGGGTTTTCCCACGGAGACACCAACGGAAGGTGGAGGAAAAGCCCAGAATTCCCGGCTGGAGCCGTGGGTGCCTCCATCCCGGTGTTCACTGCTCCTCGGAGCTCCGAGGCTCCGATCCAGAGCCCCTCATCCCACGGGAGAGGGGGAGCCTCAAATCCAAACCTCCTGCACGGAGCCCACGCTGACCCACGGCCGGATCCAGCCCGGAGCGTCCCTGCTGGGATTTGGGATCCCATCCCATGGCCAGGAACAATTCCCAGCTCCAGCCGAGACCATCCCTGCTGGTATTTGGGATCCCATCCCATGGCCAGGAACAATTCCCAGCTCCAGCCCGGGCCATTCCTGCCGGCATTTGGGATCCCATCCCATCCCATCCCATGGCCAATTCCCACTTCCAGCCTGAGCCGTCCCTGCCGGGCACAGTCCAGGTGGGACCTCACCCCATCCATGGGGCCGGAGCTCAGATCCCAGCGGGATCGAGCTGCTCCTTGGGATTCCGGAGATGGAGCCCATGGACTGGGGGGGTCCCAGCATTCCAGGGATCCTCCCCCGAGGCGGCCTTCCCATTCCCCGCGTCCATCCCGGGAGAGCGGGGATGTCTGGAAAAGCCTCCGGCCGGGGAAGGGTTACGGCGGGCGGATCCCAAACCCCGCCCGGCCTCGGGGCTCGGGAATGAGCTCGGGGATGGATCCCGAGGGGCTCCAGCCCGGGCGGGGCCGGGATGCTCCCGCTGGATCTCATCCCGGGATCCCCGGAGCCGCGGGCTCGGGAAGCGCCGATGTTTTCCTGCCCTTCCAGCGGCTCCCGGGGCGCTCCGGGCGGAGCCGGAGCCTCGCCCGCTCCTCCCGCTCCCCTTCCCGGCCCCGGCCCCGATCCAGGGAAAAGCGAAACATTCCCGGCCGTTCCCTGCCCGGGCTCCGGGAGCGCGGCCCGGCCCGCCCGCGCCTCGGGATGCGGGGCAGGGAACGGCCGGGATTTGGGGGGCCCAGAATCCCGGGAAAGGCAGGGAATGCTGCTCCCGGGAGAGCAGAGAGCCGGGATCCCTCTCCCGCTGGATCCGCGGCCCCGCGGGGGGTCCGGGCGGTGCCGGGCTCGGGGACGGCTCCGCTCCTGCCCCGTCCCGGGAATCTCGCTCCAGAGGCCTCTCCCGCGGGAATGGGGATGAGCTGAGGGTGCGCCCTGAGAATTCCAGGCGGAATTCCATAAAAATCCCGACACCAGGGAGGTGCCCCCGGCCCTTCCCAGGGCACGGGGGTCGCGGGGAGTGCTGGGGTCGGCCCTGGAGGGCTCCGGCTCCTCCAAAGGACGGGAACAGCAGGATCGGGGAGCCGGGAAGGGGCGGGAGCGGGGACATCAACCTTCGGGAATGGGATCAGCGCTCAGGGACCGCCCGGATGGGGAATCCACCCTCGGGATCCGCAGCTGTCCCGACCCCGGGGCTGGAGACGCCCACGGGTCCCCCTGGAATCACCCCCGCGAGCCCCTCGCGGCATTCCCGGAGGGAATTCATCCGGAGCTGGATATTCCCGGCTCAGTCAGGGCCTCCCCACCCTCCCAGCCGGGAATTCCTTCCCAAATCCCACTCCGAGCTCCCCTTTCCCAGTGGGAAGCCATTCCCTGTGTCCCGGCCCTGCAGCCCTTTCCCAAATCCCGGCTCTCCCGGAGCCCCTTGAGGCTCGGGAAGGGGCTCCGAGGATTCCCTGGATCCTGACATTGGATCCGTCCCCACCCCGACTCCTCTCCGGGAAGGAATTTCGGGATCCAGGGGCTTCCCTGGCAATCTCGGCACTCCAGGAAGGGTCTCCCTTCCCTTTTCCATCCCCGACTTCCTTAAAAATCCCTCGGGATGGATCCTGAGTGTCCTCGATCCCAGAATCCTGGAATGCTTTGGGTTGGGATTCCTGGACCTTCAATCCCATCCCAGGGACACCTTCCCCTATCCCAGGGAGCTCCAATCCCAACCTTTCCTTGGACACTCCCAGAGATCCAGGGGCAGCCACAGAATCCCTGGAAAACCCGGACACCTCCCGGGGCTGCTCCCAGCACGGAACCCATCCCCTTCCCGGGCCGGGAATGCTGCCGGGAGCCTGGAGCTGAGCTCCGACCTCGTCCCAGACCCCTCTGCCCGCCCGCAGCCAAACCCGGAGCTCCTTCCCGGGCGATCCAAGCTCCCAGGGGCTCTCCAGAGGAGGATCCCGAGGAGGATCCCGAGGAGGCTCCGGGCTCACCGTCCTCGCAGAGGTTGAGCCGGGAGAGGCTCCGTCCCTCGCAGCGCTCCTCGGGCCCGGAGCCGCTCTCCCGCTCCGCGAGGGTGCGCAGGTGCAGGGCCTTGCTCTCCATCCTGCGGGAAAATCGGGAATGCCGGATGGGGCTGGGGCCTGGAGCGTCCCGATCCCGGAACGATCCCTGCCCGGCTCCGGGATGGGGCAGGGGGGACCCAGCTCCGGCTGCGGGATCCCAACATCCGCGCTCGGAGCTGCTCCCGGGGCTGGGAGAGCTGGGAATGTCCGGCTGGAGAAGGGAAGGGTCCAGGGAATCCTCGGGGACCCTTCCCGAGCCTCAGGGGGCTCCGGGAGAGCTGGGATTTGGGAAAGGGCTGCAGGGCCGGGACACAGGGAATGGCTTCCCACTGGGAAAGGGGAGCTTGGGGTGGGATTTGGGAAGGAATTCCCGGCTGGGAGGGTGGGGAGGGGCTGGGCTGGAATTCCCAGAGAATCCCTGGATCCCTGGGAGCATCCGGGTCTGGGAGCAGGGACACAGATCCCTGGATTCTGTTTTCCCTGGGATTGCTGTGCCTCTGACACCGTCGGAGTTTTGTCACCCCCCAGTTAAACCAGCGGCATTCCCGGCTCCTGGTCCCACTCCAGAGGGGAAACAGCATCCAGGAATTCCACGGAGGTCTCCCAGACTTCGCCTGGGGCAGGAGCGTCCCAGGGGAAGCGGGGCAGGAACATCTCCCGGGAATGCCGGGGCAGGAGCATCCCAGGGAAAAACATTCCACAGGAATTCGGAGCAGGAGCTTTCCCCGGGAAAACCGGGATAGGAACCGGGGGGACCGGGACAGGGGGAACCGGGGCAGGAGCAGCCCCTGAGGAGAACCGGGACTGGGACAGGGGGAACCGGGACACAGGAATTCGGGGCTGGAGCATTCCCGGGAGAACCGGGACGGAGGAATTCGGAACTGGAGCATTCCCTGGGAGAACCGGGACGGAGGAATTCGGGGCTGGAGCATTCCCGGGAGAACCGGGCCCGGAGCCTCTCCCTCCCCGCCCACCGCGGGGGCTCGGGGGCTCCTCCCGCCCCTCTCCGCGTCCCCCCCGCTCCCCACTCACCCGCGGGTCCGCGCTTCCCGTGGCCTCTTCCCGGGATCTCCCTCGGTCCCGGAATTTCCCTCAGAGCCCGGGATGTCGCTCAGATCCCGGGATGTCGCTCAGATCCCGGGATATCGCTCGGTGCCCGGGATGTCGCTCAGAGCCCGGGATGTCGCTCGGTGCCGGGATGTCGCTCGGAGCCCGGGATGTCGCTCAGATCCCGGGATATCGCTCGGATCCCGGGATATCGCTCGGTGCCGGGATGTCGCTCGGAGCCCGGGATGTCGCTCGGAGCCCGGGATGTCGCTCAGATCCCGGGATGTCGCTCGGTGCCGGGATGACGCTCACAGCCCGGGATGTCGCTCAGATCCCGGGATGTCGCTCGG
>VZTJ01005678.1:141531-157840 GCA_013397795.1 Orthonyx spaldingii | reverse complement strand
GGGGAAATCCGGGGTGCAGGGGGAGATCTGGGGTGCAGACCGCGGTCGCAGGGGGAGATTTGGGGTACAGAACGAAATCTGGGGTGCAGGGGAAGATTTGGGGTGCAGACACAGGGCTTGGGGTTCAGGAGTAGATCTGAAGTGCAGCCCTGGGGTGCAGGGGGTGACTTGGGGTTTGGGAGGCGATTTGGGGGTGCAGGGGGAGATTTGGGGCAGACACCTGGGGGTGCAGGTGCCCCTCCCTTTCCAGAGGCCGGGCAGTGCCATGTGGCACCACGTGGCAGGTCCAGGTGGCTTTCAGCTGAGGAGTTTCAGCCCCGTCACAGCCAAACACGCCCCTTTTTGCCAGAAACACAGAAATTTCCCCTTCAAAAACCTGGTCCCACCTGCCTGGGATGTGGGTGATGCTCGTGGGTGCCCACACCAGGGTGGTCCATCCCAAGGTGATCCCAGCGTGTCCCCCCGGCTCCTCCCTGCAGGGTTTTGGCCATGACGGAGGTGACCAAGCGCATCCTGGTGACAGGTGGCACCGGCTTGGTGGGCAGAGCCATCGAGAAGGTGGTGGCCGATGGAGAGGGGCGGCCGGACGAGGAGTGGATCTTCGTGTCCTCCCGAGACGCCGACTTGACGTGAGTTGGGTTTTTCCTTGGAAACCCCTGGGTTTGCTCTGTTGACCCCAACAAACCTCCTATCCCAGGATTTGGTTTTCCTTGGAAAGACCCCAATCTGCTCTGTTGACCTCACCAAACCCCAAATTTTCCCATCCCAGAACTGGGTTTTTCCTTATAATCGCCCCAGTCTGCTCTGTTGACCCGAAAATTTCCTATCCCTGGACTTGGTTTTCCTTCCAAAACACCCCAGTCTGCTCTGTTGACCCCATTGAATCCCAAAATTTTCCATCCCAGGAGTGAGTTTTTCCTCGGAAACGCCCCAACGTGCTCTGTTGACCCCACTGAATCCCAAATTTTCCCATTCCAGTGTTTGATTTTTCCTCAGAAACAACACAATCTGCTCTGTTGACGCTGACAAACCCCCCAAATTTTCCCTCCCAGAATTTAGGTTTTCCTTGGAAAGACCCCGATCTGCCCTGTTGACCTCACCAAATGCAAATTTTCGCATCCCAAGATTAACTTTTTCCTTAGAAACCCCACAATCTGCCCCCACTGAACCACATTTCCCCTCCCAGGATTGGGTTTTTCCTTGGAAATACCCTGATCTGCTCTGTTGACCTCACTGAACCCCAAAATTTCCCATCCCAACAAGACTGTGTCTTTCCTTGGAAATGCCCCAATCTGCTCTGTTGACCCCAAAATTTTCCATCCCAGGATTGTGTTTTTCCTTGGAAAAACTGCTCTGTTGACTCCACCAAACCCCAGATCTCCTCTCCCAGGACTGGGTTTTTCATTTGAGACCCCTCAGTCTGCCCCCATTGAATGCCAAAATTTCCCCTCCCAGGACTGGGTTTTTCCTCAGAAACACCCCAGTTTGCTCTGTTGACTCCCCTGAATCCCCAAAATTTCCCACTCCAGGAGCAGCTCCGAGACCAAAGCCCTGTTTGAGAGACACAAGCCCACCCATGTCATCCACCTGGCCGCCATGGTCGGAGGCCTCTTCAAAAACATCCGCTCCAACCTGGATTTTTGGGTGAGCACCCACGGGATGGGCACTGCCGGGATCCCTGTGGATGCTGCGCTCCCTAAATTGGGATATGGGCACACAGGGATGGGACTTGCTCTGCTCCCAGAGCCAAACCAGAGCTCCAGTGGTTTCTGGAGTTATTAATGAGTTGTTGGTGAAGGGATTTGGGGATCCCCGACCCCACAATCCTGATAAATCTCCCCTTTCCCAGAGGACAAACATCCACATCAACGACAACGTCCTGCACTCGGCCCACGAGTGCGGGGTGCAGAAGGTGGTCTCCTGCCTCTCCACCTGCATCTTCCCGGACAAGACCACCTATCCCATCGATGAGACCATGGTGAGAATCCCCATTCCCATGCCAATTCCAGGGAAAGTCCCTGCCCTGCTTAATTTCTCCGCTCCGATATTCCCAGATCCACGACGGGCCACCTCATAGCTCCAACTTCGGCTACTCCTACGCCAAGAGGATGATTGATGTCCAAAATAGGTCAGCTGGGGACATGGGAGCACCCATTGGTTTTCAAGGCAAGGGGAATCCAGTGGGATTTCTGGGATTTAAATGACGCCGCGGTGGAAGCTGGGGAGATACCTGGGCTCAGCAGGTGAAGGTGCTGCTGGCCGGGGTTTTTTGGGGACACATCAGTGCTGGAGGGGGGGCTTGACAGCCCACCCACCATCCCTTCCCTGCTCTCATCCAGGGGTTATTCCGAGCAGCACGGCCGACGCTTCACCGCCGTCATTCCCACCAACGTCTTCGGGCCGCACGACAACTTCAACATCGAGGATGGCCACGTCCTGCCAGGGCTCATCCACAAGGTCTACTTGGCCAAACGTGAGGGTGGCAGGACTTCCAGGGATTTTTGGGGGAGAACTTGGGGGGTTTTCTCTCCCACCTGCTCCGTGGGGTGGTTGGAGGTGGCTCTGGTGGTCATGGCTCCTTCCTCCTTGCAGAGTCCGGCTCTGCTCTGACCGTCTGGGGAACGGGCAAGCCCAGGAGACAGTTCATCTATTCCCTGGTAGGTGTGGCCTTGGGAAGCAGGGAATGGGGCTGGCAGGCCCTGGAGTGGGACCCCAGAGGGGTCTGAACCCCCTGCTTTGTCCTGGGCCATCCCCAGAGTTGTGTCCCCTTGGGATGGGAGGGCTGGGGGACACACCAGTGACCCCTCCAAGAGTTGTCTGCTCTTCCACAGGACCTGGCCAGGCTTTTCCTTTGGGTCCTGCGGGAATACGATGAGGTGGAACCAATCATTTTGTCAGGTAAGCCCTGGCTGCCCCCCAGAAACCCCCTCTCCACGAGGAAACAGCCATGATCCTTCCGTTTTCCATAGTGGGAGAAGAAGACGAAGTCTCCATCCAGGAAGCGGCAGAGGCCATCGCGGAGGCCATGGAATTCAGGGGAGAGCTCGTTGTATCCTTCACCCTAGGCTGACCCCCCTTCCCACCAGCTTCCCTGGGAGATTCTATGGTCCAGAGGATCCTTCCCACCAAAGGGGCAAAAGCAAGACCTGTTTTTCCTCCTTAATCCTTCCCATCCCAGTTTGACACCACCAAGTCCGACGGGCAGTTCAAGAAGACGGCCAGCAACGCCAAGCTCCGGCGGTACCTGCCCGGATTCCAGTTCACACCTTTCAGGAAAGGTGAGATGGGGGGGCCTCCAGGAGACTCAGGGGGTCCTACCCTCTGCCATCAGCCGTGGTGGCGTCAAGGTGGTTCATCCTTTCCGGATGAGGAGTGAGGGTGGTGAAACACTGGCACGGGTTGTCCAGGGAGGTGGTGGTTTCTCCATCCCTGGAAGTATCCACAGTCAGGTTGGATGGGGCTTGGAGCAACCTGGTCTAGTGAAGGGGATCTCCTTGGATGAGATGACCTAAAAAAGTCCTTTCCAACTCAACCGATCCCGTGTTTCTATGGCCAAAATCCATTCCCAATCCCCCAAACCCATCCCAGTGATTCCATGGCCAAAGTCCATTGCCAATCCCCCAAACCCATCCCAGTGATTCCATGGCCAAAGTCCATTCCCAATCCCCCAAAACCATCCCATTGATTCTATGGCAAAATCCATTCCCAATCCCCAAACTCATCCTATGATTAGATGGCCAAAAGACGTTCCCAATCCCCCACACCCATCCCATGATTCTCTGACTAAAATCCATTCCCAATCCCTAAACGCATCCTGTGATTCTATCACCAAAATCCATTCCCAATCCCCAAACCCATCCCATGATTCTCTGATCAAAATCCATTCCCAATCCCCAAACCTATTCCATGATTCTCTGACCAAAATCCATTCCCAGTCCCCAAACCCTCCCATGATTCCATGACCAAAATCCACTCCCAAAATCCATTCCCAGTCCCCAAACCCATCCCATCTTCTCCCTCCCCAGCCGTGAAGGAAACCTGTGCCTGGTTCAACGCCAACTATGCCAACGCCAGGAAGTGACGGCACCGGGACCGGCATCATCCTCTTCAACTCAGGGTTGTCCTTTGCTGGGGCAGAGGACGGGGCTGGGGGGGTGACAGTGACATTTCCAAAGTAAAAATGGGAGCTGGGGGAGCAGCTCCCACATTCCTGCCCCACTGCTGGGAGCGGCGCAGGACGCCCAGGACAGGGGGGGAGGCAGGTTGGGGCATCCCAAAACAATCCCAAATCAAGTGGTAGGAGCCAACGGGAGCCATCACTGCGGCTGTGTCCAAGAGGGTGGTGGCTCTGAGTTGTTAATGAGCTACACTAATTACCTGCAATTAAGCGTAATAAAGGGAAGGCAATCAGGATTCCAGGGCATGGAAAAGGCAGCAGGGAATTTGCTGTTGCTCTTGGCATGTGGGGATGATCCCATAGCCCCCAGTCTCAGGATAGGAGGGGCCAGAATGGGAAAGATTCCAGCTGTAAATGCGGCATTTATTAAAATATATGCAAATAACATAAAACTGGTGGGATAATGAACGTCTGCCCTGTACCCACATCCAGGGGCATCCTTAGGCTCCGTGTTCTCCACCAGGATCTGGAATAGCCATAAAAAGGGTTAAAACCCCTCAGGGAAGGGGTAGAAGGTCAAAAACGGGGAGATGAATCCATGGCCAAGCTACCGCCGGTGGTGTGGATGTGACAGAATTCCTGCCCGGGAATGGCTTTCTTCCGGCACCGCTGCCCGGCCCTGGTGAGCCCCTGGCATGGGGACCTAGAGAGATGACACCCATCAGCACCCCAGAAAGCCACCAGCAGCAGGGTGTCCCCCTGAGGTGACACCAAGTCGTGGAGAAGGGACGTTCGGGGTGGTTGGTGCTCACATCTTGACCCTCGGGCTGCAGGGTTTGGGCTCCCAGCGCTTCCCAGCATCCATGACCGGCTCTGATGTCACCTGGTTTGGGAAGAAGGGGGTTCCTGCGGCTGTCCCTTGTCCCCTGGGGTGTCTTGACCATCCTTCAGGACACCCTCTTGCACCCCAAATTCCTCCCTGTGCGTCACATCCCCAGCCCTGCCCATGTCCCAATGGGTTGTCCCACACCCAGAAGTGCCACCACGGTGAGGACACGCCAACCTTGGAGGACCTGACCCCCAGGGACACCCAGCTGGCCCCCAAGAGCAGGTTTTTGGGGGACAGCCCCAACTTGGGGACATCCCACCCAGCACCTTACCCCACATGAGCTCGGCGCTGTCCTCTGGCCACTGGGGACAGGCGACACCCGCTGTGTGAATCCAGGAATGTCCCCGGCCACCTCTTGGGGCTGCTCCAGGTACGAGGGCTCTGCAAGAACATGGCCTGGGTGGAGACACCCTCCCAGTGCTCCCGTCCCCCAGTGGAGGTTGGGGACACTCTGGGGTGGTGGCATGTGCCCTGGCAGAGCTTGGGGACACGGGGATAACACACCCAGCACAGGATGGGAACATGCCAGGGCTTTGGATCTGTGTCCTACAGCCGCCACACCTCTCACCTCATGGGCACCTCTCACCTCGCAGGCAGCTCATCTCCATCCTGTCCAGCTCCTCCTGCAGCAGCTCCATATCGCATTCCCTGTGTGGGAAGAAGGAAAACAGGAGTCCCGTCACCTTGGTGGCTTCTGTGTCACCGCCACCGTGGCTGACATGCTCCTCTCCAGCCTCTCCACACCTTTCTCCAAGCAGAAATAGGGTAGGGAGTTGGGATGAGGTACCCAGAAGCTGTAGGAAAGCCATCAAGATGTGTCCCATCCTTCCCTGGAGACCTCTGCCAGATGGCTCCAGGGTGGAATATCCAGGATGGGACATCAAGAAGAAACAGGACATAGAGTTGGGATGAGGTGCCCAAAAGCCATGGGAAAGCCACCAAGAGGTGTCCTGTCCCTTCCTGGGAACTTCCGCCAGATGGCTCCAGGGTGGAACATCCAGGATGGGAAATCCAGGATGAGGCACCAAGGATGGAACATCCAGGATGGGACATCTGAGCTGAAACAGGGCAAAGAGCTGGGATGAGGTGCCCAAAAGCCATGGGAAAGCCACCAAGAGGTGTCCTGTCCCTTCCTGGGAACTTCTGCCAGATGGCTCCAGGGTGGAAAGTCCAGGCTGGAAAATGCAGGGTGGAAAATCCAGGGTGGGCTACCAAGGATGGGACAGCAAGGACGGAACCCAGGAGCTCCCAAGGGTTCCATTCCACCTCCTCAACCATCTCCTACCTCTCTGGGGTGGAGGTGAGCCGGTACCGGGGCTTTTCCCGGGGAACCGCTGGCCGGATCCTTCCGGCACCACAGCAGGCGGATGCCACCAGCCAATGCCCTGTGGGAAAACGAGAGGGTGGGAGAGGACAAAGCCCCCCCAGGGTGGTGTGTCCCCAACCAGGTGTCCCCACACCTGTCCCCACCTGCCACAGCAAGGACCAGGAGAGTGGAGGCTGCCGGGATGCCAAGGGCACTGGAAGCGAGGAAGAGGAGGAGGAGGATGGTCCGGAACCAGGCTGGCACCAGGAGGAGAACCAGGAACACGAAGTAGGAGCCGTGTGGGATGCAGGAGGAGGTGGCACTTGGGCTCTGACCTGTGGGATGGGGAAGAGGAGCCTGGAGTTGGCACCCACCAGCTCCCATCAATCCTCCAGCGCCCATTCCCGCTCACCGTCCAGGTCAGGGATGGCTTTGAGCTGCTCCAGGTGCTTTTCCAGCCGGCTTCGTGCATCTTCCAAGGCCGTCAGCGTCAGCTCCAGGCTCTGGTTGAGCCTCTGCAGCTTCTCCATCACCTCCTGAAGGACCAGGGTGCTCTCTGCATGTGGAAAACATGGATACAGCAGCGGGATGAGCCAGGGAAGATGCACCCTGGTGTGAAAAAAGCTGGGAATGGGGTTTGCTGTGTTCCCACCTAGTTGATGATGAACATCCCGAGTTCCTTCCTGCTCCTGATGGAGGTTGGATGGGACAACCTGGTGTCCTTCCCGGAGCTCCGCAGCCCCACGACTGCTCACATTCCCTGTGAGGAGGGAAAAGAGGTTGGATCAGTCCCAAAGTGGGACATGGGAATGTTGCAGCATCCCAACCCTGGCTCGTACCCATCCGGTGGGCGATGTCCTCCACGAGCTGGACCACAGGGATTTCATCCAGCGCCAACCTCATCCGGGTTTCCCAGAGCTCCTCCTGAGATGAATATTGGGGGTGGTGATGGGGGAATGCTGGTTGTCCCCACGGACACCCCAAAATGAGCCCTCAGCACCCCTGGGTGCTCCCAGCACAGGATGGGGGGGACAGAGGGAGAGTTTTGGGGTGTAAAGTACGGAAAAAGGTGTGAACTCGCCCCAGAATTTGGCCTTCAGCCCCCAAAAACCATCCCCACACCAGGCAAAGCGGGTGCCCAGGGTGGGAGGGGTCCCAGGAATCCCCTTTTCCCAGCCAGTGGGAGTCCCACAGCCACACCGGATGGTGACAGGAGTCCAGGTGTGACATCTCCCAGGGTGTGGCTTCATCCTGGAAGCGGTTGTCACCCGTGGCTGTCTTGAGGAGGATGTGTGGGGGGAACCCCAGCTCTGGAGGGGGTCCCCACCTTCTCTGGGGGGGCAGCAAGGCCCAGCCACCCCAAAAACCCGGCAGTGGCGCAGAGGAGCAGCACAGCCCAGGAGCTCTGGAGCAGCATGATGGGAATGGGGGGCATCCTGTGGGAAAAAGAGGGTGGGGAGAAGCCCCCCATACTCATGGACAAATTATGGGACCCCCCACCCCAAATTTGGGGAACCTGTCCCACTAAGGGAACCTCCCATGGTCCCAGGAATGCCGGTGGGTGGGGGTACTGTGGGAAGGAGAGGGTGGGAAGCACCCTGGAATGGGAAGGAGCTCCCACATCCATGGACAAATTTGGGGACATCCCCCCCGAGGAGTACCCCCCATAAATCCACAAATGCCAACGGGTGGGGGTCCTGTGTGAAGCAGAGGATGGGGAGCACCCCCACATCCACGGACAAATTTGGGGACACCCCCTCGGAGTGTAAACCCGGGAATTCCGGCGGGTGGGGGTCCTGTGTGAAGCAGAGGATGGGGAGCACCCCCACATCCACGGACAAATTTGGGGACCGCCCCCCACGCCAAATTTAGAGCCCCACCCCACTGGAGGGGACCCTGCAGAGTCCCAGGGGTGCCTGGGCTCCGCTGAGCGCTGCGGGGAAGGTTTGGGAAAGTTTGGAAAGGGTTGGGAACGGCCGGGAACAGTCGGGAACCCCCCCACGGGACCCTCCACGCGTGGACCTGAGCGAACCACGTGGCGCGCGCGCATGCGCAGTGTCCCCTCCCCACCCCTTTCGCCACGCCCCTTAAAGGAGGCTCCGCCAATAGGAGAAGGGGGTGTGTCAGGGAGCGACCAATCAGCGCCGGGGGTGTGGCCCCGGGGGCGTGGCCGCGGGTAGCGATGGAGACGTCCGAGCTCTGGGTCGGGTTCGTGGGCGCCGGGCGCATGGCCGGGGGGCTGGTCCGGGGGCTGCTGCAGGCAGGTACGGGCTGGGGGGCGGCCGCGGGGTGCCTGGCACACGGGCAGGGGTGGCCACATGGGGACAGCCCTGGCCTGGCGCCTCCCCGGCGTCCCTGCGCGTCCTGTGGCGCGGGGAGGTGTGGGGACACGGGGACAGCGCTGGTGTGGATGCTCCCTGCGCTCCCTGACCTGTTGGGCAGTGGAGGGACATGGGGACAGTCGCGTTCTGGCTCGTTCCCAAAGTCCCAGCCCGCCCCCGGCTCCCTGTCCTCCAGTGTGGGGACATGGGGACAGCCCTGTCCTGGCCCGTTCCCAAGGTCCCAGCCCGTCCCCGGGTCCCTGTGCTCTATTGGAGTGACAGGGGGACAGCCCTGTCCTGGCCCGTTCCCAAGGTCCCAGCCCTTCCCCGGGTCCCTGTGCTCTATTGGAGTGACAGGGGGACAGCCCTGTCCTGGCCCGTTCCCAAGGTCCCAGCCCTTCCCCGGGTTCCTCTCCTGCACTGGAGGGACATGGGCATAGCCCTTTCCTGCCTTTCTCCCCGGGGGACCCTGCTCTTTCCGAGATCCCTGTCCCACGGGTCAATGCAGGGACCGGGAGACATTTCCCTGTCATTTCCTCTTCCCAGGGTCCCTGCACTTCCCGGGGTCCCTGTCCCACAGTGTGGGGACATGGGGACAGCTCTGTCCTGTCCCACTGTCTCAGGTTCCTGCCTTTCCCCTGTCCCCCAGTGCAGGGACATGGGGACAGCCCTGTCCAGACTTCTTCCCAAGCTCCCAGCCCTGCCCTGGGTCCCTGTGCCCCACTGGAGGGACATGGGGACAGCCCTGTCCTGCCCCTCTTCCCTGGGGACCCTGCTCTCCCTGGTGTCCCTGTTCCCCAGAGCAGTGTGGGGATATTGGGACATCCCTGTCCCACAGAGAGTGAGAGCACAGCCCTGTCCCTGCTCCCGGTGTGTCCCAGATTGTCCCTGCCCCATAGCACGGTGTGGGGACAGCCCTGCCCGTTTGGGGTCACCTCCATTGTCACTGCACCATGACACAAGTGGGTGGCTGTGCCAGTCACATCAGCAGGATCCATTCCCAGCCCCCTTTGCTCCATGTCCCCCAGTGGGATTGTGCTGGGATTGTAGAAATCACATCCCGGTGGAGGTTGGGGTGTCTGGGCTGTGCTGGGGTGTCCCCCCAACCCTGTGGCCACGCTGGGCACTCACCCCATTCCCCGTGTTCCCCAAGGGAAGGTTCCAGCCAGCAACGTCCTGGCCAGCGCTCCCTCGGACAGAAACCTGGATGCTTGGCGGGTGAGTGGGGCCATCGGGGTGGGAGATGTTGGGGTGCCCCTCACTGTGGGGTCAGAGCACCCTTTCCCCCACCCCACACTGGGGTTTGGCTCATCCTTCCCAGGTCTGGGTGAGATCCAGGCAGAGCCTCGGTGCCTTTGCGGCCAGAGCAGGTCCCCAAGCCCTGTCCCTGCCTCTGGACGTGCCTTTATCATGGGGGTGCTGTTTTTGGGGGTGCTGGGCTGTGACCCCTCTCCCTGTCCCCGGGCAGAAGTGGGGCTGCCGGACCACGCACTGCAACCTGGAAGTGGTGCACAGGAGCACCCTGGTCTTCCTGGCCACCAAGCCCCACATCCTGCCGTGCGTGCTGGAGGAGATCCGCCCCGCCGTGGGCCCCCACCACATCGTCGTGTCGCTGGTGGCCGGCGTCACCATCCAGACACTGCAGCGGGTGAGCCTCTTCCTTTTCCTTCTCCATCTTTTCTCCTTCTCCTTCTCTCCTTTTCCTCCTCTCCTTTTCCATCTGCTTCCACTTCTTTCCCTCGTTCTTCTCTCCTTCTCCTCTCTTTTTCCTCCTCCTCCTCCCCTCCTTCTCTTTTCCTCCCTTTTTTTTCCTGTTCCTCCTCCTCTGCTTTCTTTTGCTTCCTCTTCCTCTCCTTTCTTTTTCCTCCTCCCCCTTTCTTCTCTCCTCCTTTCTTTTTCCTTGTCCTCATCCTCATCTTCTTTCTTCTCCTTCTCCTCTTTCTGTTCTTCCTTCTTCTGCACCTCTCATTCTCTTCTTCCTCCTTTCCTCCTCCTCCTCCCCCTCTCCTCCCCCTTTCCTCCTTTTTTTTCTGTCCCTCCTCCTCTCCTTTCTTTTTCCTCCTCCTCCCCCTCTTTTTCCTCTCCTCCTTTCTTTTTCCTCCTCCTCCTTCTTCTCTTCCTCCTCTTCCACTTCCTCCTCCTTCTCTCCTCCTTTCTTTTTTCCTGTCCTCATCCTCATCTTCTGTCTCTCCTTCTCCTTCTCCTTCTTCTCATCTTTCTCTTCCTCCTTCACCTGCACCTCCCATTCTCCTCTTTCTCCTTTCCTTTCTTTTTCCTGTTCCTCCTCCTCTTTCTCCTCTCCTTTCTTTTTCCTCCTTCTCCTCCTCTTCCACCTCCTCCTCCTCTCCTCCTTTCTGTTTCCTTGTCCTCTTTCTCCTTCTCCTCATCTTTCTCTTCTTCCTTCTCCTGCACCTCTCATTCTCCTCCTTCTCCTTTCCTTCCTTTTTTCTCCTCCTCCTCTTTCTCCTGTCCTTTCTTTTTCCTCCTTCTCCTCCTCTTCCACCTCCTCCTCCTTCTCTCCTCCTTTCTTTTTCCTTGTCTTCATCCTCCTTCTCCTCCTCCTCTCCGTCTCCTTCTCCTTCTCATCTTTCTCTTCTTTCTTCTTCTGCACCTCTCATTCTCCTCTTCCTCCTTTCCTCCTCCTCCTCCTCTGTTTGCGCCCAGGGCCATGCAGAACACACCGCTGTGGCCTCGTCCCCACCCGGCTGCCCCTCCAGCTCCCTCCCTGTGCTCCTCACTTCTCCGCCAGCCTGATGGGTGACACCCACCGGTGTCTCAGATCACCCTTGGGTAATTCCCAGGGCTGGCTCCCCTTCTCCCATCCCCGTCTTTTCCCAGCTCCTCCCACCCCGGACCAAAGTGCTGCGGATCATGCCCAACCTGCCCTGCGTGGTGCAGGCGGGGGCCATGGTCTTCTCCCGGGGCAGCAGCGCGGGTGACGAGGAGGCCGCGCTCCTCAAGAGCCTCCTGTCCTCCTGCGGCCTCTGCGAGGAGGTTCCCGAATCCTACATCGACATCCACACCGGGCTCAGCGGCAGCGGCGTGGCCTACGTAAGCCAGCGGGACACGGCACACTGGCTTGGGATTTGGGGCCCCCTGCCGTGCTCCAGGCTCACCCCTGGATGCTCCCTTCCTCCCCAGGTGTACCTGTTTGCCGAGGCGCTGGCCGAGGGCGCGGTGAAGATGGGAATGCCGGGCGCCTTGGCCAGCAGGATCGCGGCTCAGACGCTGCTGGTGAGTCCTGGGCACACCCCGGAATTGCCCCCCTCCCCTCCTGTCCCCGGGCTCCACAAAATCCATCAGGATGCGGGAGGACACGCCGGATGCCGCTCTGCCTCAGTTTCCCCTCTTGGAAGCAAAAACGAAGCCACCAGAAGGACAACGGGCATGGCAGTGGGACGGTCCCTTGTTGCGGGGGCGTTGGGATGGTGATGCCATCCAAGAGCGGGGTTTGGGAAGTCCCCTTCTTTCCCCACCCATCCTGGTGTCCCGTAGGGTGCGGCGAAGATGCTGCTGGAGACGGGGGAGCACCCGGCGAAGCTGCGGGGGGACGTCTGCACGCCTGGGGGCACCACGATCTACGCCCTGCACCAGCTGGAGAAGGGAGCGCTCCGGGCCACCGTCATGGATGCCGTGGAGGCGGCCACCAACCGGGCGTGTGACATGGCCAAGGACTAGTGGACGAGCCCCTTCTGGGACAGGAGGGGTGGTGGGGACCAAAGCGAGCTCCTGTGAGGAGCAGGGGGATCCTGACAGCTTCAGGAGAACCTGGATGGGGGTGGGAGGTGGTGTGGACACGTGTTACCTCTGCGGGGCTGCAGCCAAATAAACGTGGCCAGGACGATGTGGGGTGTGGCTTTTTGTGGTCCTGGGGGGCTGTGGAAGCCACCACGGGGACAATTCCATGGGGAGGTGACAGCCATGGTTTCCTGGGATGGTGCTGGTGCCACGCTGGCTCTGTGTTCACTGGGATGACGTTGGTGCCACGGTCACCACGGATTTAATGTCCCTCTTCTGGGATGTGTGGCAGTGGGGACAGGGTTTTGGGAATGGGGTGACCCCAATTTAGGGCTGTGGGGACTTGGAGAGTGGCCTCATCCTTATGGTCAGAGCCACATCCATGAGGATGCTGCCCACATTCCAGAACTATGGGCAAGAGGTCAACCAGCCAAAAATATTCACCCTGATCCCTCCCTGGCACCAGGGAACAGGATGGAAGCCCAGACCTGCTCCCAGCTCCAGCGATATCCAGGGGGTAGAAACCCAAACTTGCCCATCCAGAGAGGATCCGAGCCTTTTCCATGCCCTAATTAAGCTCCGTTTGCCTCCTGGCACCTGCAAGGATGCAATTAGTGATAATTTGGGAACTGCTTTGAGGATGAAAAGGTTTCTTCCGGGCAAAACATTGCTGATGGAGACATCTGGGTGCTGAGCCCTGACTTTGGATAAGGGCCTGGAGTGCCAGGACACAGGGAATGGCTTCCCACTACCAGAGGGCAGGGATAGATGGGATATTGGGAAGCAATTCCTCCCTGGGAGGGTGGTGAGGCCCTGGAATGGAATTCCCGGAGAAGCTGTGGCTGCCCCATCCCTGGAAGCGTCCAAGGTCAGGTTGGACTGAGCTTGGAGCACCCTGGGATAATGGAAGGCATCCCTGACCACGGCAGAGGGTTGGAATTTGATGGCCTTGAGGTCCCTTCCAGCCCAAACCATTCCATGATTTGATATCCTCACCCCCCCAAACCAATTCAAAGACCTCCACCTGACCTTTGACCTTCTGCTGATCTCTGCAACATTTCTGTCACACAACTGAAGCCTCCTTTCATTCACAAACTCCTGTTTCGAACGAGCCACATCCCAAGCTCCAACATCTTTCTGCGGGGTGATTTTGGTGCAAAAGATGATAAAAATTAACAGAAACGTGGTTTTACACGATTACCTCCCATTGGCATGGAGAAGGCCACACTGAGAGGACACAACCCCATGAAGGTCCCCTTGGTGCCACCCCAAATCCCTCTGGGGTGGCCCCACGTGACAGTTCACAGACGACAACCTCCACGTGGGAATAAAAATCCATTTAATTTCCATAAACTCTGCAGGGAGGAGACAAAGACCCGACAAGTAAAAACTCCCACCCACCTGCTGATATGGGGCAGCACTGAGGAGTTCCCTTAACTTCCCTCTTCCAATAATTTAGCTAAACACTCTAAAATTTCATCCAAATCAGGTCAGGAGCTCCTAAATTCCCATCAGATACCTCCAGTATTCCAAGGCAGTGTCAGGAACCTTCCTTGCTCCAACCTCAACTCACGGAGCTGTGTCCTCCAGCCCCAGCCACCCCACAAACCCCGTGGGGAACACCTCAACCCCCATCCCTGGAGCCTTCAGCTCCATGAGGATGCTCGGATGATGGTACCTGGTTCAGCAGGTCTCCGTGGTCCAGGTGCTCCCAGCTGTGATGGGAATGGTGGAGGTGACCCTCTCCGGGGAGCCGCAGCTTCGTGGATGCCACCCAAGTGTCCCTTTCCCAATCCAGTGCCTGAAGGAAGTTGTCTTAAACCAGCCCCAAACCATCCCGATTTAACAGGATTCTGTTTCAGCAGTGGGAAGAGCACCACCTGCCTCTTCCAAGGTGGAATATTTCCCCTGCAGCACCTCAGGAGCGGCCCCTGTCCAGCTGGATGTTCCCAGCTCAGCCCCACTCTGAGCTTTGGGGAATTTGCAACATCCCCCATCATCCTGGTGACACCAAGCAGGTTCTTCCCTTGCCCCTTCTCTCCATGGGATTGGGGGGGACTGGGCAATTTGGGGGGTCATCCACCCCCTTCTGGCAGTGCCAGTGACCAGGGGCCACAAGGGATATAAAAAATAGCACCTCCTAAAGATATTTAGGTGAAGAACAACCCTGGAATTCAGGTTGTTGCACAAAAATCCCCTAAATTGTGACCCACAGGCATCTGGGCTTCCTGATCCCCAGGGAATCACGGTCACAGAGGGCTGAGTGGCACCTCCACCGCCATCCCCCCCAGCTCTGTGGCCAACCAGGGGTGGTCGGTAGCCAAAAAGTGGGGGTTGCCCCTGCCCTAGGACTGGGGGCTGTGGCTGTGGCGCAGCCGCTGGGCCATGGAGATGAGGGAGCGGAGCTGCACCAGCTTCAGCGGCCCCACTTCCCGGGGATCCTGTCCCTCCAGCCAGCGCAGCGCTGTCTCCAGACCCTGGATGGCTTCCTGAGCCGTGGGCAGCAAAGGATCTCCTCCTTCCCCACCCCTTTTGCCACCAGCTGCTTCCTCCTCCTCATCCTCCTCCGCCCCACAGCCCTCGGCGCCTTCCTCCTCGGCGTCCTCCTCGCCATCACCGTCCTCCTCCGCACCCGGAGCCGTGTCATCCAAGTGCAGCCAGTCGGACACTTCCTCGGGAGCCAAGCGCTTGAAGGCCAAGGCGGCCAGGTGCGTGAGGTCACTGAAGACCTTGCTGTCCCCTCCGCCTTCCTCCCCTCCTGGGGTGTCCCCATGCTCTTCCTCGCCGGGCTGGGGCTCGAAGGCGGCGCGCAGCCCCAGCAGCCAGCACTTCTCGATGGATCCCGGCGGGATGAGATCCCAGGAGAGGCCGGCCAGGTACAACATGTCCTTGAGGAGGAAGGACCTCACGAAGTCCGCAGGGCCGCCGGGGCCGCCGCAGGACACGGCCAAGCGCAGCAACTCCCGCTTGTAGAGCTGCTTGAAGGCCGACACCACCCCTTGCTCCAGCGGCGCCGGGATTCGGCCTCCCGCTCCGGCCAAGCCGCTCCCGGAGGAACCCTTGGAGAGGAAGAGCGCGCGGATGGACCCATCGGGAGTCTGGAGCGGCGGGGAATCCTCAGCCCCCGATGCAGAGCGGGATGGAGCGGAGCTGAGCAGCAGCACAGCCTTCTGCTGCAGGCAGCTCCGGCGCAGGTACCGCTTGACCCCCGGCACAAAGTCCTCGAAGAACCAAGCCCGCAGAAGCGCCGGCGCCAGCCGGGCCTCGGGGCTGTAGCGGTAGCAAGCCGGGAATTTCTCCTGGTTGTGATGCCGGAGGCTGGCGGGATCGCGGAGACCCCCGACCACCAAGGGCTTGAGTTTGTGGGAGCCGGTCAAGTTGGCGGCCAGCAGCACCGTGACGCGCTCGCCGCAGGCCGGCCGGCGCCGCGATGCCGAGATCCCGGCACCGGGAAGAAGCTTCCAGAAGAGCCTGGTGATGTTGGCGTTGTAGATCTGCTCATCCCCGTAGCCGCCGGCATCGGGCAGGACCTCGGCGCGGGCGGCCGGAGCGCGCTCGGGCTCGGCGGGGAGGCCGCCCTCGCCGTAGATGCGTTGGCTGGAGATGCCGTGGCGCTTCTGCCACCGCCAGAACCAGCCGTGGCTCGCCTTGAAGGTGCATTCCGGCCCGTAGATCTGCCGGGCGAAGGCTTCCGCCTGCGCCTGGATGAGGGGTCCGGAGAGCGGGACGCCGTGCTGGCGCAGGGCGAGGAACCAGGCGTAGACGGCGCGGTCGATCTCCTCCTCGTTGGCCAAGCGCATCTTCTTGCGTTGGGTGCCCACCTCGCCGCCGAGCTGCTCCAGGAACCAGCGGAGCTTCGCCTCGTCCTTCAGCCAGCCCCTGAGCGTGCCCCCCGGCACCCCGAAAGCCCGGCACACCGACGCCTGGCGCTCGCCCTT
>VZTJ01005678.1:123253-141186 GCA_013397795.1 Orthonyx spaldingii | reverse complement strand
CCGCTGCCCCCCTCCTCATGCCGCTTTCCCCGCTGAGCTGCTCCACTTGGCTTTCACGGGAGGGAGAAGCCGTGCGCGGAGGGAGACAACGCGCCGCACGCAGAGTGCGGGGCCTCCCCCTCCCTGAAAATCCCCCCGTAAAACACAGGGGATCATCCCGGGGAAGAGAGGGAAGCAGCGTGGGGGAGGCAGCGAAGTGGCGCACCCCCCCTTTTCGCAGAGTGGTACAACCCACGGGCTCTGGCCGAGGTGCGGGGACGAATCCAACTTGGCAAGGAAAAGGGGGGAAGACGCAACTTAATAGTTATCGGGGAGTGATTCGCGCATCCCGCTTCCAACCCCCCGTGATGTTCCACGTGTCCCTTTTATTGTGGGGGGGGACTTGTCCCGCGCTGTGTGTGCCACACGTTGTCTCCCCACAGCTCGCCCCCTTCACCACCCCCCCGCGGGCCACGTGTGGTACGCGCCTCCCCCATAACCCTCCGCGCGGCGCGCGCCGCCCCCCTTTATCCCGGCGGCGGCCAAAGGGAGCGGAGGGGCCTCGAGGGGTCAAGGCTGCTGGTGAGTCCTGATTTCCAGTCCCTTCCAGCCCCTAGAAATCCTTATACCCCCCATTTAGGGTCCTTTATCCCTCTCTCTGAGTCTCGGTAATGGAAGTTTCAGGGGTTTCCTCAGCGTCCTTCACCCCTCTGGTTCGGGAGGTGGGGGGGCCCCTCATGGTATTTGGGGAGAAGGGGCTCAGGGGGGCCCTTCACGGTCTGTAGGGTCCCTTTATTATCTCAGAATCCCCAAGGAGGAGGTTGTGGTCACCCCCTTTATTAGCTTTAGGGCTCTTTTTGTGTGGAGGGAGGCATTTAGGGCTCCCCTCGTTAGGAATGGTGCTCCTTCCGTCACAGTGGTGGGAAGGGGGGAGTTTTGGGGACCCGTCCTCGTATATGGGGGTCTCTCACTCCTTTAAAGCCTCAGGAAAGGGAGTCTGGGGAGTCCCCCCAGAGTCCTGAGGGAGAAAATTTGGGGTGCCCTTGGTTTTTGGGATAACTTTTCCATACTTAGAATCCTAGGGAATGCTGGGGTGACCCCCCCTTTCCCCATGCTTTGGGTCCCTTTATCCTTTAGTAGGTCTGGGAATGGGGTTATGGGAGTCCCTAAGAGTCCTGAAACAAGAGATTTGGGGATGCCCTTGTCTGTTGGCATTGCTTTCCCCACTTAAAATACCAGGGAATATTGGGGTGACACCCTCCACTCCCAATGTTTAGGCCTCTTTTCCCTTAAAAGTTCTGGGGAGGGGCATGTGGAAGCCCTCCCTTATTCCCTGTGGGATCTCTGCTCCCCTCACACCCCAAAAAGGAGGATGTGGGAGATCCCCTCATTATCTGTGAGATCCTTTTCCCCCCTCCAGGCACAGGGAACGGGGTTTTTAGGATTCTCCATGTCTTTGGGGTCTCTTTCCTTTCCCAGGATTTAGGAACTCTCTGTTACAGGTAAGGGGTGGGTGGGCTCGTGCTGGGTGTCTCCCTAAACCTGTGTTTTTCCACAGCTTGTGGGGACAGATTCCCTGGTTTTTTGGGAATATTCCTGATGTATAAAGCCTCACCTCTTCAAGTCTGGATTGGGTGGTGGTGGGGAAAGGGATCAGTGTTTTTCCTGCCCTGGTAGGGAGGGAAATTTAGGGATCCCACACACCCCCAGCTGCTCCAGGTGCCTTGAGGATCTGCTCCTCCTCCCATTCCTGGGATTTTTTGTCCAGTCACTTGCTGCAAAGGGAAACTGGAGCTGCTGCCGTGTCCTGGCACGGAGCCCCCAATCCATCCCATATCCCAGCCCCCTTGGCTGCCTTTCCAAACTTATCCTGGAGCTGGGAGCTGTGGAAAATCAGCTCCTGTGGGTGCACCTGGGCTCTGCTTATCTCACCTGTCCTTCTTTCCTTGTGCTGCTGTTCCCAAACTTCGTCACCTTGGTGGGGCTTGTCCTCTCCCTGTTGTTTTTTGGTCGCGATGCTCAGGAGGGAGGGATCAATTCCCAAACTATTTTGGGAACGGGCAGAGCCTGCTGTTGTGCTCTGTGGGGTTTTTGAAGGATTACATCCCTAACTGAACTTGCTGAGGCTGCCACATTGGCGTTCCCAGAAATCCCATCTGGATTTGTTCTGTCGCATCCAGGCCACCGATGATTTGGAATTGATTGGGATCCCGATGGTCGCAATCCTTAGGGAGGGGAAATTTCCTTTTCTGGGCTGTAATTCTTTCCTTTTCCAGGTGTGTCCCATTTCTCCCTGACCTTCAGGTAGGATTTTTCCTCACCTGAGCTGTTCATTTCCAACTCTTTCTTCCTATTTCTCCTGAAGGGGACACATTCCCTGTCTTTCCCTACTGCTGATTTCCCACATCCTGGATTGTATCATTAGGAATCAGCAGCTTTGGGCAAAAAGTTGTGTTTTTAGGTGATCAAGGATGGGAATTCTTATGTTTTCCTGGAATGTGGAACTTTGTGTCATAGCAGAGGTGATGATGAGGGTCTGACTTGGGTAAGAGCCAATTTTAGGGAATGAAGCCATCAGGAATTGTGCAAGAGCCAATTTTAGGGAGTGAAACCAGCAGAAGAGCTGGTTTAAAATGAATGAAATATTAGACACAAGTGTTACTATTTTGATTTATTTTGATTTCCCTGATGGATCTTGAACTCATCCTGAATTTCTGGACTCCAATATTTCCCAGTGGAGAATATTCCCAAAACCACAGTGTGATTTTTAATCCTAAAACTTTTGTGTTTGAGGCAGTGAAAATGGCAATTTCGGGTGGAAGATGTTGAAAGGTGATGGCTTGTGTGATTAAAATTCCTTTTCCCCAGGTTCCTCCAGGAAAACTGATGGACACAGAAGAGAAATGACATTTTTTCCCAGTTTTTCCTTGTTTAGAAGCTTTATTTCCATGAAAATTTGGGATTTATCAGGACCAAACATAAGGTTTGGCTGCTCATAGAAACAAAAAGTTGCTGCAGGAATGTTGGGAATCATTTTGGTGTTAAACCACCCAAAAACTGGAATCCTGAGTTCCATCAGTACATGCCAGGATTGGGATAGCAGTTTGGGAATTCTCAGACTGCCAGGATGGGAATATCCTTGTGGATAACCTCATAATAATGTTCTTTTCCTTGTTGTTTAAAATGACAATAAACTCGTTTTCCGTGGTGTTGGTTCACAAACTTCGTGGAGTTCTGGAAAGTTCATCAGCTCTAAACTTAATTAAATATGTTAATGAATGAATGCATTAATTATGAATTAAATCATTAAGGTGAGGAGCTGCTGCATCCATAGAAATCGGAATTTTTCTCTAATTTTATCCTGTTTTTTTTAATGCTGTCATAGGAGCTAAAAAAGTAAGTACCCTCTAATTGTTGTGTGGTTTTTTTGGGAATTCTGGAAAATCCAGGAATATCAACACTGGTGGGATGTTTATTAGAAAAATTACTGCTGTTTTCTTGGAAATAATTAATTTTAAAGTTTTTTTTTAAATTAATTTCAGTCCTGTCAAAACAATTCTTTGATTGGAGGGAATCTCCTGGTAATGCCTCATGATAGAATTCCTATGGAATTCCTACTCCGTAATTCACCTCATCCACGAGGGCTGCAATTCCAGGGCTTGGAGCTGCTTAAAAACTGCAACAAAATAACCTGTAATTTTAAAAAAAATTAAATAATACATTTTTAATACATTTAATACATTTAATTTTTAAAAATCCAAATTTTAAATTTAGTTTTTTAAAAAAATTGAATTTTAGGAGACTTTTTTGTGGAAAATCTCTTATAAATTAAAAAAATCCCACAAATTTTAGGGTTTTTTTTTTTTGGTGAGAATTCACCTCTAATTAAAAAATAGAATAAATAAAAAAATATAATAAATGCCCAATTTTAGGGGTTTTTTGGGTGCAAAATACCTCAAAATTAGAAGAAATTCCAACTAAATCCCAGCTTTTTACATCTATGATAGGTTCTTGTTGAAGTAGTAGAACATTATTAAAGTATCCTCATTAAAGTATCCCATTTTTCCTTGGGATCACTCCAAGAAATGGGAATTTCAAGCCAAGCAGAGCATGTCAGAAATGGGATTTTCTGCTTGTAAGTCCTAAAAGTTCCAATTTATTGTCCTATTAGCACACTTTTGGTGGAGAATTTTGCTTTTCCATGGATTTTGGGCTACACTATTCCCGGACTACTGTTCTTTGGGAATATGTGGAAGGGAATTAATGCACAACACATGGAATTAGTCATTGAATTATTTTCCAGCCTGGAAAATTAATCTTTAGAGGAAATTTTGCTTTATTTAATTAAATTTAAATTAATTTCAATTCTTTGCTGTTATTGTTATGCTTTTATTATTTATTTACTATAATTAAATTTTTTTCTACTTAGAGGTCCCAACAAGAATTGATCGCTCCATAAAATGCAAGAAAAAAACGTAAAATAAAGAAAAAAATCAAAATAAGCTTCAATTTTGAAATTTTTATAATTCTGAATTGAAAACTCAATTTTTAAGCATTTTTAGCTGAATCAAAGTTTCCCAACTCCAGGGAAAAAAAAGAAACATCTGCTCTTGCCCTTCCTAATAATTTGTATAATTGGAATATAATATTTAATACTTTAAAATCTATAAATTTAAATTTTTAAGGGCAAAAATTTATTTATTGATATATAAATTTAAATTGAAATATTCAAGAGGCAAAAAACACCATTTATGTCTAAATTTTAAATTAAAAGCAATAAAATTTAAGTTCAGTATAAATTAGGAGCTGTTAAATTTAAAATTTAAAAGTAAATTGAAATTTAAAGTTAAGCTGTGGATTTGAGGCTTCCAAAATCTTCCAGGAACCATTGGAATTACAATGGATATTTCGTCTCTCTGGGAGTTGTATTTGGCAATGTGCCATGGATAAATTTAAATTAAGTGAATTAATTATTGAATCAATAAGGAGATTTCCAGCTCCTGGACAAGTTTAATTTGCCAGTAACTGGGATTTTATCCCAAAATTAAATCCCAGTTTTTCAGCAGCTGCCTTTTAGTAGGAAAAAGCAACCAGGAGTAAGAAATGACCTCCAAAAACTCATAAAATTGGAGCCAGTTTTCCCAAAGTTTTGCCTAATTGGGAATAACTAACAAATAATTAATGACTAATCTACTAATTTGGAATAGTAGAATTCCCAAGGACTTGAATAAAATCCTGTGGATTTTTTTCCTGCCTGTTGCCTCAAAGTTTGGAATAGTGGGGAGAATTTTTGGCACAACAGCAGGGATATTTCAGGAGGGAGGTGGTTTCGGCTGCGTTGAATTCCTGGGAATTCAAATTTATCCCGGAAGGGAAAAATAAATGAAATATTGGAGCTCTTTCCTGGGAATATTACCGGATTAAAAAAATCTCCTGCATGCCCTTGCTTTTTGCTTTTGCTGCCACTACAATTCTTGTGCTTATCTCTTAACGCTGCCGACTTTTCGGGAAGATGAGGACGCGGAAAACTCCCTGCTCCGTGGACAAAGTCTGGCTGGAAAAGCACCGGCACGACGAAGAAACGCCGGAGCGGGAAGCGCCGGAGCCTGAGGCCGTCAACGGGATCTGCCATGAGGATTCCCTGGAGGGGGAACTCAAGGGGGACCTGAAAAAACCCAGGAATGGCAAGAAGCAGCGGAAGCGGAAGCGCTCGCCGAAGCCCCGAGCTCAGGATTCCAAGCTGGAGGCGATCCTGGCGGGAATGTCGGCTGAGCGCGTGTGGTTCGACAAGCCCTTGTACGACCGCGCCGAGAGCGCCTACAGGAAAAAAGTAGTGGATTCCTGGAGCCAGGAATCGCCCGAGACTGGAGAAACGGCTCAGGAATCCCCCGCCGTGGCCAGGTCAAAATCCAGCCAAGATATTCCCAAGGTGAGGATGCTCCCGGCGTGTTCCCATGGGAGCCTGGCCGCCTGCCACCACGTTGTCCAAGGGGTTTGGATCAACAAGTTTGACTTCGATAAGGCCGAGAGGGCGTTCATGGAAAAATCCCAGTTTTTCCTCCCTCCCAATGTCCTGGCCATCCCGTCTGTGTGGGCGAATTCCAGGCTGGGAACGCCGGACGAGGGCTATGTCACGGCCCTGCCCACTCCCGCCACGCCAGGCCTGGCTCCCGGCATTCCCAACTCTCCCGCCACCGCCATTCCCAGTTTGCCCGGCTCCGAACAGCAGACGGTCAACGGGAAGCCGCAGATTTCCAACTGGGAAGTTCTGGCCTCCGAGGTGTGGCTGGAAAAGCCTCTTTACGACGACGCCGAGAAGAATTTTTATGAGAAGATGTTGGACGGGCACCCCTCGGATAAAACCCAGCGGTGGCAACGCGGCTGCCCGGAAGCGTCCAAGAACTTTGGGAAGCAAACGGGAATTACCACCGCCAACCCTCAGCTTCCCGAGGCTCCCAAGGAAAATCCCACCTGCTTTTTCCTGCACAAGGACAGCGAATCCGTGTGGCTGAATAAGGTGACCTACGACAGGGCCGAATCCCGGTATTTCGCCCTGGAAGCTGCCAGAGCAGCAGAGAAAACAGGGATCCAGGAATCTGCTGCAGGAAATCCCTCCCATCCCGCTGCTCCAAGCACCCCTGCTCCGGAAACGAAGTAGGAGAAGTTTCTTTGGGGGTGACGCCCGTGCAAAAAAAAAAAAGAAAACAAAAAAACACCGGGGTCGGGATTGAGCCGAAAGGAATTTGCATGTGGAAAAGACTGGGTGGACTTGGAGGTGCTCCTGGTGGGCAGGGAGCTGGGGGGAAAATCCTTCAAGGAATTCCCCTTCTCCTGAGGAATTCTGGTGGATGAAGGCTGTGTTTAAAGCCAGAGGTTAAATGTTTAAAGGCAGGGCTGGGAAGTGAGCTCAGTATCCCCCCCTTTTTGCATGGATACAGCACCATCTTCCTTTCCATACTCTTATTCCATATAAAAATCAGCATCATGACCAGTATCCATCTCCAGGAAGGTTTTAAGTGACTGGAATACAATTTAGGGAATCACCCCAGTGGGAGCATGTGCTGTATTTTGGGTTTTTTGAGGGAATTTATATCCAGTCTTAATTTTTGGAGTGCCCTCTCCAAAGGGTTAGATGTGTGCAGAGCTAAGGTAGAGACTGATATTCCTGGAAAAAAAAAAACCTTGGAGCATCAGTCCTTTTTTCTGACACTTGTGATCCGAGAGTTTTGTTGGGATTGGTTGGAAAGCTTTTAGGATCTTTGTATTGAGGGAGAGGTCAAATGCCTTTCACCTGGTCCTGTTTGGGGTCATTCCTCTTTAGCTGGTCAGAACTGGATATTTGGGAAAATCCATGTGTCTCTGTAAAAATGTGGGGTAAATTTGCCTGTATTTGGGATTTCCTGCGAATGATCCTGGTTGGAATTCCAGCACGTCCTGGAGGTTTGGGTGCAGTTTTGCTGCAGGTCCTGTGGTGGCCTCTGGTCTCTTCCAAGTGTGTGGATGAGGGATTTGTTTTCAGGAAAAGAAGGGATATGTTTTTCAGGAAAATCAGCTTTTTGTTTCTGTGTGGAAGTGTTCTATGGAAAATTGTGGGATTTGGGATGGCAAGGAGAGGGTTTGTGGAGCCTGCTCCAGTTGTGGTTTACTTGTGCTGCTCTATCCCTGCTCTCCACCTCCTCAAACTTCTCCTGGCTCTGTCCCTGTCCCCTGCTGGAATTAAGGGCACTTCCTCTTTTCCAAGGGCTCTGTTTCCCATGAAATTAAGAATTTAATCCACTTTTGGAAGCTGCTCAGTGAAAATCCCCCATTTCCCAGCAGGATTTGGGGTGTTTTGTGCTATTTTTTCATGGAGTGCCAGGTCTGTCCCTTCCAAGTGTTGCATTGCTGATTTTTATCAGAGCTTTCCTGGAGAACTTGTGGATACCCCATCCCTGGAAGTCTCCAAGGCCAAGCTGGATGAGGCTTGGAACAACCTGGGATAGTGGAAGGTGTTCCATGGCAGAGGGTTGAAAGTAAATGATCTTCATGGTCTTTTCCAACCCAAACCATTCCATGATTTCCATTCCTTTTTTATTCTCCTGCACAAGACGTTTTCCTTAGCATGAACTAGAAAATCCTGGGTTTTGGTTGGTTGTTTTTTGGTTTTTTTTGTGTGGAATAAGGTCTGGATCAGCTGATTCATCCCATCCCCACTCCATGTCCAGGTCAGGCAGGTGGGTGATTAATCTGTCCTGGTTTTTTAAGAGGATCCTGGATACTTAAATCCGCCGCCAAGCCGAGCTGCGGGCACAGAAACCACTCCTGACGAACTGCTAGCCTTCAGTCCTTGCAGGAATTCACTTTTGGTGGATATTTTTCTCCCCTCTTTTCCCAGGAAAATGGCTGTGGATTACTTCCTGCACGACAAGATCTGGTTTGAGAAGTACAAGTACGACGACGCCGAGCGAAGGTTCTACGAGCAGATGAACGGCCCCATGGGCAGCTCCTCCCGCCAGCAGGTAATTCCCATTCCCAGGAATTCCAGAGTAAGTCAAAAGGTACGATTCACCTGGATTTCTCTGGGATTTCCACTCTCTCTGCTGTTTTTTTTTCCCCAATTCTTCCTGGAGCTTTCTAAGCCAACCCCTGTTTATGACCCATTTCGTCATTTTTGGGGCTTTTTCCCCACTGTTTTCTGTGGAATCTGAAGGATTTGATCCCAAGGAATTGGGAGATCAGGTGCCCTTCTAATAGGTGAACCTGTCCCAGCTTCCAGCAGTTATCCTTAATTTTTCCAGGCTGCTGGGATCTCTAGGGGCACAGTTTGAGCTGGAAATCCCCAGATCCCTAATTTTATTGGCAAAGAGCATCCCTGTCCCTTGTCATCCAGGGAAAACTGCTTTGCTTCCATTTTGGAGCAGCAAAGCTTTCTCTTGGGATATTCCAAGGGAATACACATGACCTAAAGTTTGAAGAGAGGCACCACAGCTCCAAAATTTTTTTT
Organism: Orthonyx spaldingii; assembly: GCA_013397795.1. Lineage (NCBI taxonomy): Eukaryota > Metazoa > Chordata > Aves > Passeriformes > Orthonychidae > Orthonyx > Orthonyx spaldingii. The sequence continues at coordinate 132,224 of VZTJ01005678.1, read as the reverse complement.
GGGATTTTTGTACCCCTGGAAATATTCCAAGTGTTCCAGTGGAAGACTCTGCCATGGTACCGGTGAGTTGGGATGGGGAAGGTGGAAAGGGGAAAGCATGATCCTGCTGAGCTGAAGCACTTCCAGCTTCAATTTTATCCCAAAATTATTCCTGTTCCAAGGTTCAGAGCTTTCCTAACCCTTTCCTGCCCTTAACTGTTTGTGCCTTTGGAGTGATGAGTGTTCAGTGCCTCTTTCCAAGTGTTAACAGGGAAGCTTTTTGCTTAAATAATAACTTTTAGGCACATTTTGGCTATTCCTGCTGCCCATCCTGGTGTAGGGGGTGGCACAGCACCTGGGAGATGGGAATTAAAAAAAAAATTAGGAGCTGTGGATGAGTGCTGGAAGTAGATTTTGGATTTTTAATTCAGCTGTTTCAAGGCACATCAGGAGCTTCCAGTGAAGGAGTTTGGCCTGGGAAAGGTGGTTTGAAGGATCTTTGGAGATCCTGCAGCAGTTTGTCAGCCACTTTCCCTATGGAAAAATATCCCCACGCTCCTTAAAACCTTCTTGGAAGCAGCAGGAAGTGGTGCCCACCTGGATGTGCCCAGGCTGTTCCTCTTTTATTTTTTATTTCATTTGGGATCTGGGGCTTGTGGGACTCTCGGATCTTGCTGGTTGGGGGTTGCAGTCTGGGAAAGGCAAGGAGTGAATGGATCATGGAATTTCCAGGGAGGGAATCTTGAAATCCAGGCTAAGGCATGGCAGCAGGAGCACAGGAAAAGAAAATTCCTGCTGTTCTGGGGCACACCTCTCTGGATAGAGCACTGGAGTCAGGGCTGGCACTTCCTGCCTGAATTCAGGTAATATCATGGAAAAATCCTACCCGAGGCTGGATTTTTAAGGAGTTCTGGAGTCGCTCCAACCCTCTGGCAGCTTCCCAAACCTTTCAGGGTAATAATAGGGAATTTAAGAGCTCTTGGACTGGATGATCCTTCTGGACACGTGACCAGGGATTGCAGTCGGTGCCGCCCGATTTAGCCCCAGTCCCTGCAGCAGAAACTGCAGCAGAATCATGGAAAGGACAATTCCCAATTTCCCCCGCTCTTCCCTCCTTTTGTTGCTTTTTTTTCTTTTTTTTTGAACTTCCCCTGCTGAATTTTTTTCCCCCCCTCCCCGTGTTTTAATATTTTTTTTTAAAAAGAAAATCTTGGTTCTTTCTGCACTGTTTGCAGGAGAACGGAGCCAGCACGATCCTCCGCGACATTGCCAGAGCCAGGGAGAATATCCAGAAATCGCTGGCCGGAGTGAGTACCCAAGCTCTCACCAGCTGGCTGCCTTTATCCATATTTTTTTCTTTTTTCTTTTTTTTTTTTTTAATGGAATTCTAATCCCATAGATTGTTTGGCTTCTTGGTTGGAAGTTAGAGGAGAAGACCAAGGTGTGCAGCGCCGTGTCTCGCCAGCTCCATCCCCTCCCCACGTGCTGCTCGCCTGCAGTGCTGCCAAAACTGGATTTGGGTTAAAATAATTCCGTAAATTGGGCTTTTCATTGTTTTTCTTTTTTTCCTGGTGGGATATTCCCATGGGTCTTAACTAACAGGTTCCAACTCGCTGAGTAGCAAAGCACTGGAGTGTGTGGCTTTTTTTTTTTGGGATACACTGGGCTGCCACCTTCTCTTCCCTGTTTTGCTTCCAGTTTAAGCTATGTGCAAAAAAAAAAAAAAAAAAAAAGTTGCTGTTTTCCATCTGCTGCATCCTGGGAATTCAGCTTGGCTACTAGCTGCAAGGCTGGAGCATCCTGGAGGAGCTCAGGAACATCCTTTGTGGAGGTGTTTTTGTGCTGGGTGCAAACAAAAGTGTTAAAAAAACCTTTTTTTTCGTAAAACGAAGTTAAAATATTAATAAGCGGAGTGGTTTTATGGGAAAGGAAAATCCATGGAATTTCCCAGCCAGGTGTCTTGATTTCCTCCCTCTGCAGGGGGATTCCCAAAGGAATCGATCCATTGTTTGGCCTTATAATTCCCTCTTGGAATGTTTAACACCCTTGATCAGTCCATTTTCAGGGAACAACAAGGAATTCCCCCTTTCCTAAGGGGACTATTCCGTATTCCTCCTTACACCAGGAGAAAGGAACCAGACCTTTGGGATGAATAGAAGGAATCAGTATTTCAGCCAACAGCTTAAGGAAAAATTTCCTGACTCATTTTATAGGAAAAAATGTGGATAAAGGAGGACCCCACCCCAAACAGGGTCAAAGAACTCTGCACAAAAATTCCTTTGGGAAGAACTTTTGGAATTGGGCAAAGTTGCTGCTTCCTCCAGGAGCAAAGGGCAGGGAATCTAAACCCAAATCACCTGGAAGTGCTGCTCATCCTCATCTTCCACAATGGTTTGCCAAAGATGAGGAATTTCTTCCCTCACTCCTGTTAAAGAGCTTTTTTTTTGGGAGTGAATCCCAGAAGTTTGGATCATCCAGGTGCTGTAACAGCGACCTGGCGAAGCACCAGGACAGGGATTTTGGGATATAAATAGTTTGCAGACGTTTTTGGGGATGAGTGCTGGATATAAAAAATTCCTCTGCTGGATATTTTTTATTCCTGTGAAAGGAGTCGGATCTTCCATGTGACTGAGAAATAGTTGGAATAATGAGCTTGTGTAGTTTGCATCCCTCAAGGATCATCATTAATCTTGGACAACCAGGCTTGACTTTAGAACATTCCTAAACTTACTCCTTACCTTCCCAAAACCCAAATTTACACTGTGCGATCCAGAGAAAAGCGGGAAGAGCGTTTTTATCCCAGGATTTTTAGTTTTTCCTTCCTCCAGAGTTATTGTCAGGGGTCTTAAGACATGGCAAGGGAAGAGTTGGCTGTGAAAGATGGGAAAGTGGGAGTTTAGTGCCTTTTTGCTGGGAATGTGTCATAAAATGCAGGAGTGAGCACTTGGAATGGTCGACGCCGCTGGAAAAACGGGATAAAGCTCTGCCACTGGAAGCATTTGCTTGCACATCCCTTTCATCCAGCTTTGCATGCTCATCCCAGCTTTTAGCAGTCTCCAGTTGGCTCCATGGCTGGAGCTTCCCTGGATCCTGAGTGTTCCCTGATTGAGGGGGGTGATCCCATCCTTCTCCTCAGCTGGAAACTGAGTCCAGTCCTGGGCTCCTGAGGAAAAGAGGGGCCTGGAATGAGTCTAGGAATACAATGAGAGTCTGGAGCTCCTCGGTTATGAGGAAAAGCAGGAAGTGGAACAGGAAATTCCACCTGAACATGAGGAAAAGCTTCATTGCCTCTGGTATTTAAAACATATTTTAGGGAGTCAAACTTCAGGGAATAACAGAGGTTCATATCCCAAGCTGTTCAGCCAAAATCCTGTTTTGTACCCTTCGTAGTTCCTAAGGATTTGATTGGTTTGGATAATTAAATTTATGCACAATCCTGGTGCCGTTCCATCTTTCCCAAGCACTTCACCTATCCAAAATATTTGGGATAGGCTGCAGCTCTGAGGTACAGCACAAAAATTATGGCTTAAAAAAACCAGGATTTAAGGGCTTCATCCAAGAGAAGAGTGCACAGAAAGTGTGGGAAGCGCTGCTGTGGAACTCCCCACCTTTGGAATTTTGAATTCCTGTCCCCGATAAAATTCACGGATGCTTATGGGGAGCTGGAAGAGGGAATGGGTTTTTTTTGTAGGAAAACCAGGCTGCAGGTAGTAATTCCCAAAGATTGAAGCATCCTGTCCTCAGGGAAGATCCCACAGTCTCATAAAGGCAGTTTTTCCATAAATTTTGCACTCATCCCGGGATTTGGGACTTGGTTGTGCCTCTGGCGTTGTCTTATGGGTTCAAATTGAGATCTCTTGATTGCTTGAGCTCTTCCCATGCTCTTCCCTCATTTTTTTTTTAGGAATTATTAACAGGGAAGGGAAATGTCCTCTCCCAGTGCTGGGGCACCTCCAATGCTGGGATCAATTTTGGGTCCTCATGACAAGATGGATATTGAAGGGCTGGAGCGTTTCCAGGGAAAGGAATGGATTGGGAAGGGTCTGGAGCACCAGGAGAGGCTCTGGGAACTGGGAGGGCTCAGCCTGGAAAAAAAGGAGGCTCCAGGGGGACTTTCTCACTTCCACAAATCCCTGACAGGATTCCCAAGTGGGAATCAGGATCTGCTCCCAGGGAATGAGGGACAGGGTGTGAGGAAACCCCACCAGAGGGGAGGTTTAGCTGGAATATTGGGAAAATTCCTCATGGAAAGGGCTGAGCAGCCCTGGCACAGAGGTGGAGTCCTCATCCCCGCAGGGATTTCACATCCCCAGGGATGTGGCACTTGGGGACAGCGCTCAGTGGTGGCCTTGGGGGAAACTTGATGGGCTCAGAGGGGTTTTCCCACCTCCGTAATTCCATGATTTCCATCCTTGGAGCATCAGGGCTGGCATGGTGTGGTGAGCCCAGAGTGCTGCATGAGCTCCCTGCCAGGCACCGAGATTTTCGTGGAGAAGACGCCAGAATTCCTGGCGGGAATGTTTGTGTGCAGTGTGAGGCTGGATCCCACCGCTCCCTAACTTTTCCTTGCATGCGGATCTTCCCTGTGCCTGAGTTCCCTCTGGAATACTGAAACCCTTTCCCATCTTCCCAAACCTTTTCCCCCCCTGCAGCAGAAGACGCCTGCTCGGGGCAAGGAAGCTCCGTGTGCCCGTCCCAAGAAACAGTCGGGACGCTCCGCTGTAAGTGAGCCTGTGGAAAAACGGGAGAGGATTTGGTGGGACAAGGATGGAGCAAGTTCTCCTTCCTTCCTCTGTGTTTGTCCTTTGGCACCTGGATAAACCTGGAAAAACCTGGATAACGGGATCTGGCCGCAGGGAGTTGTCCCAGCTCAGTGTCTGGGGATCTGCGCTCACCTTCCTGAGCTGGAATCCACAGCCGAGGTGTCGGAGATGGATTTTTTTCCTGCCCTTTTTTGGGTGGATGGAGAAGGTCCCTTTGATATCTCCCAGCCTCATCCCTGGAAGATTCCAAGGCCAGGGTGGACAGGGCTTGGAGCAGCCTGGGATAGTGGAATGTGTTGGACTGGATGATTCTTATCCAATCCAAACCATTCCATGACTGAGACCTTTCCCTGTGCCTCAGATTGTTCATCTTATCCCTGCTTTTCCCTCTTCCCATCTTAAGTGACTGCTGAGATTCCACGTTGGAATGATGTGCAGGGTGAAAGAGAATAAATTATTCTATTTTCACTTAGAAATGACAATTCAAGGGCAAATCCTGTTATTTTCTTTCCTTTTGCTGCCTGAAATTGATGGATAAGGAACCTCCTTAACATAAAAAAAAAAAATCTCCTTTTTTGCTGTCAAAAAATCCATTGGAAGCCAGAGTGGGATAATTATTCCCTCAGGATGTGTTAAAGCAGGTTGGAATTGTTAGGAGAGGAATGAAAGGCTGGGCTGGGGAAGGTGGGAGTATAGAATTCCTGGGATTTTTCCAGTGTGACATTAGGCAGGTCATTCCTGTCCCTCAGTGGGTCGGGAGAGGAGACCAAGGGACTCTGAGATTTTTTTTTTTTTAAGGAGCTTGGTGTGAAATTTTATTACAAATTTTGCCTGGTTTTAGTGGCATTTTGGGATCTGAGAGTGGGAAAAGTGATTTTATCCTTTGCTCCTTGGTGCCAGCTGAAATTCCTCGGGATTTAGTCCGTGCTCCATTTTACAGAGCTGCTCCATTAGCTCCTATCCCAATTTATAAAACCTTTAGAGAAAATATCCTTGGTTTTAGTTCAGCTCCTGAACTTTCTCCCTCCCTGAAAACACGACTCTGCTTTGCCTCATGGAATTTTCAGGAGGAGGGGAAACAACTCGGTTTCATCCCGGTTTTCCTCGTTGCAGAGCGCAAGCACAACCTCCTCGGGGGCTGCTGGTGACCAAAATGAGCTCCTGTCCCGAATTTCCCACCTGGAAGTGGAAAACCAAAACCTCCGCAGTGGTGAGTGGGAGAATCCTTGTCCCGGCTGGAGACCTGATACGGAATTTGCAGGATAAAGCTATTTTTCCGATTTTTCCCTCCTTTTTCCAGTCGTTGCAGACCTCCAGATGGCCATTTTCAAGCTGGAAAGCCGCCTGAACGCTCTGGAGAAATCCTCAACTTCCCACCAGCCTTCACCTGTTCCTCCAACCCAGGTGAGCCTTGGAAAAACACTGGAATTTTTTTTTCTCTAGGAATTACAATTACGGCCATATCAAAGATCCACATGGGAAAACGTCCTGCTTTGATCGGGATAAATTCCTCCTGATTTTCTCCATGCAAATCACACAGGGGATTGTTCAGTGCCCTGAGCAGTGGAGATTCCCATTCCCGAGCTTTTTTGGCTGCTCTGCTCCAACTCCAGGTTAATCTTTTTCCCTTTTTTTCCTTTTAACACAAACTTGGATGCGGTGAAGAAAGTGGAACCGTTCAGCGTTCCCTCCAAAAAAGTGGAGCTCCCCAAGAAAGCCGAGCCGGCTGCTGCCGAGGAGGATGAGGACGATGACATCGACCTCTTTGGGAGCGATGATGAGGAGGAAGACCAGGAAGCTGCCAAAGTCCGGGAGGAGCGGCTCCGGCAGTACGCGGAGAAGAAGGCCAAGAAGCCGGGACTCATCGCCAAGTCTTCCATCCTGCTGGATGTGAAGCCGGTGAGAGGCTGGGATTAGGGAGCTCTGGGATCTGTGGATCATCTCTCATCCAAGTGGGTGGTGGTGGAATTCCAAAAAAAGGGGTCGGAGCGAGGTGGGATTTGTTGCCATAGAATTGTGGAGTGGGTTTGGATGGATGGGACCTTGAATCCCATCTCATTCCAACCCCTTTCCATGGGTAGGGACACTTTGCACTATCCCAGGTTGCTTCAAGCCCTGTCCAGCCTGGCCTTGGATGCTTCCAGGGATGGGGCAGCCACAGCTTCTCTGGAAATTCTATTCCAGGGCCTCACCACCCTCCCAGGGAGGAATTCCTTCCCAATATCCCATCTATCCCTGCCCTCTGGCAGTGGGAAGCCATTCCCTGTGTCCTGTCCCTCTATGCCTTGTCCCAAGTCCCTCTCCAGCACTCTGGGATCCCCTTGAGGCACTGGAAAGGGCTCTGAGGTCTCTCTGGAGCCTTCTCCAGCCAAGAAAGGGCACTTTGGATCAGCTGGGACACTCCCAGAGGTGTCACGGTGTCACCTGGATACCCCTTGGAGCTGCTGCTGATCTCCAGGAAAACCCTGAAACCTCCCAATTCCCGCTTTTCCAGTGGGACGACGAGACCGACATGGCCAAGATGGAGGAGTGCGTCCGGTCCATCCACATGGACGGCCTGGTGTGGGGAGCCTCCAAACTGGTCCCAGTCGGATACGGCATCAAGAAACTCCAAATCCAGTGCGTGGTGGAGGACGAGAAGGTCGGGACAGACATCCTGGAGGAGGAGATCACCAAGTTTGAGGACTACGTAAGTCTCGGAGTGTGACACGGGAGGGGTTGGGAAGGGACCCATGGAAAAGGGGTTAACCCCAGGTGTGTTTTCCTGGGAACACCTGGATGACTCCAGCTTTTTGTCCCTTTCCAGGTGCAGAGCGTGGACATTGCTGCTTTTAACAAGATTTAGAAGGAAAAACTGTTACCCCCTCCTCCCAACCCGGAACTAATAAAGATGAACATTGGGAGTGCACATTGGACCGTGGGTTTTTCCCTCAGGGGCAGCTTCTCCAGAGGGATTTGGTGGGAGATTCTGGGATGTTTGGGCTGGCGGAAGGTCTTTTGGAATGAGAGATTTCTCAGGTCTCCTAACCCAAACCATTCCATGATGTCCCCATCCTTTGTTAAAGGAAAGATCTTCAGACATGGACCTGAATTTTGGGGCTGGAATCAAGGTTTGAGGGTGTTTCCAGTCACCTTTCCCAAGGTTTAGAGACCCCAGTTGCTTCCTACAAAAAAACCAGGATGAATCACCAGGAAGCATCCAGGAATTGCTGGTTTGGGATGGATGTGATCCCTCTTTTCCCACTGATTCTCTGCTGAGCGTGGCCTGGGGACAGCACAGGTGACATTCCTGACTTTGGGGACACAAGGTCTGTCCCAGTGCCAGAGTCCAAGGTCTGGTGTCACATGTGCCAACACCAAGGACATGGGAAACTCCATGGGATTGTGCTCCAGGCTGTCCCTTGTGCTTTTGGGCCAGGATTTTGTCACTGGGTGTGTGACATGTGTTCCCTGCAGGGTCCTGCCACCCCCAGAGCAGTGCTGGGAGTGCCACTTGTCCCCTGTGCTGCCATCCTGAGTCCCTGTGACACCTTGAGGTGTTTGAGGTGCTGGCACGTGTGCCCTGTGTGTCCCCTCCCTGTGCTGCCAGGTCTGTGCCCCATTTCTGTTATGTCACCACCCCTGTTGTCCCCTGTGTGTGCAGCCATCCCTGGTGTCCTCTGTCCCCCACGGGCCACCATTCCTGTCCCCATTGTGCTGCTGTCCATGTCCCAAGTCCCCTGTACGTCACCATTCCCGTGTGCCGTGTCCCCCCGTGTCACCATTCCCGTGTGCCCCGTGTCCCCTCTGCTGCCACCCTGTGTCCCCTGCGTCCCCCGTATGCCGCCATCCCTGTGCCCAGTGCCAGCCGTGTGTCACCATCTCTGCGTCCCCCGTGTGCCGCCATCCCTTGTCCCCTGTCCCTGTGTGTCCCCTGTGTCCCACCATCCCTCTGCTGCTATCCCGGTGTCCCCCATGTGCTGCCATCCCTGCGCCACGTGTCCACTGTGCGCAGCCACCCCGCGTGTCCAGCTGTGTCGCCAGCCCTGTCCTGTGTCCTCTCTGTGCTGCCATCCCCGTGTGCCCCGCGTCCCCCGCGTCCCCATCTGTGTGTGCCCCGCGTCCCCCGTGTCGCCATCCCCACGTACCCCCACCCCGTGCTTCCGTGTCCCTCCCGCTTCCCCGCTCCTCCCCCGTCCCTCCCCGTGTCCCCTCCCCCGTCCCCGCCTCCCCCCCCCGCCCTGGCGCCG